>OZ020248.1:19556657-20156657 GCA_963971285.1 Astropecten irregularis | reverse complement strand
CTGGCCAGTGAAGTTCTACGCGTACGATGTACATGAAATCGCCCCAAAGTTCTTTACGCACGGTTAAACTTCGGTCATTCAGCCCCGATCAAAGTCGCATGCAAATCATGAGAAGTGGCTGTAGCCGCTACCACCATAGACTTGTGTGTAACATCAAGCCGCAGCCAAGTATTTTAGACGCGGCCCAACAACGGCAGTGTCAAGAATTAGACGTAAGGAGAATTTTACCATAAAAAGCACTCGGCACACGCGGTACGCTGCATATGCAATGGGATTTTAACGAAATTCTCAATACATGTGACAGATAGAAACCCACGTGGTCTGTATTTCTGCAGGTCCATTGAGTTCACGTGCGTGAAGTTTTCACTCTGTTTACACGTACGGCATGGGAGTTTATAGGCCTTCACGAACGAAGTTGTTGAAAACTTGTGTCTTTGGGGGAAACTTGTAGCAAGGCTTTTCTTCTACTCTAATATTACTAACCATATATGAGTCGAGAAATCGCTTCATCCCATGTTATGAAGCGAAGGAAAGTGTAGACAGAAAGCGCAAACCTGTCTTGTCCCATACACATACATCCAGTACACGTATTGCAGTCTGTAGCGTAAACCGATGGGGTTTGGTATCCTGACACAGGGGTATTTTGCAATTCATTGTGTATGATGTTTTTCCGTAGGCGGAAGGGTTCCTTTCTAAATGAAAAACCATGCTTGTAAGTTGTAGTTGTACATTATACCAATCGCGCTCGGAAGGTTTATCTTTATAGTAATTTTACGATGTTTTTTAGATTAAAATATATGAACAGTGTGTTTCTACTTGGCGAAATGGACAAAATAACTAACTGTAATTTTTTTTGCGTGAGCCAATCGTGAGCCACGGTGAGTCCATATTTTTTTGGTGTTGGTTTCGGTTAATCCTTTTGGCAAATTAGTAAACGGAAACGTTTAATCCGTGTGGGTTACTCTATATCCGAATAAAAAGCACAGCACTACAGCCAACCTCTGACAAATCACAATAATCAACACTGCCCGGTAAGATACCTATCCAACCCTGGAAAGGCAAAGCGTCTCGCTCAAGGACAACACCCCCAACATCTCTCGGAAACAGAACCAGAACCAGATCATACTCAGTGAACTTCTGACATATCACAATCAACCCAAACTGCCCAGTATTAGACCCATCAAACCCTGGCGCTGCAAAGCGTCTCACTCAAGGACAACACCCCAATATAGACACTCCACAAAGGTTCTGTCAAAGGATGTATGGTACCAAGACTTCTGAATGATAACAGCCACAGATAACAACCCCAAACAATTTGCACCCCACTTTTGAACCCAGACAATGGGCATTTAGGAAAATCAGGCTTTAGGCTAGGCTTGGGACTTAATTCGCGACCGCCATTTGAGGCCCACAAAACGAAATGAAGGGATTGGGCCACATGATGAAACAAGCCGAAGAAAAACTCCAGCTTCGCCATGTATATCAAGCCCTTCATTTCATTTAGAGCACAAAACGGCAGTAGCAACAAGCCTGGACGCATGCTTCATTTCGTAGGGTCCAATGCAGCCATCTTGGTCTAGCTCCCTGTGGCCACTGTGTAATTCCCTATGGCATATGTATGCAACCACATGGGCACCAGTATCAACTCTTCAATGTGAGTACTGTGTTAATGAATATACATCAATACTGCAGTATATTACTCTTTTTTTAAGGGATCTTTTACTTTTTAACAGGAAAACATGAATCCTACTGATATAACTTGGCCAACATTGAATGAAATGCTACATTGATTCTTGTACATGGTTAGACATTTGAGTTAATTGTTAGTTTTCAAGATTCTAACAACTTTTGAAAGTTTCTGTACAGGTATATTACAGCCAAAGTTTCTTGTATATATTTATAGAAAATACACACACACAAAAAAACAAATAAAAGCAACAAAATAAAAAGAGAGGAAGAATGCACAATAATGGTAGATATTCCTGAACTAGCTTGGGGGCCAATTTCATGGAGCTGCTAAGCACAAACAAAATTGCTTAGCACAAAAATGTCTTGCCCAATTATAAAAAAAAACCGCCATTAAAGAAAAATTCCATTTGATATTCATGGTCAGCGAACAACAGCCAAAGAACAATGGCAAGTGATATACATAACACATGGACATTTGGTTGTTGATCCTGTTTTTTATAAAGACAGAAATTTCATGCTAAGCAAATTTTTGTGAAATTGGCCCCTGATCGTGACAATACGACCTGTAACTTGTGTGAACGTATGAATTTCAAGAGAATGTGATTGCACATGGACAACTAGACATTCTACAAACTGTGTTTCCTGTCACGACCTTTCCATACCCTCCCTTCTATTTCATCTTGAGACCAACCATAAAACCACTTTTGCTCTACTTCCACAGAACCGTTACAATCGACTCCATCTCTGGCGTTGCCAGGGGATACTGACGCGAGCATTGTATTGATTTGTAACGTGCAGTTGATTTGTATTGATTTGAAAAGCTTGATGATTTTTGACCAACAGGAGTTGTAGTACATTCAGGACCTGGTAAAAGTAAAACACAGGATTACCAATTAGTTTACCTACCTGTCTGTTGCATCATGTACTTACCACTGGCTAGTCAGAAGTCAGCTACCGATCGATCAAGCTGCTGTGGAAGTTGAGGTTTTTCACACTTTGACTTTGAGTTAGAGGCTCCGAGTGTCAGTTTTTGTTTGTAATAAAGTGCAGGATACCGATTCACTTGTTGAGTTGCAAAACATGGCAACCACAGAGCAGCAAAGTGCAGTCAGTCCGCTATACTGTGTACATAATTACATGTACGAAATTCCGTGTAAGTGTATGCTCAGTCTCCTTAGCTTGTCTCCATTCCATGGTCTCCTGACCTTGGGCAGCCGAGTTCACGAGTCTCTCCTTTCCGAGTGCCACACACACAGTCAGCAATCTCAGCATGGCCAGTCCAACTGGCATGCATGACTGGGTTCACTTCTCACGAGATGAAACATTGGTACGCTGACTTTATGGATCTAAAACTACAGCAGGGACAGAATACCAGGCCGTGTCAAGCCTGCTTGTCCAGTCAACGTGAAAATATAGTTATACAAATCAACATGAGACAAACTGGAACACAAAACGAAACGTATCGAGAAAACTTTAAGCCTTCCTTCTCGTCTGAACTTCGCGCAAGTACATTCTGTACATACGGCATGTGACTGCACGTGCTTTACTCAATACTGGTTGATTTTGTACTGTAGACGTCTGGGTACCGTCTCATCCAGGTGCCAATAAACAGTTTTTATGGAGAGCGCCCTCTCATGTCGTGTCAAGTTGTCACTCATTGTAAACATCAACCACAAATCAGTGCAGTGTGAACTCAATAAGCAAACAGGTGTCTCACATTTCCTTGAAGGGGAATCTTAATGACCTTTGCGTAAAATAAATGAAATCAAGCAAAACATTAACCCCGTCCCTGGGTGGGCTTGAACCAACAGCATTTCCTTGAAGGAGAATCTTAAAAACATTTTGCTGTCAAAAATTCATGGAGGATACGTGCGAGCATAGAGGAAGGAAATCCTTCCCTCTCCCACAATCTTGGAAGTTATTTTCAACTTCCAATCAACTACTGTCCGGCAACTAATTTCATCTTTTCAAATGAGAGCTTATCTGTCGCTACCCCGAAATATCTTTTATAAATTTAAAGTCAGCTAAATATATTTCCCTGTTTTCATTACTTCTCCCCCCCCCCCCTCCCCTATTCCAAGCCCCACCCCTCCCCATCTCTGGCTTATCTTGGACGCAGTTGCTCACTTTCCAGTCATAGAAGTCGGACCGTAAAGAAAAAATATTTTGCATACACCAATCAGACAGCACGATAAACTAAGGTGACCAGACGTCCCCAATTTCCGGGGACAGTCCCCGATTTGACCGTGCCGTCCCCGATGAAAAATTGTCCCCGAAAATGTCCCTGATTCGACAAAATGCCCCCGAAAAATTGTAATTGTCCTAAATGAAAAAAAAAATGAACAGAGTGTGTGGTCACCTTATGTGCTGAAGAAGATCCATTCTTCAGAGAAGTATGCGTAGACAACCGCCTAAGACATTGAAGTATTTAACAACCCACTCGTGTCAACTGGACAAGATGTCCATAGATGCCACCATTTTGCGAGTAGGCACCATCTGGATTCCAATTTTTTTCAAAATTGTACCCCTCCCCAGGACACAGATCACTGTCCCCGGATCGTCTCAACAAAATATGGTCAGCTTACGATAAACTGTCCGTCATTACTGCAGTGTCCCCCTTCTTTTTGTCGGGCACTCTATATTGCTGGGTATACATCCAACCCCACAATACAGATCCCAGGCTAATGAACCCTCCCCCCTCAGGGCTTGCTGGAATGTGAGCATGTACCTGATGCAGACACTCAGCTCGAGCAGATCAGTTAATAAGGTAATTTCCCATAGGCTCCCATGCATGCAAAATGACTAATTTCAAACAAATTATTAAAAAAACGTGGCGTTTATTTTCACCGCCCAGTCCCAGGCTAATGAACCCTCCCCCTCAGGGCTTGCTGGAATGTGAGCATGTACCTGATGTCATGTCCCCAACAGAGGGCGGCATACACTCTGCACAATAGACGCAGACCAATAAATAATTTCCCATAGGCTCCCATGCAAAATGACCAATTTCAAACAATTATTACAAATACTCACAAGTTTCTCAGGCAATCAAGCCATATACCAAAATGAAGCTGAAAACTTCCATTTTCATGTTCTTCTCAATTTTATGGTTTCTGGTTGGTGGGGCTCTTTCCACATGTACATCTCTCATACATGGGTGGTGGCATTTCTCTGCCAATCCTGGCGGGGGATGAGGCCAAGTTTCCCCCTTCCCTGATAATTTATGAATTAGGAGAATGTCAATGGCAATGTCCCACTGATCAATAGAGCTGCGCACTTGCGTTAAAAATAGCACCGAAGCTCAGACAAACATTGCTACCGGCCATGCAAACGTGTGGTGAGTGGGGGTATGTGTGCGCGTGCATGCATAGTGTGACGTCATTAGTGCGGAACGCTATAACACTGTTTTGCTTGATGCAATCTTCATACATGAGTTTCCCTGAAAACAGATAACAAATATTCTATTTTTGAAATGCATTTTGAAAACTACATGATCAAAGTGAATGCTCTACCTGGCAAAACAACAACAACAACAATACAACAACCACCAATAAAAGTAAACAAAACAAAATAAACAGAAAAAAAGATGGTCATGGTAATTCCTTAAAATAAAACGCACAATTTCTTTCAGTACATGATGTAAAGGTTTCTTTATTTCTTCTAAAACTGAAAACACTTGTGGTATAAAGGTCCCCCAAAGACCAACAATATCCGTTGCTGGTTCTTTGTATTAACCACTCAGAGGTGGGGGTATCATCAGGAACCACCTGACTCATTGTTGCCTTCTTTCAAGTGTTTCAACTTACACTAACTAGACCATTACCCTATTGCATGACATCACCAGTGGTGCAGACTCTTTATGCACCAAGGCCTCCACAATCAGGTGTCAATTTACAGAGAGACATGGATGTAGAGTGCCTTAAGAATGAAAGAAATTGATAGCAGAATGGAAAAAACCCAAATTACATGAGAGAGGCAATTGGCATAAAAGAGGTCAGCTGCCAAAAACATTCACTACGGAGTGATGTCATGGATCTTTAACTCTGTGACCAAGACATTGTGGGAGGATTTCTAGCAATCTTTCAAGATCAACAGGAATCTTCTATTTGAAAGAAAAGAGAACAAATCTACAGGGACCAGGGGTGAAGTTGTCATGAAAGCTCAGCATTTGACAATACCATGGAGTATTTTTATGATATGCAGATCATACAATTTTAAAAGCTATTACAAACTTGTCAATTGACAAAATGTTTAATAATCACAGTTGTGAGCAAAATCATGCAATGTCACTTCAACTTTACATTTTGTGCTGGAACAAACATGGAAGAAAAATAACCAAGATTTGTGGTCATTTATAAGATACATGTATGTCTCGGAAAGAGAAAAATACAACAACACTTCTGCTTTCAACTACATTAAAGTGTCTAACAAGTAATGGCTAGTCCTTAATTTGTAACATCTAACAACTGTATTTCATAACAGTTTGCCATTCATGTGCTGTTGGGATGCTCATAGAATTCAATACAAAGCAACGAAATATAGAAAATAACTTCAACATCTGAATTCTCATCAGAGTTTCACAGATTTCTTCAGTTTGCTCTAAAATGTGAGCACCTCCTGCAGTTCAATAAATGAATGAATGTTACATATTATGTGTGACAGGACTTCATACAATGTGAATGAAATGTAACCAGGATTCAAAAACCTATATCACCTTTGATAAACAAATTATTAGGTTTACTTATTTATTATACAATTCCCTTAATGTTGCATGGGATCACATTTTGCTTAATATTTTACTATCTTTGTTTCCATTAACTGTAAAAGAAGGAATGTGCAGATCAAAGTGGACCTGTAGCAACATAACTCAAAAGGAAATGGTTGACAGAATGAATTGCCATATGCTCCACTCCACTGTTGATGCTCACTGCTCAAGTCCACAAGTTGTTGTTGAGGATACCATGATTATCTCTGTAGTTCTGTACACACTGATGGCTTTTCACATGTATCATTCATCAGGATGTTTCACTGCATGTCATTTATCAATGAATGCTGCATGGTAGCAGTATCACTCTCCTACTGGTTGGCTGTACTGTGTGTCTGTACAGCTTCTGCAATGTAGTGAAGTTCAATGATAACACTGATGTGTGTTCACTTCATCTCAATAATCTCAATGGATTTTCTGGACTCCTGCACCTTTACCCATGCAGCACAGTTGTGCCTTCTTCATCAGGATGTTAGTTACATGTAGGTACTTGTACCAGTCTTGGAGAGAATCAGTGACATTGTTGAAATCTGATATCTTAGCAGATCTCTGACCGATGAGAAGAAACACATCACAAGCTCAGTACCTGGCACAGATTCACTGCTGTCTTGGAGAGAGTGAAAGTGATGATGATGAGGGTGCAGGCTGAGGATGTTTGTTCCACTCATGTTGGATGTCAGTTGCCATAACTGCACATGTTGATTCATACATCAATTCTTCAGGCAATGACAGTTCTGATACTGTGTTCAAGGTGTCTCTTGCTTAACATTCAAGCTGCATGTTGATCTTTCCAAGAGCTCTGGAGAATATTCTCAGGTATTTCAGCAGTGTGGAGCATTTTGCAGTGGCAGTGGAACATTTTGTTAAAACATTAATTTTTCATGTTTGGGGCTGCATCGTTACAAATGTCATAACATCAGCAGTTTAGTAAACAGCTGCTAAATAATACATGTACATCGTATAGTTTGCAAACCTACACTCAGTAAATCTAATCATTTGTTTTACAATCTGCACAACCCAGAAAACTGAATCATCTATCAAAGCAGTACATCATTATAAGTCTGCAGAGTTCAGATGCAAAAATCGGTATCAAGACTCTAGACTTGTTATTAAAAAAATAAGCATAAAAAAACAAGTTGCAATATATACCAATGAAAACAACTTTACCAAATTCACAATTTTACAATTTTTCAAACATTCCTCAATATTCATTAGCTGAATATAAACTGAGTATGGGTCATAACCTGAACCGTCAGCTGAGGTTTGAAGCCCCAGTGACACCCTGAAGTTGGGTCATTCCAGGGTTCAAGTGCTAACACCAACTACCTGTTAAATATTTGTAGTCTCTACATAAATGTTTTGTTTAAACATTACAAACTTAAGAAAGCACTGCTTAATCCTAAAGCACAAGGATCAATCCACAATCTACTAGATATGGAGTGTGTGTATTTTCAATTTGCCAAAGTCTAAATAAAATCTTGTAAAATAGCATCTTTACTACATTGTAATGTCTTAATGTGGTTGAAAGCAGAAGTGTAAGATCTGAGGATGTAAACCATAACACTGGTGAAAACTAGTCACACTGATGTGAAGATACTTACCTCAAGTTACCTGGTATTTCATTGTGGCATTGAGTAGTGACATTGCAATCATTTACCTAGTGTCTGAACAAATGATGTCAATTCCTGTATAATGACTACATAATAATAATAGAAACATTCAGAAAGACATGTATGCAAATTGAGTACATATTACATGTATGTATGAACATCAGCAGAATCACACTTTTCCTGCACACTAAACATAGTACTGTCAAAATACTGAGCTTGCATTCTACAGATTACAAAATGGTGGTTGGGTTGGGATTGTAGGAAAGGAGGAAAATGAAGAATTATGTGCACAAGCTGTGCTTGATCATCAATAAAAACATCATGAGTGTGATGATCTGTCAAAACCATTGGCAAAGACAGAAGAGCTATGAGGCTTAGCTACATCCAAGGTGATGTACTGCAAAAAGTGTGGTAACAAAACAGAAGAGAGCAATACTGTAAAGTAGAGGGAATATTTGGACGCACTGGCGAGCAATGCCACGACTGACGGACGTATTTAAAACGTTGCTATAGAGAAACCAAGAAGAGCTACATTCACTTCAGTTAGGCCTAGGTTATGACAGGCTCAAAATTCAAACTGTCAAAGATTTTCTTTAACAACAAATCACTTCGTACAAACAGTTAAAGATTGCGCAGGTCGAAAGATTGCGCTCAACATATGCACGGTATGGGGCTAGTATTGTAATAAGGTTGTCGGTTGTCCGAGTAACTTGGACCCTAAAAATCGTGATTTTACCTCCAAAAATGTTGCATGCGGAGAATCCCAGATTCCAATAAGGACAAGGTTTACTCACATTTCTTGAAGAAAATAGTAATATTTCCCTAGAATGGGAACTGAGACCTGTTTAAAGGTAATATCATACATTGGTGTGACACATGGCTTGCATTCCACATCACATATGTTAATACACGGTTACTGGGCTCACGATCGCCAATTCTCGCTAGCGAACGCATCCTTTTGATGTTTTTTTTTCAGAAAAGTTCTTGTGAATCGGTAAGTGGAGCATGGAGTTCAGATACATGTAGATAATAAGCAGTGTTTTGTAAACATTGATAAGAAAATATTTATATTATCATGGTATAAAACAGAGTATGCCTACACTGCACAGCCTATGATACATTACACTATACAGGCCTATGGCTATGCCGTATACTTAAGGGAATTAAGAGGGAGGGTAAAAGAGGGAAAAGAACCCCCCCCCTTCCCACCTACAGGATAGAGGGAGACTCTACAGAAAGACAAAAAAGGAAAATCAGTCCTCTTTAAGGAGGAACAATTTCTCCAGAGTTCATCTAGGAAGGTCTGCTAAGGCAAAATATTCCCTGGCAGAAGAGCAGATGAAGCTGGAGGTCCCAGGCCACAGACTAATACAGGATGTGACAACAAGATATGGCTTGACACACCATATCCTTGAATGCATACTAAAGCAGCAACAGCCTATTTGCAACCTGTTGGTTAAAACCAAGCGGAAGGATCTGGATCTTTCCGACAAAGAAGTGGCCATTGCAGAGAAAATTGTTCAAGTTCTGAAGCCCTTCAAGGACGTCACAGAGTCTTTGTCGGGGGAGTCATATGTGACTTTGTCTGGTGTAATATCAGCTTTGAGCTACCTAGAAAATGTCACCCAACCACAAGACTGAGAAATCCACAAAATCAGAGCCATGAAAGAAATGATGCTTGAGAAACTTGAACAATATTACAACGCACCCTCCATGCATGAGTTATTATTGATAGCAACGTTTCTCAATGGCAGATACAAGAAGATGCCATTCCTGTCATCAGGATAAAGAGCCAGGGTGGTAGACATCACCATACGTCAAGTAACAACGGCCATTGAAGAAGAAGAGGAACTCTGACATATTGAAGCCGGCCAATTAACTTCAACAATGTTAAGGAGCAAATCAAGCATGTGGTGAAATACTTAAGGAACAATCACTTTGCTGCAGCACAATATCGCCAACATGGATGCACAAAGCTACTGATGCCGCAAGATGTGAGATGCAACACTATGTGTGATTGTTTAGAATTGTGAAAAGTTATATAGATGTTGATTATCATTGTTATTCTTTTTGGACATTCATTCCCAGCTAGGCTCTTGATACACTCCCGAGACCAATGGAAAGAGATTTCAGTGATACTTGGATTAAATGATAATTTTACCATTTTTGTGGAAGGTCATCCTGGACTGACCTATGCCCGTATCTTTGATAATTTGCCACACTATCTCACCAAACTGAAGTCAAATCCAATGGACATATTGTTACTCGATATAGGGACAAATGATTTGTGTCCAAAATACTTTTAATTTAGATGAAAACTTGTTTGTCCTACACGATTAGCCTGTTAATCTAGTGTTAATTTCGCTTCATTTGCAGGTTGGGCTAAAAGAGGTAGTTTCCCTGAATGATGGGGAATTACAGGCACTAGGTGTAATGCGAATTGGGGATAGAGCCTGTATCAGGCGGTGCTGTCAAGAGGCTCTCAGTGGTATGTTTTGTTTAGATTTTGATACATTTCTGTGTAGAGGTGAAGTATTAAATTTCTTGCTGCCTTGAAGCCTCTTTGATGCTTTCCGATGGGTGGAAAGGAACATTGTCACTACTATTCTTGTGTTTCCTTTGGTGTCAGAGGAGTGGGATGGTTTTTCCTTCTTATTACAATGAATTTCTATGGACGTGTTATATTGTTGACAACAGAGTATTTTAGATCCTCCCTGTTATGTGACATTGGCCAAAACACTGCCAGAAAACCTGGGCAGTAGTACTTCTGTGATGATTAGACCTCTAGTCAAACACATGCTTTGCTTCATGCGATCAATAAGCTGTTGAATGATCTTGGATGTGGATGTGGAAAGGAACTAAGAGCTTTCATACATTCCAGGGTTACACTAATACCACTGAAATTGAACACAAATCTGCAATCTATGTCCGTTTTGAAGGAAACCGTTTTAATAAGTATTTTCCTAAAATGCCATGCTCGCATTTTCATATAAAAAAATCATCTAGGAATTATTCTGCAAAGTGCAAAGACCATGAAACACCATTAGCAGTAATGAATGCTGAAATGGAAGCTGTGATGTGTCTATGCAAGCATTAGGCGTTGTTGCCAAATACATCATAGAACCCCGGATGGGTCTGCTGAGTGAAACTCAAAAAGGAAAGAAAACAGAGAGGACAATATTGTGTATTGTAAATCACAGAGGCAGGTTAATGACCTGTACTGCCTTTTACTAATCACTGGTGCCAAGGGATTTTCATTACCACTTCAACATGTATCACACTAACACTGAAGCAGACATTCAGAAGAGAATAATGGACAGTTTTACTGATGCACAGGGTGAAGTACGTATCCTCTTTGCAACAATTGCATTTGGACTTGGCATCAATGTGCAAAATGTGAAGACGTTACTAATCATTAGACATTCTACTGAACTGTGAATGTAGAAGTTGCTTTACTCAGGTTTTTCCTTCAACTCTGAGTGAAAGCAAAAAAATAAATGTATCATGTGGTGTTGGTTTGAGACATTCCCTCTAATAAAGGAAGTTGTAAAGTATCTATTGTGCCCAGTGTCAGCAGCACTTGCAAAGTTTCATGGGTGTATGGCCAAAACAAAAAAAAATATGCAGATGTAGTAATTGTTAATGCAATGGTGATGATCCAGCAGCAGTGCCATTTTCCAGTAACCTTTGGTGATTTGGCTGATAACATCCTGAAACAGTTAATCTCAAGTAGCAAAGAAACACCGTGCCCAACGTGTTGATTTTGTTGCTGATAGATACAAAGCTGAATCGATCAAAATGTCTGAACGAGTGAAGCGGGGGTCTATTGGGCATACCCAAATTCGCATTTAACGGCGAAACCAGAAGCTACAGAAACAGATGAAAAAGTTTCTGTCCAGTGGCAGGAACAAAGCCCAGCAAGGGGTGATGAAAGGGGGCAATCGTACATCAAACCACACTGAATAAAATAGGAAGTACGTATATAAATAAGTAAATTGAGAAAAAACATAGTTGTCAAGATGGATCTATCAAGGTTTGCACTTCCCGACTCGCCATTTCCCTCCTTCGCTTCTGATTCGCCCGGCGCGGAGTGGCTGCCCCAGCGTCCCCTACCAATATTCATCGTAACAAGGAAGTTGTACGGAAATACAGGAAAAACACTAAGGCAGATTCTGTGTGCGAAGGGCAATAGCCGCAACAAGTGTGTCGAGCCTGCTCAGTACAGCAATGATGATTTGCTTGTCTCTAGACGTGCCAAATCAAAGACACCCTACAACAAGAAGGCACGTCTGCATTACAATGTACAGGAAAGACACTGAGGCAGATTCTGTGTGCGAAGGGCAATAGCCGCAACAAGTGTGTCGAGCCTGCTCAGTACAGCAATGATGATTTGCTTGTCTCTAGACGTGCCAAATCAAAGACACCCAACAACAAGAAGGCACGTCTGCATTACAATGTACAGGAAAGACACTAAGGCAGATTCTGTGTGCGAAGGACACCAGAAGAGTTATACACTACCTTCAAAAGACTGTCTCTGCCAAAAGACAAGGCTGGACATGTACACACCAAGAGGCGTTTTATAATACATGTATATTGAGAAGAAAGATGTAAACAGAGTTCGTCTGGATAGAACCAATGTCCAACCTGTTAAGGGCACTAGGAAAATGCACTGTGTCCAGGGTATACAGCCATACATAGTTGCCATTCGAGAGAGAAGCTGCTTTTACCAAGCTTGTAAAAATGGCCAAAGCTCATCCAGTCCAAAGACAGATATTACAGGCACTTGGGAAATTGTTACCGTGAAGCAAGTACAAAAAGTAAACCCACTAAAGAATCCAGCCTATACTCAATGGCAGAGAAAGTATTGAAGAATCAGGCGATGACACAGACACGAATATATCGCCAACAATGAGTCGAGTTACACATCAGATGATGGTAAAGTAGGAAATTCCTATCAAAGAAGAGTTCAAAAAAGAAATAGATCCACTAAAGAATCCAGTCTATACTCCAATCATGGCAGAGAAAGTAATGAAGAATCGGGCAATGACATAGACACAGATGATGAATATATCGGCAACGATGAGTCGAGTTACGCATCAGATGATGCCATTGTAGGAAGTTCCTATCAAAGAAGAGTTCCTACGAATTCTGGAAGGTTGGTGAAAAGTAAAAGTAGATCCACTAAAGAATCCAATCAACACTGTGATGAATATGTCAGCACCAATCAGTGTGTTTCTACTTTCTACTCAGCACAAGCTAACACCCGGTAATTCCATGTTACAGGTTCAGCAACTATGTATGAAGGTGATGATTTCCAGCTTAAATCTGCAAACCAAGACATCAGTTTGCTGGCATCTTATCCAAGATGCAATTCAGTGAGACATCACAATAGAATAGAGTATCTCTCGTGATTTCCAGCTTAAATCTACAAACCAAGACATCAGTTTGCTGGTTGAATCCAAGATTAGATTAGATTTATTCACTCATCACGCCGCAGCATGAAATTCCATTGCCTGATTTGCACACATAAAAACATACAAATTCACCAATATACAATTAATTATTACATTTCACAAAGCCCTAAAAACTTGATAAAAGGACATCCACAGCAAAATGGAACCTGTGTCAGGAGATGAAGGAGCATCACACCAGTGCCCTCACCACTGAAGCTTCTCAGACTACCTCAAACTCCAAACCAGTCTCTGTCTGAGTCTTCAGGATCAGTAAGGATGATGATGTGGAATGGCGTGCAGTGCCAGTCAGCAACCCAGACTTGGAGATTATGATGTCTGGAACCGCCCAGAGTCAAAGAGGTGCACACCACATCCAGATTCAAGAATGGGGTGAAGGTCACGGAAGAAGTCACCAAGAGAGTCTACGAAGTCAACGTGCTTCAGTAGGTCACCACCGAGAGCAGCTTCATCAACCTTGAGAACTGAGGCCACATTTACACTTGATCACTTGATGTGTAAGAGAGTCAAACACATGCTTTGCTTCATGCAATCAATAAGCTGTTGAATGATCTTGGATGTGGATGTGGAAAGGAACTAAGAGCTTTCATACATTCCAGGGTTACACTAATACCACTGAAATCAAACACAAATCTGCAATATATTTCTGTTTTGAAGGAAACCGTTTTAATAAGCATTTTCCTAAAATGCCATGCTCGCATTTTCATATTCAAAAATCATCCAGGAATTCTTCTGCAAAGTGCAAAGACCATCAAACACCATTAGCAGTAATGAATGCTGAAATGGAAGCTGTGATGTACCTATGCAAGCATTAGGCATTGTTGCCAAATACATCGCAGAAGTCTGGATGCGTCTGCTGAGTGAACCTCAAAAAGGAAAGAAAACAGAAGAGGACAATATTGTGTATTGTATAAACTCACAGAGGCAGGTCAATGACCTGTACAGCCTTTTCAAATCACTGATGCCAAGGGATTTTCATTACCACTTCAACATGTATCACACTAACACTGAAGCAGACATTTAGAAGAGAATAATGGACAGTTTCACTGATGCACAGGGTGAAGTATGTATCCTCTTTGCAACAATTGCATTTGGACTTGGCATCAATGTGTGAAATATGAAGACGTTACTAATCATTAGACATCCGACTGAACTGTGAATGGAGAAGTTGCTTTACTTAGGTTTTTTCTTCAACTCTGAGTGAAAGCAAAAATTTGATTTATCATGTGGTGTTGGTTTGAGACATTCCCTCTTTAAAGGAAGTTGTAAAGTATCTATTGTGCCCAGTGCTAGCAGCACTTGCAAAGTTTGATGGGTGTATAGCCAAAACAAACAAATATGCAGATGTAGTAATTGTTGATGCAATGGTGATGATCCAGCAGCAGTGCCATTTTCCAGTAACCTTAGGTGATTTGGCTGATAACATCCTGAAACAGTTACTCTCAAGTAGCAAAGAAACACCGTGCCCAACGTGTTAATTTTGTTGCTGATAGATACAAAGCTGAATCGATCAAAATGTCTGAACGAGTGAAGCGGGGGTCTATTGGGCATACCCAAATTCGCATTTAACGGCGAAACCAGAAGCTACAGAAACAGATGAAAAAGTTTCTGTCCAGTGGCAGGAACAAAGCCCAGCAAGGGGTGATGAAAGGGGGCAATCGTGCATCAAACCACACTGAATAGAATAGGAAGTACGTATATAAATAAGTAAATTGAGAAAAAACATAGTTGTCAAGATGGATCTATCAAGGTTTGCACTTCCCGACTCGCCATTTCCCTCCTTCGCTTCCGATTCGCCCGGCGCGGAGTGGCTGCCCAAGCGTCCCCTACCAATATTCATCGTAACAAGGAAGTTGTACGGAAATACAGGAAAAACACTAAGGCAGATTCTGTGTGCTAAGGGCAATAGCCGCAACAAGTGTGTCGAGCCTGCTCAGTACAGCAATGATGATTTGCTTTCTAGACGAGCCAAATCACAGACACCCTACAACAAGAAGGCACGTCTGCATTACAAAGTACAGGAAAGACACTAAGGCAGATTCTGTGTGCGAAGGACACCAGAAGAGTTATACACTACCTTCAAAAGACTGTCTCTGCCAAAAGACAAGGCTGGACATGTCCACATCAAGAGGCGTTTTATAATACATGTATATTGAGAAGAAAGATGTAAACAGAGTTCGTCTGGATAGAACCAATGTCCAACCTGTTAAGGGCACTAGGAAAATGCACTGTGTCCAGGGTATACAGCCATACATAGTTGCCATTCGAGAGAGAAGCTGCTTTTGCCAAGCTCGTAAAAATGGCCAAAGCTCATCCAGTCCAAAGACAGATATAACAGGCACTTGGGAAATTGTTACCGTGAAGCAAGTACAAAAAGTAAACCCACTAAAGAATCCAGCCTATACTCAATGGCAGAGAAAGTATTGAAGAATCAGGCGATGACACAGACACGAATATATCGCCAACAATGAGTCGAGTTACACATCAGATGATGGTAAAGTAGGAAATTCCTATCAAAGAAGAGTTCAAAAAAGAAATAGATCCACTAAAGAATCCAGTCTATACTCCAATCATGGCAGAGAAAGTAATGAAGAATCGGGCAATGACATAGACACAGATGATGAATATATCGGCAACGATGAGTCGAGTTACGCATCAGATGATGCCATTGTAGGAAGTTCCTATCAAAGAAGAGTTCCTACGAATTCTGGAAGGTTGGTGAAAAGTAAAAGTAGATCCACTAAAGAATCCAATCAACACTGTGATGAATATGTCAGCACCAATCAGTGTGTTTCTACTTTCTACTCAGCACAAGCTAACACCCGGTAATTCCATGTTACAGGTTCAGCAACTATGTATGAAGGTGATGATTTCCAGCTTAAATCTGCAAACCAAGACATCAGTTTGCTGGCATCTTATCCAAGATGCAATTCAGTGAGACATCACAATAGAATAGAGTATCTCTCGTGATTTCCAGCTTAAATCTACAAACCAAGACATCAGTTTGCTGGTTGAATCCAAGATTAGATTAGATTTATTCACTCATCACGCCGCAGCATGAAATTCCATTGCCTGATTTGCACACATAAAAACATACAAATTCACCAATATACAATTAATTATTACATTTCACAAAGCCCTAAAAACTTGATAAAAGGACATCCACAGCAAAATGGAACCTGTGTCAGGAGATGAAGGAGCATCACACCAGTGCCCTCACCACTGAAGCTTCTCAGACTACCTCAAACTCCAAACCAGTCTCTGTCTGAGTCTTCAGGATCAGTAAGGATGATGATGTGGAATGGCGTGCAGTGCCAGTCAGCAACCCAGACTTGGAGATTATGATGTCTGGAACCGCCCAGAGTCAAAGAGGTGCACACCACATCCAGATTCAAGAATGGGGTGAAGGTCACGGAAGAAGTCACCAAGAGAGTCTACGAAGTCAACGTGCTTCAGTAGGTCACCACCGAGAGCAGCTTCATCAACCTTGAGAACTGAGGCCACATTTACACTTGATCACTTGAGGGTGATCAAAGGGGAATCAGATTCCGCAAGGTCGATCAAAGGGCAATCAACAATCCGCTCCTCCGGGAACGCCTGGTGAAATTGCTGTGACTACAGTGAAGGCTCAGACGAGGAAGGCCACTCTAGACAACTTTCACCCACCAGAAAGCCACATCGTAGATGGGATTCTCGTCGACCACATCTCCAGTGCTTTTGTGGTTCCATCCTTACCGATGGTGAGCAGTCTAGCGAGGACTGCAAATCGGGTTCGTCAAAAGCAGAGACCACAAGAACCAACGGACCCTGCTTTCGTAGTGGAGGAAGGTGCCATCCCTCAAGGTGGGTTGAGATAACAATATACAGACTTAGTAATGGTGTCAAAAAAAAACATCCAACCGGCATGTTGCTGACATATTAAAAACAAAATTAAATTAAAAAAAAACACCGGCATCTGTACAAAATACACGAATGCATAACTTGACATGCACGAGTGGTAAAGGTCACAAAAAAGTACTCACACTTGATCCAGCATGTACATGAAATTATAAACCTGTGAAAAGTTGAGCTCAATCGGCCACCGGAGTCACAAAAAATAGCGACAACTCAACTCAATTTTTCTTCTAAAAGATAAAGAATGGTTTTGATCGTTACGGTGGCTGGTGTTTTTACTAATTTCTGTAACTGTCTGTACACTTTTTACTCTCATAATTTCCACAGATTTCCTCCAGAGTGATGTTTGGGTGAAGAGTAGACGGCATCTAATCTTCGCTACTCCTAACCAGCAGGTCCTACTGACACGCGGTTCCCTGTTGGTACATGGATGCTACGTTCAAGGTGGTGAAGGCACCATTCAGCCAACTACTTGGAATCCACTGTTTTGTGAGGAAAGATGAATCAATCAAACAGGTTAGTATTTTTTTGGAAAATACTTATATATCCAGAGGATAACCACTGATTTTGCTTGAAACACAGCCCTCTAAGCCTGGATGACGTGACATTCTGCAAGAAGATTTTGTGGAAATACCTCATGACTTCAAAATGCCTGTGTTGCTTTTTTCACGCAACACTGTGTCGGGACCCATATGAATGTCTTGTCTCACAAAACCAGATAAATTTTCGGATGATTCCTCCGTCAATGAGCTCAAGAGCAAACTAGAGGCTAAGGAATTGACTAAGCTCAGGAATGCAGCACAATTCAAATTTTGCGGGAAGCTCGAGGCTCCTGACAAAATCAAGACTGCGCTTACCCAAGACGACACCCAAAGAGCTAAGAAAGCCCTCCAGGAAGCCAAAGCTTTGGTCCAAGAAAGAAAAAAAAACCCATAAAAATCACTGATAGCAGCAAGGCTGGTTGGGCAAAATACAAGAGCTCAACAAGACCAGCAAAGACGTCTCATCAGAGGATATGAAGCGGATCCTGGTATCTGAGGAATCCGCTCTTAATTGCTGCTGCCAATAAGTTAGGCACAGAATTTATGATTCCAGTGACACCATAGGATGTCTGCCCATAGGACCATGTTGTTTTTCACAGACTCTCCAAAGTTAGTGTGCAGTGACACATAGGACTTTATGGTGTAAAGGAAGGGCTTTTCAGCAGAAGCAGAATCTCCCATCACAAGCTGGAAACGGTTGGGAGATAAGAAAATAATGGTGTTCTCCACACAGTTTTGATGATGAAGGATCCAGCACCGACAGGATAAAATGAGTTGACAGTCTGCAATTGCAAGACTTTAGGCCTTTTCACACTATCTCCTTTTCAATCCGTGTTGAAACCAACCCGGATCCACCCCGGTTCAGCCCAGCAAGCTTTTGAACCGGATCGAAGCGACGCAACATTCACACTACGTTTATTGTGAACCGGCTCACACAACACAGATCACGCGACACACGCCGCAAAATGCAGTTTGGAACCGGGTTGAGATTTTCAACCCTGCTCCCTACCAGGGTTGATTTCGATCCGGCTAGGCCGTCCTACCCGGGTTGGCTCGGGGTTGAAAATGTTCAAGTGTGAAAAGTGCTTGCATGATGTCTGAAGAGTGTGTGGTGAAAAGTGTCATCAGGTGAAAAGTGATGCCTTCAAGGCTATACAATATGTGATGAGTATTTAATCAAAAACAAACTTGACTATATTGTATCAGATAACACAAGCAACATGAGGAAAGTATTCACTGTCTGCTTTCTATAAACAAACAACTTGGAAGACTCAGATGCTAGTGGGTTAAATGATCTAGATGATGGAAGCTTATGGGAGGAGTTAGCTGAAGAAGCATAGGAAGATGTACATGTATGTGTGTTGAAACAGCTACTACATTTACAATTATGATTCTTTGCAATCAACAAACTCCCCTTGTTACAAATTTAATTTGTGATATATGTTTATCTGTTGATTGCAAGAAAATTATGCCTTATTAGTCTCAAATCTACATTAAAGACTTAATTCTACATGTATCCTATTCTCATTTCCCATAAATAGTTTTTGATTATGTGAACATATTAACATAATAGATTTCAGGTCATCTTTCATTCATCAAGGTCTCTTTAAAAAAGGAAAGCTGTACTGTCATTTACCATGTACATGCAAACTTACATACATGTACACAGATGTAAATAGTAAGACAAGACCTTTGCACCTCAGAAAAGATGTGTTATACCTTAGAGCCACGGCTTATATACTGGCCCCTCCAAGGGGCTCATTTGAATATCAATACTTCTTTGAATGTATTGTGTGATCCGCATGCCTATCACCTGGAAAGGAATGCAACCCCTCTTTGACTTGTACTTCATTATTATTCATAGAATTCCAATTATATTTCATTTATTCACATAATTATTGGAATTATTGTTGCTGATAGATACAAAGCTGAATCGATCAAAATGTCTGAACGAGTGAAGCGGGGGTCTATTGGGCATACCCAAATTCGCATTTAACGGCGAAACCAGAAGCTACAGAAACAGATGAAAAAGTTTCTGTCCAGTGGCAGGAACAAAGCCCAGCAAGGGGTGATGAAAGGGGGCAATCGTGCATCAAACCACACTGAATAGAATAGGAAGTACGTATATAAATAAGTAAATTGAGAAAAAACATAGTTGTCAAGATGGATCTATCAAGGTTTGCACTTCCCGACTCGCCATTTCCCTCCTTCGCTTCCGATTCGCCCGGCGCGGAGTGGCTGCCCAAGCGTCCCCTACCAATATTCATCGTAACAAGGAAGTTGTACGGAAATACAGGAAAAACACTAAGGCAGATTCTGTGTGCTAAGGGCAATAGCCGCAACAAGTGTGTCGAGCCTGCTCAGTACAGCAATGATGATTTGCTTTCTAGACGAGCCAAATCACAGACACCCTACAACAAGAAGGCACGTCTGCATTACAAAGTACAGGAAAGACACTAAGGCAGATTCTGTGTGCGAAGGACACCAGAAGAGTTATACACTACCTTCAAAAGACTGTCTCTGCCAAAAGACAAGGCTGGACATGTCCACATCAAGAGGCGTTTTATAATACATGTATATTGAGAAGAAAGATGTAAACAGAGTTCGTCTGGATAGAACCAATGTCCAACCTGTTAAGGGCACTAGGAAAATGCACTGTGTCCAGGGTATACAGCCATACATAGTTGCCATTCGAGAGAGAAGCTGCTTTTGCCAAGCTCGTAAAAATGGCCAAAGCTCATCCAGTCCAAAGACAGATATAACAGGCACTTGGGAAATTGTTACCGTGAAGCAAGTACAAAAAGTAAACCCACTAAAGAATCCAGCCTATACTCAATGGCAGAGAAAGTATTGAAGAATCAGGCGATGACACAGACACGAATATATCGCCAACAATGAGTCGAGTTACACATCAGATGATGGTAAAGTAGGAAATTCCTATCAAAGAAGAGTTCAAAAAAGAAATAGATCCACTAAAGAATCCAGTCTATACTCCAATCATGGCAGAGAAAGTAATGAAGAATCGGGCAATGACATAGACACAGATGATGAATATATCGGCAACGATGAGTCGAGTTACGCATCAGATGATGCCATTGTAGGAAGTTCCTATCAAAGAAGAGTTCCTACGAATTCTGGAAGGTTGGTGAAAAGTAAAAGTAGATCCACTAAAGAATCCAATCAACACTGTGATGAATATGTCAGCACCAATCAGTGTGTTTCTACTTTCTACTCAGCACAAGCTAACACCCGGTAATTCCATGTTACAGGTTCAGCAACTATGTATGAAGGTGATGATTTCCAGCTTAAATCTGCAAACCAAGACATCAGTTTGCTGGCATCTTATCCAAGATGCAATTCAGTGAGACATCACAATAGAATAGAGTATCTCTCGTGATTTCCAGCTTAAATCTACAAACCAAGACATCAGTTTGCTGGTTGAATCCAAGATTAGATTAGATTTATTCACTCATCACGCCGCAGCATGAAATTCCATTGCCTGATTTGCACACATAAAAACATACAAATTCACCAATATACAATTAATTATTACATTTCACAAAGCCCTAAAAACTTGATAAAAGGACATCCACAGCAAAATGGAACCTGTGTCAGGAGATGAAGGAGCATCACACCAGTGCCCTCACCACTGAAGCTTCTCAGACTACCTCAAACTCCAAACCAGTCTCTGTCTGAGTCTTCAGGATCAGTAAGGATGATGATGTGGAATGGCGTGCAGTGCCAGTCAGCAACCCAGACTTGGAGATTATGATGTCTGGAACCGCCCAGAGTCAAAGAGGTGCACACCACATCCAGATTCAAGAATGGGGTGAAGGTCACGGAAGAAGTCACCAAGAGAGTCTACGAAGTCAACGTGCTTCAGTAGGTCACCACCGAGAGCAGCTTCATCAACCTTGAGAACTGAGGCCACATTTACACTTGATCACTTGAGGGTGATCAAAGGGGAATCAGATCCCGCAAGGTCGATCAAAGGGCAATCAACAATCCGCTCCTCCTTTTTGAAAATAAAATGAGGAAGATCATGCAAGCCGAGGCCAGACATATACTTCAGCTGACTTCCCATCAGAACATATCACTACTTTTTTTAATCTAACTTTTAAATGAGTACAAGCAAGGCATATCAGAACCTAATGACTGAATGGGAGGATGTGGATGTAAAAAATGCCCATGATCAGAAGAGAAGGTAACAATAACATTGCTACTAGCTACTAGTACTGACATTTCACGCCCTCCAGACACTCCAAATCTGGTGTTTCAGGCTGTTTAGGCAGTTCTGACTTACATTTGTATCCTGTCTTAATTAAAGAGCTTGAGCAAAGTGTTGTTGCTAGTATGATCAAAGTTATGAATGTACCACAACTGGTTGGTGACGAGGAGAACAATTTGTTTGTTGAATCTTACGATTGGAACGACACATTTTCCGAATAAAGTAGCAGTGGTTAAGTTTCATTTTGAATATTAATGATTTATTTTTCCATTTTTTTCTTCAATGTGTATCGCTGCAGGTGTTCCATCCGCCACTTGTTTTGTGGGACGACTGTTGAACAGGTTGGAGACATGTTTTGGGCAGTAAGGACCACTGTCATCCGGGAACGCCTGGTGAAATTGCTGTGACTACAGTGAAGGCTCAGACGAGGAAGGCCACTCTAGACAACTTTCACCCACCAGAAAGCCACATCGTAGATGGGATTCTCGTCGACCACATCTCCAGTGCTTTTGTGGTTCCATCCTTACCGATGGTGAGCAGTCTAGCGAGGACTGCAAATCGGGTTCGTCAAAAGCAGAGACCACAAGAACCAACGGACCCTGCTTTCGTAGTGGAGGAAGGTGCCATCCCTCAAGGTGGGTTGAGATAACAATATACAGACTTAGTAATGGTGTCAAAAAAAAACATCCAACCGGCATGTTGCTGACATATTAAAAACAAAATTAAATTAAAAAAAAACACCGGCATCTGTACAAAATACACGAATGCATAACTTGACATGCACGAGTGGTAAAGGTCACAAAAAAGTACTCACACTTGATCCAGCATGTACATGAAATTATAAACCTGTGAAAAGTTGAGCTCAATCGGCCACCGGAGTCACAAAAAATAGCGACAACTCAACTCAATTTTTCTTCTAAAAGATAAAGAATGGTTTTGATCGTTACGGTGGCTGGTGTTTTTACTAATTTCTGTAACTGTCTGTACACTTTTTACTCTCATAATTTCCACAGATTTCCTCCAGAGTGATGTTTGGGTGAAGAGTAGACGGCATCTAATCTTCGCTACTCCTAACCAGCAGGTCCTACTGACACGCGGTTCCCTGTTGGTACATGGATGCTACGTTCAAGGTGGTGAAGGCACCATTCAGCCAACTACTTGGAATCCACTGTTTTGTGAGGAAAGATGAATCAATCAAACAGGTTAGTATTTTTTTGGAAAATACTTATATATCCAGAGGATAACCACTGATTTTGCTTGAAACACAGCCCTCTAAGCCTGGATGACGTGACATTCTGCAAGAAGATTTTGTGGAAATACCTCATGACTTCAAAATGCCTGTGTTGCTTTTTTCACGCAACACTGTGTCGGGACCCATATGAATGTCTTGTCTCACAAAACCAGATAAATTTTCGGATGATTCCTCCGTCAATGAGCTCAAGAGCAAACTAGAGGCTAAGGAATTGACTAAGCTCAGGAATGCAGCACAATTCAAATTTTGCGGGAAGCTCGAGGCTCCTGACAAAATCAAGACTGCGCTTACCCAAGACGACACCCAAAGAGCTAAGAAAGCCCTCCAGGAAGCCAAAGCTTTGGTCCAAGAAAGAAAAAAAAACCCATAAAAATCACTGATAGCAGCAAGGCTGGTTGGGCAAAATACAAGAGCTCAACAAGACCAGCAAAGACGTCTCATCAGAGGATATGAAGCGGATCCTGGTATCTGAGGAATCCGCTCTTAATTGCTGCTGCCAATAAGTTAGGCACAGAATTTATGATTCCAGTGACACCATAGGATGTCTGCCCATAGGACCATGTTGTTTTTCACAGACTCTCCAAAGTTAGTGTGCAGTGACACATAGGACTTTATGGTGTAAAGGAAGGGCTTTTCAGCAGAAGCAGAATCTCCCATCACAAGCTGGAAACGGTTGGGAGATAAGAAAATAATGGTGTTCTCCACACAGTTTTGATGATGAAGGATCCAGCACCGACAGGATTAAATGAGTTGACAGTCTGCAATTGCAAGACTTTAGGCCTTTTCACACTATCTCCTTTTCAATCCGTGTTGAAACCAACCCGGATCCACCCCGGTTCAGCCCAGCAAGCTTTTGAACCGGATCGAAGCGACGCAACATTCACACTACGTTTATTGTGAACCGGCTCACACAACACAGATCACGCGACACACGCCGCAAAATGCAGTTTGGAACCGGGTTGAGATTTTCAACCCTGCTCCCTACCAGGGTTGATTTCGATCCGGCTAGGCCGTCCTACCCGGGTTGGCTCGGGGTTGAAAATGTTCAAGTGTGAAAAGTGCTTGCATGATGTCTGAAGAGTGTGTGGTGAAAAGTGTCATCAGGTGAAAAGTGATGCCTTCAAGGCTATACAATATGTGATGAGTATTTAATCAAAAACAAACTTGACTATATTGTATCAGATAACACAAGCAACATGAGGAAAGTATTCACTGTCTGCTTTCTATAAACAAACAACTTGGAAGACTCAGATGCTAGTGGGTTAAATGATCTAGATGATGGAAGCTTATGGGAGGAGTTAGCTGAAGAAGCATAGGAAGATGTACATGTATGTGTGTTGAAACAGCTACTACATTTACAATTATGATTCTTTGCAATCAACAAACTCCCCTTGTTACAAATTTAATTTGTGATATATGTTTATCTGTTGATTGCAAGAAAATTATGCCTTATTAGTCTCAAATCTACATTAAAGACTTAATTCTACATGTATCCTATTCTCATTTCCCATAAATAGTTTTTGATTATGTGAACATATTAACATAATAGATTTCAGGTCATCTTTCATTCATCAAGGTCTCTTTAAAAAAGGAAAGCTGTACTGTCATTTACCATGTACATGCAAACTTACATACATGTACACAGATGTAAATAGTAAGACAAGACCTTTGCACCTCAGAAAAGATGTGTTATACCTTAGAGCCACGGCTTATATACTGGCCCCTCCAAGGGGCTCATTTGAATATCAATACTTCTTTGAATGTATTGTGTGATCCGCATGCCTATCACCTGGAAAGGAATGCAACCCCTCTTTGACTTGTACTTCATTATTATTCATAGAATTCCAATTATATTTCATTTATTCACATAATTTTGGAATTATGGAATCAAGGTTGCTGTCCTGACAAAGGAGCAGCAGGATATGGCAGCCCACCGTCTGATGAGGAGACTGAAATAAACAACCTATGACAATCAGTTCAGCATCTGCAGCTACACAACACCTATGACTGTGTTCAGATTATGGCCAACTCTATAATTATATCAGTTCAACTGTTTTGAGAATTTCAAGTTTTCTCTCAGATAACAAAAATTAGTAATTTTTAAAATAAATACGTAACACAAGAAAATGAGCTGAGCACGCTGATCATGAAATTAAGGGTGCAACATTTTAACATGCTCATACTTCAGGTAAACCTGACATGATTGAAAAGAGTCAAGTCATTGCCCCAGTGAGCTTGAAACTTTCCTCATATTGGCCAATCGACCCATGATAGCTTGCTGAACGTCAGTGATGATAAATACCAATAAAGTACATGTAAATTTACATACATGTACATGTACACAGATGTACAGAATAACAGGATGCCCTCTGCACCAAATCCCGAATTGGACTAAGTTTTTCCAACTGAAGCAAAAGCTGAGAGAAATCTCCTCTTTTCAGGCATACACTGCTGTCTCAAGTGAACCGATCAGTTTTCTCCTGGACAGCAGTGAGCTCTACTGGCAAGCCACCAAGATGACTGGAACAGCTGCATGCATCATCCAGGAGTTGGATGGCCTATTTGAAAAGCTAAGTCAGCAGTATTGTGTACAAGACGAGGAAGAATTATACCAAAGAGGATGCACTGTCTGCATTTGCACAGCGAAATGCATCAGAAAGCAATGGGTTTCAAGTCGGCACCAGCATCGATTGATGATTTTTTTTCAAAAAGACAACAATTGGCAAGAGCATCAGAAAGGGAGAGGAGGCAGAACAGAAGAGAATCGAGAAGCTTATAGACATTGCATATGTTGTTTGTAAGACGGAAAAACCCTTCACACTCTTTCCACACATCTGCAAGCTGGAGATTCGCCATGGAGTGGAACTGGGGACATTATTGTGAAGCAAACCTGCAAATCAAAACTGCTATGCAAAAATAAAATTGATTAGCAATTTTGCTACACATAAAAAATCCTTAAGGTGTACCCTGACTGTCTGTGCTCAAATGTGGGTGAATGTTTTTTCGGTTTTGGTTTCTTCTCGCCTAGTAATGTATATCTTTTGTCTTGATTTGTCATGTTTTCAATGAACATAACTTCTGCATGAACCAGATTTTCTCACATCCAACTTTCACTGAATCTTATCTACATACTTTATCCTTGAAGGAAACGAACTGGAGAAATGCAAGGTCTCAGAAGATCATTTGATGTGGAGCAAGGCATTATGGCTTTGAAGAGTAGAGGTATTGCAAAGGCAAGGACACTTCTACAGAAGGGTTCTAGTCTCTTTCAAAAGGTCCTGATCGGAGATGAAATAGCATCCATTGAAGAAGACTGGATGAGCGCTATGACGTTAGATGACCAGGAGTTATCAGATATTGATTGTGATGTGGAGTGATATACATGTACTTTGTGTGCAGTCATTCGATTTTAAGAAGTTCCGTTGAAAGGCCAAGAGGTGTCCGTTGCCACTTCGCGGAGAATGCTCAGTGAAGCACGAAGATTTTTGGCTTGTATAGGCCTACATGCCAAATAGTGTCCGCTGCCAAATAGTGTCCGAGCGTATTTGAAAAACTTCAGCAGTTCCTTCCAGATTGTACATGTACATTTGTAGGTTGACATTTCACATGTGAAGAGCATTTTGCAATGGCAGAGTGGAGCATATTGAGCTGTAGTCTCCAACCATCTCAACTTTTAAGAAGAAACTCAAAACACATCTTTTAAATTCTAACTGATTTTTATTCATTGGTCATATAGGGCAGTCGTCTTGTTTGCTTGTTTCAATAATGTTATAATTTTGCATTTTATTCCATCGTAGTTTTAAATGTGGTATATTGCATATGTGTATATATATATCTGTTTTAATGATTGTAGTCTTTCATGCGTATACATGTATTAATTCTACTACATGTAATTCAAAGTGATTACATGTACTTGATCTAGCGCACTCATATTCTTTGTCTTCCTTTTGAAATAGTTTTAATTTTGAAAATTTGTATTTTTACATAATACCCGTTTTAATGATTGTACTCTTGAATATGTTTTTTTGCGCATGTTTTAACTTTAGTAATTTGAAGTGATTAACTAGTGCACTCCTCTTTGTGTTTTTGTTAAAATAATTTTTAAATGTGGGAAATTGCATTTGTGTATAATACCCGTTTTAATGATTGTACTCTTGTATATATATTTTTCTCATCTTTTAACTCTATTAATTAGATGGTGATTAGCTAGTGTGCTTGTTTTTTTTGTTTTTCATGTTTGAAAAAGTTTTAATGTCGTAAACTATTTTTTTTTATACTAGCCGTTTTTATAATGGTTGTCTTGTATTTCCTTATGTTTAATTCTAGGTGTTTTCACTGTACAGCGCTCTGAAACTTCATGTGTTATTAGCGCTTTATAAATGTAATTAAGTTAAGTTAAGTTAAGTACCATGGAAAATGAAACGAGGGAATATCTAACGACTTCCTACCTGGAAAGTTTTCCTGGTGTAATATACAAAGTGTTTTAATCAATAATACATGTATATATGTTCTCATATAATAATTCAGCAACACTGGTGTTCTCTCACTTAAAGCAAAATCACTGGTGAATTTTCTTCTAAACTACTCACTATGATGGTGAAGAAATGGATGAAGATACGGTGAAATGCTTTTATTACTGTAAATTTGAATTTAAGAACTAGGCTTCTGATGGCCATGTGTCTAGAAAGGCTGAAGAAGCACTGCGAAAAGAAATTAGTAATGAACCTGCAAAGGAGTAATATTTCACCACTTCCTATTGGACCAATCTTTGTTTACCTTGTTTTCTCTATCCATCCATGTTTAGATTTTCACTATTGAATTTAACACCGGACCAGCATCAACAAGCTGTGGCAGCAATGCAGACAAGCAGGTCAGCAGTAATGGGTGCATTTGGCCAAGGGTCCCCTGCTCATCTTCTGTGGGAGCAACAGAAAGAGAGAAGAAAGGGAATGCATTGGCATCCTGCGGTCCTGGCATTCTGCATTGCTGTCCACAGCAAGTCATCATCTGCCTACAATCTCCTGAGAGACGGTGGATTTTTGCACTTGCCGCACCCCAATACGCTGCATCCATATACACACTTTGGAAATCCATCCATTGGCTTTAACACTGATTTGGTTCGCCGAATCATAGAGGAGATATATTTGCCCAACTTGCCGGAACACCAGCAGAATGTAACTCTGGCTTTTGATGAGATGAAAGTGAAATCGGGATTGGTGTACAATACATGGACTGGACAGATAACTGGCTTCCTTGATGTAGGCAACATCGGCAATGAAGTGCAGGCATTCAAGAGAAAATGTCATGGTGATATGGAGCCTCCACTAGCTACACATGTACTGGCTCTCATGATTAGAGGTGTTTCATTGTCTCTCCATTCACCAATTGGGTTCTATGCCACTGCTGGTGCATCCAGTCACCAACTTTATCATATCATCAATGAGACAATGAGGCAAATTATTTTCTTGGAAACTGTGGGTTTCAAAGTTCGGGGTCTCGTGTCTAATGAAGCCTACGCTAATCAGAAACTGTGTAAGTTATACAGTTCGCAGAATGATGGCCTCAAGTACTATGCAGTAAATCCAGTAGATCCTTCCCAAAATATTGTTTTCTTCTGTGATGTGCCTCACCTCCTGATAACAGTCAGGAATAACTGTGAGAACTCGGACTGGCACAATAAAACAAGGAATTTACATGCAAGTTCAGATTTAAATTTTGTAGACTTTATCGTCACTGAACATGCAAATGATAAATCAGTCCAGTGATCAAAAAATGATGTCAAATAACCAAAAGGGAAACTGACTCATTGACTGGACTACGTTTAACTAATTGAAAAGTGAATAAAGAAAAATGACTAGAGCGGGATCAAAATTATTCCAAGATGTACAAGTCACTGAGTAAATCTGGTTATCAAAATATTACCTCGGATAACCGCACACAAGGTATTATTGAGAAAAGTATGCAAGAGGTAAAATGAGCGAAAATGAACCATAATCGATCCAGAGCAATAACAGATTTTGTAATAAATTATGAACGTGACATGATCCCACTACAGAGGGAATTGTGCGACACATTTTGTAAGGGTAAGAAGAAAATACCGTCCAAAGCTTTGAAACTGTCTCAAGAAATATGGCGGAAGCTCAAAACCAGCACACACCGGCTAAGACAGGAGTTTATTTCAATCCACCATCAACAGGATTACACTTTAAAGAGAAACCAAAGAATAAATGCAAAATAATATCAGTAGGCAATGTGAAGATTGGCAAAGCTTGCCACAGGGAATTAAAAATAACGGAGTGTCCTGTTGGTGGATTGCAACAGTTCAAGCTTTGAAGCCTTTCACCAATAAAGCTAAAATCACTGACAAATTTCAAGGAAGTGATACTTTCTTGTGGCGACAGCTCATAGAACTGTTTCAAATATTATCAATGGACACTAACAAATCAGTATCTTTTTCTTACGTTGACCCTATAATAACAAAATCTGCCATTCAAATGAAAATTAGTTGCAATCACCAACAGGACGCTGCTGAATTTTATCAGCATGTCATGGTTCCTTTCTTTAGCGAGACTTGTTTAACTACTGAAATAGAAATTACAAAAAACATTAAATGTCTAATCTGCAATAACATTTCAGAAATAGAGAATTCATCATCTGGTATTTTATCTGTTCCCGTAATATGGAATTCCACTTTGAAAATCTGTGGGCGAAATCATTTTGAAGAAGAAACTGTAAAGGGCTTCAGTGCGAAATTTGTGACAATGACCAATGTACCAAAAATATCATGTGTCATATTGTAAACTGTCCCACTTTATTAGTATTGCAATTGTTACAATTTCGCAATCTTAACGGCATACAAACAAAAATCAAAAGGGACGTCCTCCCAACTCGTGTCCTGGATTTGTTATCATCGGACCAGCTTCAACAAATACCCCAAATTCTTCACTATCGAGGCAACAACTACAAGAGAAGGTGGTCAATCTGCAGGCAGAGAGCAGGAGCTTGTTGAGGAAGAATACAGCATTAGCCCGCAAGAGTAGACACCATGATGGTCTAAGAGAGTTTGTGTCTGTCTCCACAACAAGATGAGCCGCAGATGAGGTGAAGAGATATGTAAGTGATTTCACCGACAATTGAAATCAGCTCTCAAAGCGCAACAAGATCCACAACACTGGAGAGAACACTTGCCCCATACCCTCCTTGGTGTTAGCACCACGGTGAAGGAGGATTTGGCATGTTCCCTAGCCGAGCTGGTTTTCGGTACAACCCTGCGTCTGCCCGGACAATTCATCGCTCTGGTTCAAAGTAAGCTTGATCCGAGCGATTATGTTTCCCAGTTGAAACACCACATGCGCACTTGCTCACTCACACCAACCAAGACCTGACAAGGGGGTTCTTACATCCCAAAAGATTTGTTTAATACTTCTCACGTTTTCATTTGGGATGACGCAGTTTGCAAATCATTGCAACAACCCTACAAGGGACCATTAAAAATCCTAAAACTCAATGCAAAGTTTTTCACGCTTGACATTGGTGGAAAACAAGAGCAAGTCAGCGTGGATTGGTTGAAAGAAGAGCATGTTTCTAATTAAAAGTGGGGAAGCTGTAACAACATGTGCATCCCTACTTTGCCACGAAACACTTAATAACACGAAACACAATAATACACAATAATACACAAAAAGACAAGGAAGTCGACATTTGTTTCAGTTCAGAAAAAATGCAGCATAGGTTTATATAACGATATCTGCCCAAACTGATTCTATGTCCGGTATTGCAAGACAGACATTTTATACTTTATGTCATAGATCAACGAAGGCAATGTATGTTTTGCTACGACTCGTCAAGCATTCTCACAACAGATGCGCACAACAAACGTATGTCTGATCATGCAAAAGTGTTTCGAGAAATTTTTTTCGGCAGGAGTAAAATCACATCATTGGGAAAAGTCGCCCCATGTTTTACAATTTGATAACGTCGACCTACCAATAGGAGACTTTTGAGAATCAGTCTTCAATTCAACAGCGCATGCGCACGCAATTGTGAGCATGCGCTGTTGATATATCATGATGTATGGTGCATTATAATTGGTTATGATTTTGTTAATGTTATGTGTGATGGATTTACTGACCAATTTGCATATTGAAGGTCATTTGTCACTAAAGGCTGCCTGCCAGAGTTTGAGGTGGATGAATTCCTTGACAGCAAACCATGTAGGCCCAACATTAAATATAGGCCGATTTGTCTGTTTATTTTTTGTGCCATCTAAATATGTTGCCCTACAATTAACATATAAGTGTCATAGTATTTCTATGTGTATTTTTTCTCCTTAAAGAAAACAGAGAAAATATATTTTTGCAGGAAATGGGTTCTTTATATCATATCAACATCCTGATCTACATACTTCCCAACCAAAATGATTTCCAAGTCAGTCAGGTACCCTGGTTCAAGTCAACCGTATTATTAATTCAGCCAGACCCATTATTAATCTTGTGTCATGGTGAATGCAAAATGGAGAAACTTTGATACAAGTTAATTACTCCCATTGAACACCTTGCCTATGCATTACATTTCTAGTCCGACAGATATTTAAGAATTGACTGTTTTTATTCAGTCGTAATTGAAATGTATGCTCGATTTCCTCATATATGTAAGATGAATTTGTGTTGTTCCAATGACATCATTTATTATTTTCTTCAGGCACAAACAGTTTACCGAGGACTGGTAAATCAGTCATTTTCTGAGTATCAACACTTCAAATTCAGACTTCAAAATCTGACTTCAGTAGACTCAAGAATTGGCAGTCAATGGAAGTGCCCTGCATGTACCAAGGTATGTTTCAGTTCACATCAGTAATTACTAATTATTTATTTATTTTATTATTTATTGATTTATTTAGCATCTAGCTGGAAGGAATGAGATATTTCATCATATTACCTTTCTCGTTGTCAAACTCTTTCTGTGGTTTACTACAGAACCTTAGCTAAGAATTTGTGAGCTCACTTTTCTGTGCTTATATTTCATATTTGCATTGATCATGGTTAAACTCATTATGTTTTATCTTGAGTGCTAAGCTTTGATGGTACAAAATAAGTCATTTTTTAAGTCATAGTTTGACTTCCATGACATCAATATACAGTACTGATAAACAGATTTCAAACATTGTTTTCAAACTTAGATTGATTGTAGCGTCATCTTTGAAATGAGGGATGGAGAGCTGGCAAAGTTCCTGCCTAAGTAAGGAGATAGTGTTGCTGCCGTTGCCTTTTCTAGGCGTCACTGCGCTACAAGTGTGAGTGAAGGTGATTGCGTTGATGCAGGAGGTTCGACTAGTATGTCCACACTAATGAACCGAATGAAGGGTAAACTATGTGGACCGCCGGCAACAAACCTAAAGAACAAAAACGCAGCGAAAGAGACCCGAACAATCGAGCTAGGTTGGCTCGATTATGACTTCGGAAGCCGCATCCATAAGCAAGTTCGGTCACCTATGGGTAGCGGAACTGTGTCCTTAACTATAACTAGCACGAGGTTGATCCCAGCAAAACTGTGGCCATCCTGTATGATATGCGGAAACCAAACTGTCAATGATAAGACTGTATTTGTGCAGTAAGAGGCACTTCAAGGTTTCGTCCAGTGATGAGGGAGAAGACCAGCAGCGCAACTACTCTAGGACCAAACGCCTGAAAATAAAATTCAAAAACGGCAAAGTCTGCGGAGACCTTGACACCGACAGCGAATACTCTGACTATGACATTCATGATTGTCATGATGAGGATTTTGATGATGAAGGTGAAAATCAATCATCATCGGAATCCTTATCAGAGACAAACATGGATGACACTGAGACAGAGCTGAAATTCTGCACAGAAAACAGGTACATTGTCTTTGATACAATATTCGATAAACTTATGTACTCCTTACTTATAATTCCTTGAAATGCCCATTTTGTACCGGGGCTGTTGATTCTGTGCAGAAATCATTTGTCGGGTCAATGGTCAGAGCTACCATCATTAGCTCAAATGGCCATGAAGTTATGAAATAGATACATGTAGGTCAAGCACCAATGGGGAATCTCACTGGTGCAATATCAATTCTGTGTAGTGGAAACACTTTCTCACACATTTTCCACTTCACAAAGTTTGGTCTGCAGTTTTTTGGCAAAACTACATACTACAAATTTCAAAAATCCCTACTTGTGCCAGCTATTTATACTAGCTACTTGAATCACATGAAAGACCTCCATCATAATTACAAGGGCCAATCAGTTGAAGTTTCAGGAGATGGAAGGTGTAAAACGCCAAGTATGGAAGTTACACATTGATGCACTCAAGAACAAATGAAATTCTAGCTATGGCCTTAGTACAGGTAAGCGAGGTGAACAATTCAAATGCAATGGAAAAAGCTGGTTGCGTTCGCACAATTAACCACTCGCAAGGCATCACAGTTGCTCAACTTGCGACTGATAGACACAAAAACATGGAAATGCGAAGAAAAGCAAGAAATCTTTCATTGGGAAGCTTTGACAGAGCACCCGAAATAAAATAAGGAATGATATTTTGCAACAAAAACCTGGTTTGACCCTTCACAATGCAGAGAATGAAGACCCACTATGTGATGACCCATGCCAGCAACCAACTATTAAGTCCATCTACAACATAAGATACAACAGTAAAGCAAGAGATCCCTTGCAAGAGATATTGGATTTTAATGAGGAGTTGAATGAGAGTGCCATTTACGAGTGTGTTGCATGCACTACAGATGGATGGACATCTAGAGCTACAGAAAGCTATGTGACAATCACGGCCCACTTTATAGACAGAGAGTGGACCATCAAAAACTACATGTATGTTCTTCAGACAAGACCCTTGCCAGAGTCTCATACAGGTAAACATATTGCCAATGTCTTGACCACTGCTGCAGAGGAATGGAAAATCAAAAGATCCCATGGGATATTACCCCTTGTATCTGATAATACAAGTAACATGGACATTGCTGCAAAAAGAAGCCCACATGGAGCCCCACATCAATTGTTTTGCACACACCATCAACCTTGCTGCACAACGAGGAACATCTGTACCACTGGCATCCAGGCTACTGGGACGTATTCGTCAAATTACTTCCTATTTCCACAGGAGTTCTGCAGCATTAGCTGTCTTCAAAGCCAAACAGAAACTACTGCAGCTACCCAGTCGAAGTTTGGTTACTGATATACAGTCTTACATTGTTGTTTTTTAAATCGTGTAACATTATTTGTGTACGTTATTTTTCAGAATGATGGAGAGACTCGACAAAATTTGAAAGTCGAACAAGAATCAAAGGCCATATCCTAAGGGGGTAAGGATGAAAATCAACGATGTCAGGGACCAATGTACAGAGGCTGTCCTCGTCAATAACACTAATGCTGCAAAAGGTGTGTGCTACGATGGAGTTGGATCCCAACTTCACTTGAACGGCAGCTACCTACTTAGGAACTTCAACTGCAGTGCGTTGGGAATTGTCATTCTTAACAAGAACACTTGAATCAGTCGGTGTCAGGCTGTGGGAGAGATTCAGGAAGACATTATGAAGATGGCAGAACGTCTCAAATGTATCAATAGGGGCCGGAGATGAAGAGTCAAGTGATATGCATGCTGCAGCTATCATGTGGGGCAGGTCTTTCCAAAAGCACAACCTTGTGTACAAATGGATGGTTTGCGACACAGACAGCAAGGCGTACAATGAGGTACAGAAGGCATATGGGGATAATCTCGTTGTCAAACTTGATTGTATCGGCCATGTCGGTAAAAGAATGTTTCAAGCTCTTTTCGGCGGTTCAGTCCGCTTGACGTCAGGCAGGAGTGGAATGATCTCCTGCCTGAGTGACTTATATCGCAATGCAATTCGCCAGAATACTGCCAAAGTTTCCTGGGATAATGAGGAACAAGTGAAGCAGGGAATACAAAGGATGCAGGATGCTATAATGGCTGTACTTTATAATAATCACTCTGTGAAGACACCAGATAATGAAGAGCGGCACCAGTTTTCCATCAACTGTCAGATCCACAATTGCTAGAGCAATGTCTGGGAGGGTATACCCAGCATAAGAATGAATCCTTCAATGCAGTTATTTGGAAGCGTTGTCTGAAGCACCTCAGCTGGAGAGAGGTACATGCCAGATTCAGGTAGCATTGAATGTGGCAGTACTACAGTGGAACATTGGTTCCGGGAAGGGACGGCGAGCTGCTCTTGAACAGTTAGACCTTCCCCAGGGAACGCACAACAAAGATGCGTCATCAAAGAAGGACACAAAACGTCTCTCTGCCTCAGTTCACAGAGCAACAGAAGCAGAGAAAAAAATGCGCAAAGATTGTTGGAAAAGAATGGGACTCTGATGTTGACATGCCATTTCCATATAAACTGATACTTGTACATGTAATGGACAACCATAGCACAACATTAACTACATTATAACTTATGTAAATGAAATGACAACTTATTAAATTAACAATTGCCAATTATCCCAGCCTATAACATCAAACTAATTTAACCTTAAACCTGAAACAATGAGGCCCATGCTGAGGAGTTACAGTACCTCATAGTGTATAAATTGTCTTTTTGAATTTGCAATTTGCAAATGCCATTATCTCAATATTGTGAAATATTGAATAATACAATACAGTAACGAACATTTTTATTAGAAAAGAATACTATTTACAAAACCATGGAGTCCGATTTTTGGTACCATTTTCAACATAATACCAATGTATCTACTACCTTTAATCACAATATGGATACAAACTCAGAGATTCTTCTTTAAACCAATTCTTTCCAGACCTGTAGTGTATTAAAGTCACACTTTAATATTATTTATGTTCATAATATATTGCACTTGAGGAAATTGTTCATGTTTTACTGAGCTCATTCCAAAGAAAAAAACTGCTGTTTGTCAACTCCACATAAGGATATGAATTGCAGTACGGATTATGATCAATATGTCCTGATATTGTACATTTGTTGGTGTTTTTAAATTTATAAAATTATGCTAAATGTTAATACATTCAGTTATATACTAGTTATATACAAGCCACCTGGCCACAGATTCTGAATTCAAATTAAAAAAGAAAATATTCTCAACTAAGAAACTAATGTGTGGTTTTATGCTATGATACAATACATCTCTCCTCCATCCTATTGCATGCAAAAACATGTATAATATCACAGTAGTTATTTTGAGGAGGGGGAAATCCCCCCCCCCCTTTTTGAAAGGGCATTTTTACCCGGGTCTCAGGGTAACAACATCCGCCCACAATTTTTTTTTTTACATGGTATACATGGATATACCACAGGTTTTTCTGGTTGTAGGCCTACATAATACATTGCATTAATATTGGCTCTCTAATGAGCAGTCTTTTTCTTTAGGGATTGCTGATCTTCATTTTGAACAGACTTAGCATCTGAGCATTATTAGCAGGCAAAGTGCACACTCACTTCCTATGCAGTCCTAATGCTTTCTATATTTGAACCAGCAACTAAAATTCAGCGATCATATTGCGTAGAAAACAGTTTTTTGTGGGGAAACAATTCAATATTTCATTTGTGGTACTTATTTATGCATACTGTATGTGTTCTGATGTACATGTAAACACTTAATTCATGCACAGTTTCAGAAATATGCCAAAAAACTGCTGCATGTAAAGGGCTAATAATGGTTTTCCTTTTCTTTCTTTTTTATAATATGAATTGATATATATAGATTGCTCACGTCTTCACCATTACCCAGTGTTACCTAGCAAGTACAGTCACACACACACGTTCAGGAGTGTGTGGAATCCAATAAATGCCAACCTTGAACAATCACCCTTTCCATCCAGGGGATTTAATAAATCAAATTACTCATATAATAGGCTAATTGCACAATAAAGCCAAATTGGTTGACCTGGAAAGCAGCCCGCCAGGGTGGTCACTTATAATACTGTATTAGGTGACCTCAATACCTTGTCAGTGTTGCATTTGGAAAGCATGTCATCGGCCAATCACAGCCCTCCACTGCCAAGAGAATTTACCAATCACTGGCATTCAAACCAAATGCCTACTACCTGCTCAATGATAACGTTTAATAGGTGACCTCAATACCTCGTCAGTGATGCATTTGGAAAGCATGTCATCGGCCAATTACAGCCTTCCAGCTCCAAGAGAATTTACCAATCACTGGCATTCAGACCAAATGCCTGCAGCCTGCCTGGTGATAACATCAGGTGACCTCAAAACCTTTTCAGTGATTCATTTGGAAAAGGTGTCACCAGCCAATCACAGCTTTCCAGCTCCAAGAGGTACCTGAGGAATGACCAATCACTAGCATTCAAACCAAATGCCTGAATCGCACCCTGGGCTGTTTGTCAGTGTATGCTTCAAATCGTCGTGCGACAGCTCGTACTTTGGAGCGCTCTCCACTTTCTCAAAAGCTTAACAGTCAGTCGCATTGGTAGCAATATTAACCAGCCTGAGATAAAGCTTCTTGCTGGAATTTTCGACATCAAATCATATTTTAGTGACAAAATCAATACCTGATCGTTTATGATGGCTAAACTGACAATACGTAAAGGACTTGAACAATTTTTGATCGTGTTCTTGGGGATGGTCAGCAGTGTTAATGGACTACAACAACAATGTGGTCTGATGCAGCAAATAGTGTTACATGCTGCAGAAAACAGGGCCTTGATAAACTTTGCATATGCAAACAAAACAGTGCAATCGGCAGTCATCTGTGGAAGAGAGTGCAGTATGGACCAACACTGCAAGTCAATTAACTTTCACAAAAATAACAAATCATGTGAGATGAATGACAACACAAGAGAGAATCACACTGATGACTTTGTTGAAAATCAGGGCAGTGTGTACTATGATGAAAATGAGGGCACAGTTCTATTCTCATTGGCAGATGAAATAGATGCTCTTCTGTCACCAAGTGATACTGAGCAGCCGATGCACTATGAAAGTTGCCAGGAATGGTATGATGCAGGCCACACTACAAGTGACGTCTACATCATCTACCCAAAAGGATTCAGCGACAAAGACAATGGCTTGCAGGTCTACTGTGACATGAACATTGACGGTGATGGGATATGGATCGTATTCCAGAGACGTCAAGATGGCAGTGTGGACTTTTACCGTACCTGGGCCGAGTACCAGTCTGGCTTTGGTGACCTGAAGGGTGAGTTCTGGCTGGGTAATGACAATTTGGTGATTTTAACCTCACAAGGAACTTGGGAGCTACATGTAGACTTGGGAGACTGGGAGGGTAATACAGCATGGGCCAAGTATACATCTTTCAATATCACAGGAGAGAAGTATACTTTAAACCTTGGTCAATATGATGAAAGCAGCACTGCTGGTGACTCTCTTAATGGCAATGATGGAAAATATTTTTCAACAAAAGACAGAGACAATGATAGATCATCATCCAGACACTGTGCACAACAAGAACTTGGTGCATGGTGGTTTAGTGATTGTTCCAGTGCACATTTAAATGGTCATTATTACACACCCACAGAGTTTCAAAATAATCCAACACGTGATGATGGCATAGAATGGAAAGCCTGGAATGCAGATCAATCAATGAAAAACTGCACAATGAAAATACGTGAATTAAAATGAGGATGACCAAACCAAGACTGTGATCCTACCATTCCTAAAGTGGAGAGTTTTTCATATTTATTTTGCTTTCATTATTAAAATAGAAAATCCTGCGTAATGTGAAGTAAACTGCCTTGGATTAAGTAGAATGACACAAAACATGCGATCATGACCTTTAAGATCATTTAAATCAATGTACATTATTTGATTGTTCTTAGTATGGAAATAACACTTTAAAAGAATGTGTTCTATAAAGAAATGTGTTTGGATGATAATATGGAGAAAGGTTTTAAGTGTTGTTAAGGTTTCATGTTCAGTGTTATATTAATGCTCAATTGAATGTTTGGTGATAATTTCATAAGAAATGTATAATTCCTAGGTGCATATTTTATTGTGGTCATTTAGGAGGCAATTTCAGCATTTTAAAGGTAGTATCATCCTTTGGTAGTATACTGAAACAGAAATCTTCACAGGTTTACCTACCTTAAAATTTAACGGTATGTTTCTACCATCACAATCTTTTTACCTTATAAAGATGGTGATGGTAGAAACATGGTAGAAAAGAATATTACCAATGACCAAAAACAATTTTGATTTTTTAAAGATCTTTTAAAGATGAAAAGTTACGGTGAAAAGATTTTAAGAATACTATGGGCATTTTCACTGTTTTCTCAAAAAGTGGGCACCGCATGGGACTGAAAATTTCACTGATGACTGTTACTGTATTTTCCTAGATACATGTATCTTTGCCCATAAATCTGCATTTCTTTGACAAAAACCAAAGTATGATATTACCTTTTACGAGTCTTTTTGTAGGTATCAAAACATGTCAGATTGAGAAATTTCGCACATATTCTTGTACATGTTTTATTTTTAGTTTTTTTGTAGGTATCAGAACAGGACAAAAAATATTAATCACAATAAAAAAATAATAAAGTGTTTCTTATTAAATTAGATTTCTCTTTGCTCCTAGCTTAATGCTTTCCAAACCTGTAGTGCATGTCTGATCAAACATGTACATGAAATGGTAAACCTGTAAACATTTTAGCTCAATCAGACATCTGAGTCACGAGAAAATAGCAAAAACCAGACTCAATTTTTCTTATAAAACATAAAGAATGGTTTTCATCTTACCCCGAGATCAAAACTGTTTTCGGTCTTTGTTTTTGAAATCAATACATAATTTGATTGTTCTGGTTATAGAAATCCTCAATGAGATTACTTTAAAAGTGTAATAATTCTTGTATAAGATCTGTATTTTGATAAGAAAATGTAAAATAGTTGTTAGTGCTGTAAGATTTGAAGTTCAGTGTTATGCTAAAATGCTCAAATGAAAGTTTGGTGATTAGGCCTATTTCATGAGAAATGTAAATACCTGTGCAAATATTGTGAGTTGTTTTAGACATGATATGAGGCCATGTTAGCTGCTTGATGATTTTTGTGTTGATCAGAACATAGGTCGATTTCACAAAGCCCTATGATCGATTGTAATTCGAGTTAGGAATGATAACTCATCTCATTGCACATGTATCCTACGATTGATTGTAAGTTATGATGAGTTTGGTGAAATCAGGTAGTGGAAAAATTAATCACAATATGGATAAAAACTTTGAAGAGTTTCTTCTTATTAAAATCAAATTTCTGTTTGCTCATCCAGACCTGTAGTGTATTAAATTCACACTTTGATTTTATTTATCTTCATAATATATTGCACTTCAGGAATTGTTTTCATGTTTTGACTCATTCAAGAGGAAAACACTGCTGTATTATACACAACTGCACATAAAAATATCAATTGCATTATGGATTATGATCAATATGTTGTAATAATGTACTTTTTGCTTCTTCAAAATCAAGTAAATGTTAAATGTAATTGTTTATTTTGCATAATACTATTGAGTGATCCATGTCCATTTATCTATTAGGTGACTGGTGATCTTATGTTAATACTGACTTCAAAATTATATTTTGATGAGAAATACAATACTTTATAAGCCTGGTGACAAAAACAAAGGTAACTGTCAGATTGTCATCAAGTGGCAACAAGTTTTGATCACGTCTTTGAAATCGGTACAATTCTGAATATTTGAAATGATATTAGCTCATAAAATAGAGCTAAAAAAATTCCATAAGCTAAAAAAAAAAAGTAAACTATTGGCTGGGCTCCAATCACACAGCAAATTTCATTGAATATTTCCCTAAATATTGACTGAAATTGTATTGTTAAGTTAACCATCTTTTTCGTTCATCAAAATCACAATCAGCCTGCTACATTATATAACTTGGATACACTTTGTTCATTAATGTACATGATGTAAGACCAGTGAAATTTGAATAAAACTGAAAAAAAAAGAATAGAATTGGCTCTCGCTTCCTGTCTTTTTTGAGTTCAGCATTGAATGTACAGTATAAAGTCTCCCACTAGATCTAGATCCTGTATAGCATGTCTAGTGTCTTGACTCTTTGTATGTTTGTGTCCATTACAAGCAATTCATAATGGAAGGAATGACGGCACCACACTAAACAAATAGGCCAATATGGCCGAGCCGACCAAATTATCTTAATTGGTATTTAGGCCTACCTTCAACTTTTCTTTTTTTTTCTTTGAAAATTGATAAATGTTTGGGGTGTTTTTTTATCTAGGGAAGGAGGTGGGTTGTGTAGCTGATAAATGTATTGTGGGTCATTCCGTGTCAATTCAACACGCTTTGGAACCCGACTGACACGGATTTCAATGAAATTTGGTATGCTCATTGGCCTCCATGAGAAACCCCCAGAACCGAAATTTTATGTAATTTGGTCCGTTACTTTTTGAGATATGGGTTAACGAACTTTTGCCTAATTAGCACAATCTGTTGCATTCAAACAGCCATATCTCCAGAAGTAAAGAACCTACAGAAATACATTTTACATCATTCTAAAGCTCTTATAATGGCCTTCATTTTGTAAAATAAAACCAAAATTTTTTCATGTACGACAAAACAATTACGTTAAAATTTGACCTTTGACCTCGATTTAAAAAAAATGCGTATTTTTCAAAATGCGTAATTTTTTATTTTATTTTAGGTTGACATGTAAGTAACATCTCCAGAAAAATTTGGAGTGGGCACTCATATACTTTTGGAGTTATGATAATTTAAACATCGGATTTCGAGGATAAAACCTGTAAATAAGCATTAACATGTGCACTTTACTTACACACCATTCCCCCCCTCAAATATTGGGTGGAATATCCCCCCTTTCCCCCGGGATCAACACCCATGCCAATTATTAGACAAGCAAAGCTTGCTGGTCTTCTTTTTTTTTCTCAAAGAACCAATATGCCTACTTGATTTGGGCTGATTCCAGTGTCCAAAATACATACTTTTAGTAATAAATTAAAAATTTGATGAGGTGGGAAATAGCATTTTATCTTCTCTGAAATTTTTTTTAATCTTCCAGCTTGACGGTTAACAGGCCACGAAGAAATACCAAAAAACTCTACAAACGTTGTAATAGGAATACTTTTATTACAGAAAGATTCACTAGCGAGAAAAAGCGGAGCGAACGAAAAACCACGTCCTTCCGCGTCTGACGCTAAGAGAAAAGAGGACGCCTACATGGCATTCATGCCGCGGGGCACTGTGGGTAGGTCAATAGGGGGCGCTGTTGTATCTAATTCTTAGCGTGAATACCTGACGGTCTAGGGAAATATGCATAAGTAGTGGCTCTACAGGTAAGACAAGTGAAGTAGACTAGACAATATATATAATGAATTCAAGCTTTCTTTTTTTCAATACGTTTTTTAACAATGGGAAAAAATGATTTTGCAACGGATGTATATATTACTGTCTCTTCTTTTCCAAGAGTGAAGTGAATAATTCTATTTTAATCATAATTCTTGAAACTTTTCTATTCGAAGTACGTAGAGTGCGCTCTGAGCTAGCTGTTCATGGCGTCCGCCTCCCCCTCCCAAAAAAATGAATAGCCAAAGAGGGTGATGTTTAACTGTCCAGTAGTCTAGCTTGTTAGGGGTGCATTGTGCATCACATTATCATTATTATTAATTCAAGGTAATATCATACTTTGGTTTTTGTCAAAGAAATACAGATTCATGGGCAAAAATATCAAGATAAATACACTACAGTAACAGTCATCTGTGAACATTTCAGTCCCATACTGTGCCCACTTTTTGAGAAAACAGTGAAAAACGGCCACAGTATTTCTTAAGTCTTTTCTCTTTTATTTTTGATCTTTTAAAAGATGAAAAAGATTTTCGGTCTTGTTTTACTCATTTCTGGATAAATACAGCATTTCAGGCGCAAACATGTTAACAGTATGTTTCCACCACCACCATCTTCATACCCTGAAAGTTATACGCAAATCTGTGAATATTTCTGTTTTGGGCAGTTTCTTACCAAAAGTATGATACTACCTTTAACTTCCATTGACCACAGTAACACCCCCCCCAACTTCACATTTTGAAAACCTAATCCGGGATCCGGGGAGTCACAGTGGTGAAACTAGGGACCGGGCTGGGGGAGGGGGCATGTGCACCGACCGGGCGCCACTTTTTAGGGGAGGGGGAGGGGCGCAAAAAAAAAAAAAACCAGTGCCACATTATTGGAAATCTAATCCAATGAACAAAAAAAAAAGAAAGATTCAAATTCCAAATTGTCTGATTTTTTCCCCATTGGCGTCAGAAGTTGGAATTTGGGGCGCAATTTTCACGCTTTCCATGGACCCGTTTTCCCTAAATACGCCGCTGTAAAAAATGGATCTACATGTAAAGTTGCTTTATAGTACATTTATCAATAAGCACGGACTATTTCCTTATTACAAGTGAATTGTGTACAACCATGGAGGAAGGAAATACTCCATGGTAATGGTATTGAACTCCAAGCATGCGTGGACTCAGTTAGCGTATGTCTATAAATGCCATCCAATCAAAACCACCGTTATATGTGCTGCTTAATGCATATTCATGATCATCTGTCAATCAAGTGACTGGTGGATGTAGGCCCTATGCCATACACAAACATGATTTATGGTAATGACCTGTAAGTCACTGGCAGATGCATTGGCTATGTACATAAACATGAATATTATGATCTGTCAGTCAAATACAAGTCATTGTTATAATGTGTCTGTGATTACTGTACGTGATATTTGATTGACAGCGCTGGTAGACCAATCACAAGCTGAACAAATTTTACTTGATCACTGCTCAGGAAATCAGTGGTGAGTTAAAAAGCCGAGGCGGCCGCTCCCTGGTCCACATGAAACATCCCATCTGAACTTTGCAGATCATTCTATACAAAGAGAGGCTGATTAAGAGAGGGTCCAATTTTATCAAGAAAGACAATTCCTAGCAAGGTAAGTGCTCTTCAAGTTTGAAACAAGTTGTCTTAATATCAGTTGGGAAGGCCTGACGTTTTATCCAAAGCAGGAACATATTTAAAGGTAGTATCATACTTTGGTAGTATACCGAAACAGAAATCTTCACAGATTTACCTATAACTTACAGGGTATTAAAGAGACAAGACTTAAGAAATACTGTGGCCGCTTTTCAATCTTTTCTCAAAAAGTGGGCAACGTAAGGGACTAAAATATTCACAGATGACTGTAACTGTATCTTCCTTGATATTTTTGCCCATGAATCTGTACTTCTTTGACAAAAAACAAAGTATGATACTACCTTTAAGAGGCTAATTAATTATTGACAAGAGGGTATGTACATATGCATTTAACCTCTGAGAAAGATCCTGCTATAGGATCGAAACGTCAGGCGCTCCTATTTCCAAGCATTTGATATAATTATATAAGGTAGTATCATACTTTGGCAAGAGACCAAAAATAGAAATGTTCACAGATTCACGTATAACTTTCAGGGTATGAAAATGATGCTGGTAGAAACCTACCGTTAATTTTTTTCCGCCTGAAGTGATGTATTTTTCAGAAATTAGTAAAACAATGAATCTTTTTGATCCTTTAAAAGATCAAAAATAAAAGAGAAAAGACTTAAGAAATACTGTGGTCGTTTTTCACTATTTTCTCAAAACGTGGGCAACATATGGGACTGAAATTTTCACAGATGACTGTTACTGTATCTTCCTTGATATTTTTGCCGATGAATCTGTATTTCTTTGACAAAAATCAGAGTATGATACTACCTTTAAGGTCATTTCGGTTGATGAGCAGTTTGCAGCAATTTATTACTTACAATTCTTACATGCGTAAGTTTTGGGGTGTAGATATATTGAAAAAAAAAATCACATGCAAATTTCACATTGATGAAGTAACGAGGTAAGTTTCCAAGGATTATCAGAGTTATTAGTAGACTTAACGGTACAGTTCAGGATTGGTAACATACCCAAACAGAAATGTTCACAGATTTACGTATAACTTTCAGGATTACGGAGATGGTTTTGTAGAAACACACCGTTAAATTATTTCTGCCTGAAATGGTGAATTTATCCAGATATTTGTCAAACAAAGACCGAAAACAGTTTTGATCTCCGGGTAAGACCAAAACTATTCTTTATGTTTCATAAGAATAAAAAATTAGTCAGGTTTTTAGCTATTTTCTTGTGACTCAGATGTCCAATTAAGCTCGAATGTGCACATGCTTATTATTTCATGTACATGCTGGATCAGACTAAGTGTGAGTGATGCACTGTGACCTTTACCTTTAATTGTGTTATACATTTAAAGGTAGTATAATACTTTGGTAAGAAACCAAAACGGAAATGTTCACAGATTTGCCTATAACTTACAGGGTATGCAGATGGTGCTGGCAGAAACATACCGTTAACATTTTTCCACCTGAAATGGTGTATTTATCCAGAAATTAGTCAAACAACGACCGAAGATCTTTTTGATCTTTTAAAAGATCAAAAATAAAAGAGAAAAGACTAAAGAAATACTGGGGCCATTTTTCACGATTTTCTCAATAAGTGGGCACCGTATGGGACTGAAATTTTCACAGATGACTGTTGCTGTATCTTCCTTGATATTTTTGCCCATCAATCTGTATTTCTTTGACAAAAACCAAAGTATGATACTACCTTTAAGCATAATTTTATGTTCCTCTCGAAATGTCTATAACTCATAAATTCTGATTGCCAATACTCCCGATATTTTTTTTGATTTTTGATTGGATTTTTCACCCAAATATTGAGTAATTGTTTTTTTTTTTAAATGAAAAGAAAATGAAAATTTGAGATTGAAGCTTCACTTTGCTGCCCATGGCTCAAAGATCATACTTTCGTTTTGTCAAAGAAATGCAGATTCCTGGGCAAAAATATCAAAACAGTCATCTGTAAAATTCCCAGTCCCATCCGGGGCCGACTTTTTTGAGGAAACAGTGAAAAACGCCCACGGAATTTCTTTAATCTTTTCACCATTATTTGTTATCTTTTCAAGATCAAAAATATTTTTGGTCGTTGTTTTACTAATTTCTGGATAAATACACCATTTCAGGCAGAAAAAAATTAACCACCACCATATTTATACCCTGTAAGTTATGGGTAAATATTTCTGTTTTGGTTTCCTATCAAAGTATGATAGTATCTTCAATGATTGGCTCAAAAAGTTTCGAGCCTTTAAGATTTTAGACTGGTCATTTTGCATGGCTGCCTATTTATGGGAAATTACTTCAACCAAAATGGCGGAAACAATGGAAATCAATACAAATAAAAAACATAAAACCACAAATTGTACAGAATGTTTCATAAAGAAGATATTGTTGAATGTTTTGGAAACAAAACAAACAATAATGGGGTGGAGTTTTTTGTCCTAGAAAGTTTGCAAAAAATGTCACATTTTCCAGCTTGTCTGTCAAGAAGATTAAATGTTTTGCAACACTTGGCTGTCCCGAATGTCAACCGTGAGCTTTTGTTTGTATTTATAAAAGTAAGGATCTTTATCGAAGGCAAAGATTTTGGGACTTTAAAGAAGAACTTTGCCTTCGATAAAGATCCTGCTAGGAGCGAAACGCGTCAGGCCCTCCTAACTCTAAGCATTTTATAAATTAATCATCAAATAACCACAAGGGAAACTGACTAAATTTTAAAGTCATTGACAAGTGAACAAAGAAAAATTGACTGGAGCGGGATTCGAACCGGCGACCTCCTATAAAACAGTTTTATAAATTGTTTATTACTTGTATTAAATAAAAGTAATTGGGAGGTGCGCGCAAGCCAACAACTGATCTCTTTAAAGGTAGTATCATACTTTTTTTTCAAAGAAATGCAGATTCATGAGCAAAAATACCAAGGAAGATACAGTAACAGTCATTTTTGTGAAATTCCCAGTCCCATACGGTGCCCACTTTTTGAGAAAACAGCGAAAATGCCCACAGTATTTAAAAAAAAATATTTTCACCGTTATTTTTGGTCTTTAAAAGATCAAAATTGTTTTTCGTCATTGGTTATACTCTTTTTGGATAAATACAGCATTTCAGGTAGACAAATGTTAAAGGTATAGTATTATATTTTGGTAGCATGCCGAAACAAAAATGTTCACAGATTTACCTATAACTTTAATACAGGAAATAAAGATGGTGCTGGTAGAAACATATCGTTAGACGTTTTCTGCCTGAAATGCTGTATTTATCCAGAAAAGAGTAAAACCAGTGACCAAAATAATTTTTGATCGTTTAAAGATCAAAAATAAAAGAGAAAAGACTCAAGAAACACTGTGGCTGTTTTTCACGATTTTCCCAACAAGTTTGTAGCAACGTATGAGACTGAAATTTCACAGATGACTGTTAGTGTTAATGTATCTTGCTTGATATTTTTGCCCATGGATCTGTATTTCTTTGACAAAAACTAAAGTATGATATTACCTTGATCGGTTGTGATCGTTTGTTGTCTAATTTCTTGGTGTCTTATCTTTCTATAACTCTGCACTTTGTTTTCCACTTTTCCCTTCACATTTTAGATGGCTAAGCGACTGATATTTCTCCTCGTTGTCTCCATCCTGACGAGCGATTTACTCAAGCTACAAGCTGTTATTACCGACCCTGTTCCCACAGATAGTGATCCTACTGCTCCAGAGTGTGGTCAAATGTGCTGCCAGGGACCTGCTGCAATACCAGGCATCCCCGGTATACCAGGCCAACCAGGACACTGTGGACCAGTGGGTCGAAAGGGTGAAATTGGTCTACCAGGGCCCACAGGTGACAGAGGGGAGACTGGAGCCGTAGGTGAGCAAGGAGAGCCCGGGAACCCTGGACCTAAAGGGGAAGATGGCATGGGCGTGCCCGGAAATATGGGTCCACGTGGTCCACCAGGATTAGCTGGAGCAACTGGGGGAATTGGTCTGAAGGGTGAGAAGGGGAACCAAGGGGAAGCACCAACCAACCCGCACCGAGTGGCTTTTACAATGAGGCGCGCATCATATTTCGAGTCTGGTATCTATACCCGTATGCCCTTCTATAGTACCTTGACGCTTTCACCAGGTACCAACATCAGTCTTGAGACGGGTACCTTCACATGTAGTATCCCGGGCGCCTATGTCTTTATGTTCTCTCTGACCAAGTATGCTGGTGGTCAACTCTATGTAAATCTTAGAAGAAATGGTGTCAGTCTTGCTGGAGCCCGCAGTTCTACATCAGCTGAATACGAACAGGTATCTAATAGTGCGTTGGTTGTCCTCCAAGATGAGGACGAGGTGTATTTGGATGTCAATGGGAAGGTGTCTGGCTACTACGGTACATTCAGTGGATTCTTACTTTATGAATAGACAAAACCAAATACTACAACCATCCTGAGCGATCCAGGCGCGGTTCTAGGCCAATAATTATTTTTGGGAGGGCTAGAAGAGCCATTATTAATTTTATTATTATTATTATTTTTTTTTTTGGAGGGGGGCTAGAAGACCCAATATTTTGGGTTCTTCTAACACTCGCTTCTGCATGCTATGTCTTATAAGGGGTCGAAAACATGCGCCTATATAATACACTACGCGTTTTTTATGTAATGGGAGACTATTGGAGAGTCGGTCTTGAGTCAACAGCGCACGCGCACGCACGTGCAATACAACGCGCGCATGCTCACAATTGCGCAAGCATGGTTTGCGCGTGCTAAGCTTGTTCGATATGACGATATTTATCGATATCGCGATATTTTTTTCATATCGAAAATCGTATCGGGCCCCGAAAAAAATATCAAAATATCGGCAACATCGGGAATATCGGCAGTATCCGATATTTATATGCTAGCGCAACTTTATACCAAAAATCAGAGTAGCTCATGAGCGGACGTACATGTAAAGCTTGACACACTTTTTGCGACGACCAAAACAAATAGATTTCTGCAAAATTTGTAGCTGGTTGCGACGTTAAAAGCAGATTTCTTACCGTGCAAATCTGCACCCGAAAGAAGCCGACAGTAATGCGGTCCAGAACGACGTTGCGTGTGCTACTGTACTAGCTGTACGCTGCACTTCCGGCCTTCGTGACTGAAGCCTACACGTGCACTGACCGTGCTGACTTCACTGTGCTGTGAGCACGTGCATGCCGCGTTGCACACAATTGCATTGTGCCATGTATGCTTGCCGCTTCCGGCCAACATTACTGACGCTAGCAGCGTATTGGACTCACGGTTTGGCCCCAATAATTCCAGACTACATGGAGTAAGATCTGATATACATTCACTAAGCGCACGATAATTATCGTGGCTATTACGTTGGGCTTTGGTACTAGTTATGGAAATTTCCAGACAGCGCGCTGATTGTTTACGTCTTCTTCAAAGTGGTCGTCGCTTTTGGAAGGTTTTTGCACGATATATTTTCAGATAAAGTTCGTAAAAGTGTGTTTCTACTTGGCCAAATGGACAAAATAATCAGACGAAATTCAAGTAAGATTTAGTTGGTCAGGAAAATGCATTTTACGGTACTTTGGAAGGATATTTTTTCGGAGATCTCGTTTCGATTGGTCACCGTGCATGCTTACATAATGAAAAAGTTAAGAAAAGAAAACGATGACGTCACCACGATAATATCGAATATCGCGATATTTTCTTCACGATATTTCGATATGCCCAAAACTGGATATCGAACAAGCTTAGCGCGTGCGCTGTTGACTCAAGACCGACCCTCCAAATGTCTTCCATTGGCGCCTAATAACTGAAAAGATCCAGTATTTTCAAGAATTTTTTTGAAATTGGCCCCTGGCGTTTATCTGCCTGCCACTATAACCTTGAAGAAAAAAAAAGCATAACAAAAACAATATCTACTGGTAATTTGTTTGTAACTGTGCTGTAAACGTGTATAATTAGTAATTACAAGTCAAATGTTCTGTTTATTTCGCTACACACATAGGTATAATACAGTCATTTGCAACTGAATTTGATTTCAGATTCGTTTGAAATGTTCTATGTATACTCAGAAGTAAACATAATGTAAACTTGTCACTGGCATGTTTTATGAAGATTACAATTTCTGACAAAGTATGTTATATTTTGGTTTTACATGAATGTTTGTTTCTTCACAAAACTATGCAGTTTGGGGGAGTTTAAATGTTAACTTTATGAAGTTTGGTTCAGTTCGGATCAACGTGATAATGTCAGAAGGTAAAATGATTCAACCAGGGGCCAATTTCATAGAGCTGCTTAGCACAAAAATTCGCTAACCATGACATTTCCGTCTTAATAAAAACAGGATTAATTTCCATGTGTTGTGTATCACTTGTGGTTCTTCTTTGGCATAAATATCAAACGGAATTTTCAATGGTGGTTTGTTTTATTGGGCAAGTTATTTTTTTGCTAAGCATTTTTTTGTGCTAAGCAGCTCTATGATATTGGCCGTTGGTGATGTGCTGAAAAGGATGTCACGAAGGTTGTGATTACACCACATGGTATCAAATTACACATTAACAGAAGGCATCACATTCCTGACAATAATCATACTTCAATCATATATTCCTTCATTTAATTAGAGGGGACTGTTGACAAATCTATTTAAGGAAACTATCATTCTGGGACAAAATATCAGCCCTTAATAAACGCAATGATTGACCTGGTTAGAGATATTACAGGGTTAGTGCTGAATGTCTAATCAATGCATTGTTCTGGTCAATGCTTAGGCCTACACATGTATGTTTAATTGATGAATAGACATGCAGGGAAATTTGAAATCCGACACTTGTTTTAAGATATATAAAATACTTGCAAGTGAAAAATTATGGTTAGTATCCAAAATGATGAGTTTTATATGTTTAAGTATTATATATGCTACTGCGCTGAATTATTGTTATTATCCAAAATGATGAGCTTTATATATATGTTTAAATATATGCTACTGCGCTTAAGTATTGTTATTATCCAAAATGATGAGCTTTATTTGTTTAAATATATGCTACTGCGCTTAAGTATTGTTATTATCCAACATGATGAGTTTTATATGTTTAAGTATATGCTACTGCGCTAAATTATTGTTATTATCCAAAATGATGAGTTTTATATGTTTAAATATATGCTACTGCGCTGAACTATTGTTATTATCCAAAGTGATGAGTTTTATATGTTAAAGTAAACACTACTGCGCTGCTTCTATATGAATAATAAAATGTAAAGCATGATTAAGTGAATTTTTCATCTGTTGATATCTGTTTTTGCAAATGAACTCTTCATTTCATTGTTTCTTAATTCTATTTAACTAGTCATAATTAGTGACACCTGTTAATTGTTTTATGCTGCTGGATAATTTCTTAGTAGCACCATTCTAGCCAGGCATGGGACTATTTTACTATGTTTTGCTGAGTGGACGATGAAAATTCAGGGTTTTTAAGACTGAATATTTTGCTTGTAACCCACAGATGGATGCCTTAAATGTAGTATCATACATTGGTAGCATACCGAAACAGAAGTCTTCACAGATTTACCTATACCTTACAGGGTATAAAGATGGTGATGGTAGAAACATACCGTTAAAATGTTTGTGCCTGAAATGCTGTATTTATCCAGAAAAGAGTAAAACCAATGACCAAAATTATTTTTGATCATTTAAAGATCAAAAATAAAAGAGAAAAGACTTAAGAAATACTGTGGCAATTTTTCACTGTTTTCTCAAAAAGTGGGCACCGTATGGGACTGAAAGTTGCACAGATGACTGTTGCTGTACCTTCCAAAAACAAAAGTATGATGTTTACTAGCCTGATTATGAACTGGCCGCATCACCAAATATTAATCTTTTCAGTGAACATATTTCTGAATTTATTTTAGGCCGACTTTCCACTTCATTCCTAAAGGCAAAGCTACACCGCTACATCAATGGCAGGGCAGTATGGAAAAAATCTTCATGTTTCCTCAATATTTTGTTTTATAAAAGAAAAACTTTTTTTGGATATGCATAGAACCTTAGAAGGAAAACTTGGAAAAATTTGGAGTGAAAAAGGACACAACAGAACAAGAAACATAGAATTGTTCAAAGAAAATTTGTATCATTATGTTTTTTGAGTTTTATGAGTACCTGACTGGAAAAATGAATGCTGACAATGACATTTTGAGCAGACGGTTGAAAAAACATGTGACCCTATTCTAGCCAATCAAAATGCTGCGGCAATTCAAAGTCTAGTCTTTTTAAACATTTTTTTTTAATGATTACTATTTATCGTAAATTCATCCGGATTTTGGGGCACATCCTGGCTTGGCTCACTGCAAGTACAGAACAGAGCGCACTATTGGTAAAAAGCAGATTTAATGAAAGTTCACGAGACATTTCTGGCTTGTAGGAGAAAATTTCATTTGACATTCATGGTCAGCGAACAACAACAGCCAAAGAACAATTATAAGTGATGCACAACACATGGACATTTGGTTGTTAATCCTGTTTTTAGAACCCCCCAGAAATTTTATGGTTAGCAAGTTTTTGTGCTAAGCGGGGCTGTGAAATTGGCCCCTGATCTTGCAAATAATTAGGCCTGTTGAGCAAGCCCGGTTTGGTCAACCCTCCCTCCAGTACCCCTACCCTAATATCCATTCAAACTGTGCACGGTAGAGTCAGGGTACTAAACATTGTACAACAGACTCTGGCAAGCTTGTTTAAAAAAATAAAACAAACAAACACAAAAAAACTGATGATACAAAAATACCAAAAGACAAATCCAGATGCATCAGGCCATATTAATGCGGCTAGGGCTTGCAAGTGACTGCATAGACTCGTGTGCGATACCAAGCCATATCCGCACAACTCAAAGACAAAGCCAGTCACTAGACACACAGTACATGTGATATGGATTCTTATATATATCTCATATACAGCAAATAGAATCCATACGCAATTCCCATTACTGAAATACTTAATGTGGATATCACAATTAAAATTGATGTGGCTTATAAATTTATTTCATTTTAAGGGGAGAGCGAGGGTTAACATTTCATCATGCAGTTAAACTATTATAAAACCAACGAATAAAATCTTTTTTGTGATTCTTGTGTTGTCCCCCCTTCTAAAAACACAGTAACAAGAGTATATATAGCCCCACACCTAAAATTTCATAGAATCTAATTAGTAGTATATATACAGACTTGTTTTGGTTAGGTTTTTGGCAAATAACTTTCCATCCCCCCCTCCTAACCAAACGAACAAAACAACGGTTGCGGTTGTACGTTTTACACCCAATAACATGTATATCCAGCCAACGTGATAATAAAGTGGTTTTTAATTTAATAGTCAAATGGCCGTCACTGAAAGGCCTTACCTATGTATGGTTTCTTTTTTTTGAACAGGCTATTAACAAATTAATGGAGCTGTTTCGCTATTTAAACCATTTTCAGTCAAAATTTAAAAAAATACGACGCTGTTAAAAGTGTTTACTTTGAACGTGTTTGAGCCTGGAGGAATATATTACACTGTATGATGGAACTTTAATATGGCAAGTGCAAAAGTACGTATTGAATGATATGATTTCTAAGGTTACAGGTCAAATGTTGGCAAGAACGTTTGTCCCTCCTTTTGTGGGTCAGAAATGTTTGAAATTGAATTGACATTGTCAGGAAATCCAAAAGATGCAAGATTTCACGGTGGCTGAAGAAATATTAACTGGTCCTTGCCTTCTTGCCCCTTTAAAATGTCCCCTTCCCTGAAAGTACAATGGCCTGTCAGTATACTAATCCAGCCAATCAGAAGTTGGGAGATTCCATTTTTGAGGGGTGTTTGTACATGTATGTATTAAAGGGGCATCCACAGTTTTTTAGCTTAGACAAAAACAAAAAGTTAAGACACAAATACAATTTTACACATGTAGACAAATGGAACATTCATGAAAGTTGCACGGAAAAGTCCGGTTTTCAAAGAACAAAATTGACCGAACGTTCTCTCTCCAAAAACTGGATCAATTGAGCTCTTTCAGAAAGAGATTCAGAACAGGATTTTAAGTCAACAGCCAACCTCTGACAAATCACAATAATCAACACTGCCCGGTAAGATACCTATCCAACCCTGGAAAGGCAAAGCGTCTCGCTCAAGGACAACACCCCCAACATCTCTCGGAAACAGAACCAGAACCAGATCATACTCAGTGAACTTCTGACATATCACAATCAACCAAAACTGCCCAGTATTAGACCCATCAAACCCTGGCGCTGCAAAGCGTCTCACTCAAGGACAACACCCCAATAAAGACACTCCACAAAGGTTCTGTTTAAGGATGTATGGTACCAAGACTTCTGAATGATAACAGCCACAGATAACAACCCCAAACAATTTGCACCCTGCTTTTGAACCCAGACAATGGGCATTTAGGAAATTCAGACTTGAGGCTAGGCTTGGGACTTAATTCGCGACCGCCATTTGAGGCCCAGAAAACGAAATGAAGGGACTGGGCAACATGATGAAACAAGTCGAAGAAAAGCTCCAGCTTCGCCATGTATATCAAGCCCTTCATTTCATTTAGAGCACAAAACGGCAGTAGCAACAAGCTTGGACACATGCTTCATTTCGTAAGGTCCAATGCAGCCATCTTGGTCTAGCACCCTGTGGCCACTGTGTAATTCCCTATGGCATGTATGCAACCACATGGGCACCCGTCTCCACTCTTCAATGTGAGTATTGTGTTAATGAATACACATCAATACTGCAGTATATTACTTTTTTTTTAGGGATCTTTTACTTTCTTAACAGGAAAACACAAATCCTACTGATATAACTGACTCATTGCCCAGAACTTGATGTCGACACCGAGGTCTTGTGGGTCAAACTAAAAATTGTCAAAACGAAGCTGGTCTACATCAGTGTATTTTATCGCCATCCCAAACTGGGCACTGAGCCTCTCCAAAAAGGCTCAGCGCTGATTGGAGGAAAAGCTTGATGATTTATGACCAACAGGAGTTGTAGTACATTCAGGACCTGGTAAAAGTAAAACACAGGATTACCAATTAGTTTACCTACCTGTCTGTTGCATCATGTACTTACCACTGGCTAGTCAGAAGTCAGATACCGATCGATCAAGCTGCTGTGGATGTTGAGGTTTTTCACACTTTGAGGCTCGGAGTGTCAGTTTTTGTTTGTAATAAAGTGCAGGATACCGATTCACGTGTTGAGTTGCAAAACATGGCAACCACAGAGCAGCAAAGTGCAGTCAGTCCGCTATACTGTGTACATGATTACATGTACGAAATTCCGTGTAAGTGTATGCTCAGTCTCCTGAGCTTGTCTCCATTCCATGGTGACCTTGTGCAGCCGAGTTCACGAGTCTCTCCTTTCCGAGTGCCACACACACGGTCAGCAATCTCAGCATGGCCAGTCCAACTGGGTTCACTTCTCACTAGATGAAACATTGGTACGCTGACTTTATGGATCTAAAACTACAGCAGGGACAGAATACCAGGCCGTGTCAAGCCTGCTTGTCCAGTCAACGTGAAAATATAGTTTTACAAATCAACATGAGACAAACTGGAACACAAAACGAAAGTTTATCTTGAAGTCTTTTTGACTTCCTTCTCGTCTGAACTTCGCGCAAGTACATTCTGTACATACGGCATGTGACTGCACGTGCTCTACACAATACTGGTTGATTTTGTACTGTAGACGTCTGGGTACCGTCTCATCCAGGTACCAATAAACAGTTTTATGGAGAGCGCCCTCTCATGTCGTGTCAAGTTGTCACTCATGTTTAAAGGGATTGCATACGTTTGGTAATTTGAGCCTATTGTTTGTTTCAAACCAATATAATTGTATATATATACCATAAAACTAACCTGTGAAAGTTTTACTTCAAAAGGTGGTAGCGTTTTTGAGATTTTGGCGACAAACTAGAGCGGTTATTTCACGCCAGAGAACAGTTAGTCAATAGCTGAGAAGCGTTACGGCCATAACGCTTCTCAGATTCGTAATTTTTGGAGATAAAAAGTGACATATTTTTCCATAACCGCGGTACTTCGAATTGAAAGTTTCTCAATATGCATTATACTATCCAAAGCAGCTGTAGTTCTCACCAAGTAAGTTTTTATTGCCATAAATTTTCAGAGTCATTACTAAACGTATGCAATGCCTTTAAACAACAGCTGCCACAGAGTGTGAACTCGTCAAGCAAACAGGTTTCTCACATTTCCTTGAAGGGAAATCTTAAAAACATTTTGCTGTCAAAAATTCATGAAGGATATGTGTTAGCATAGAGGAAGGAAATCCTTCCCCCTCCCACAATCTTGGAAGTTATTGACTTCAAATCAATTTCTGGCCTGCAGCTAATTTCATCTTTTCAAATGAGAGCTTATCTTTCGCTACCTCGAAATGTCTTATAAATTTCAAGTCAGCAAAAGACATGTTCCACCCCCACCCCCTACCCTACACCATTCGGCCTCCCCTTTTACAAGCCCCTCCCCTCCCCATCTCTGGCTCATATTGGTTGCAGTTGCTCACTTTCCAGTCATAGAAGTTGGACAAGAAAAAATTATTTTGATATACACCGATCCGACGGCGCGAACATGGAGGTAAAAAGACCCGCCATTACTGGTGTGTCTCCGCCAGTATTTTGTCCGGCATCAAAACGTCCGCTGCACTCGATACTGCAGGGTATACATCCCCTAATCATGGGACGTACACTCTGCAATTTATAGAGTGCAGCGGACATAAATTCTTTTGTGTATAGACCAATCCGATGGGATTATACTGTCCATCATTACTGTGGTGTCCACGCCTTCTTGTTTCGTCCGGCACTCTATATTGATGGGTGTACATCCCATGAATAGTGCAGTACAGAGTGTGGTGGAATGTAAATACTTTTGTTCTCAGACAAAAGGAAGGCGGGGACACTGCAGTAATGGCGAACAGTATATCGTGCCGTTGGATCACTGTATACCTTATTCTCCTTCATTATCTGATTTTTACTCTTCTGGTTACTGCTAGTTTACTATAATTCCCAATTGTATGGAATTATAGGTGTGTAGTTACTATATAGTTACTGTCCAAATCCTGAAGCGTGCATATATTTTCACCTCCAGTCCCAGGCTAATGAACCCTCCCCCTTGAGGGGCTTGCTGGAATGTACCTGATGTTTCCAACAGAGGGCGGCAGACACTCTGCTCAGTAAATAGTTTCCCATAGGCTCCCATGCAAAATGACCAATTTCAAAACAATTATTACAAATATTCTCAGGCAATCAAGCCATACACTGAAATGAAGCTGATTACTTCCGCTTTAATTTTCTTCACAATTTTCTGTGTGGTAACCGATGACTTTTTGAGAAAAGACCATCCAAAGAAAAATGACCCTAAAACTACAAAATTGACTCAAAAATGTACCTCTCCTCTACATGGAAAAATATTGCGACTTTATGGCCTGCTTTCATCCTAACAGCTCAACTGTGAAAGTCCAAACTCGGGTGACCGGGTTCCATCCATTTTCTTTACAATACTTCCCATTAAGGGCTCAGCAAATACTTTAAAAAAAAAGGATTTTTAGGGTATACAAAATATGAATGAGCTCTGCAGACTGATTTGGACCTATTTACTGGTCTGCATCTGTCAAGATTAAATTCACTGTGCATTGTTCATTGTCTAAAGCCTGGTGGTATCAAGAGGTTTTTATACAAAGGTCTTTAAGGTCACAGCAATTATTCTAACATTGTATGAGGATTTCATTTATTTTGAATAAAGAACCATTCACCTTTTCTCCCTTGAAAGATTCTTGCAATTTTTGAAATGCAGCAGGGGGAGGGGTTGGGGGTTGGTGGGGCTCTTTCTACATGTACATCTCTCATACACGGGTGGTGGTATTTCCCTGCCAATCCTGGTGGGGGTGGGGCCAAGTTTCCCCCTCCCCTGATAATTTATGAATTAGGAGAATGTCAATGGCAATGTCCCACTGATCAATTACACTGTTTTGCTTGATGCAATCCTCATGAGTTTCTCTGGAATTGAAGACAAAATCTATGTTTGAAATGCATGTTGAAAAATACATGATCAAAGTAAATGCTCTACCTAGCAAAAACAACAACAACAACAAAGAAAAGTAAACAAAACACAACAAAGATAGTGATAGTAATATCAAGTAAACACTTTTCAGTATATGATGTACAGGTTTCTTTATTTCTTCAAAAACTGAAAACACTTGTGGTATAAAGGTCCCCCAAAGACCAACAATATCCGTTGCTGGTTCTTTGTATTAACCACTCAGAGGTGGGGGTATCATCAGGAACCACCTGACTCATTGTTGCCTTCTTTCAAGTGTTTCAACTTACACTAACTAGACCATTACCATATTGCATGACATCTCCAGTGGTGCAGACTCTTTATGCATCAAGGCCTCCACAATCAGGTGTCAATTTACAGAGAGACATGGATGTAGAGTGCCTTAAGAATGAAAGAAATTGATAGGAGAATGGAAAAAAGCCCAAATTACATGAGAGAGGCAATTGGCATAAAATAGGTCAGCTGCCAAAAACATTCACTACAGAGTGATGTCATGGATCTTTGACTCTGTGACCAAGACATTGTGGGAGGATTTCTAGCAATCTTTCAAGATCAACAGGAATCTTCTGTTTGAAATTCTAAAAGAAAAACAGAAAGAAAAGAGAACAAATCTACAGGGACCAGGGGTGAAGTTGTCATGAAAGCTCAGCATTTGACAATACCATGGAGTATTTTTACCAATTTAAAAGCTATTACAAACTTGTCCATTGACAAAATGTTTAATAATCACAAGATTTCTTGATAGCTGTGAGCAAAATCATGCAATGCCACTTCAACTTTACATTTTGTGCTGGAACAAACATGCAAGAACAATAACCAAGATTTGTGGTCATTTATAAGATACATGTATGACTCTGAAAGAGAAAAATACAACAACACTTCTGCTTTCAACTACAATAAAGTGTCTAACAAGTAATGGCTAGTCCTTAATTTGTAACATCTAACAACCGTTTTTCATAACAGTTTGCAATTCATGTGCTGTTGGGATGCTCATAGAATTCAATACAAATCAATGAAATATAGAAAATAACGTCAAAATGAGAATTCTCATCAGAGTTTCACAGATTTCTTCAGTTTTCTCTAAGATGTGAGCACCTCCTACAGTTCAGTAAATGAATGAATGTTACATATTATGTGTGACAGGACTTCATACAATGTGAATGAAACGTAACCAGATTCATAAATCTATATCAACTTTGATAAACAATTAATTAGGTTTACTTATTTATTATGATATTTCCTTAATGTTGCATAAGATCACATTTTGCTTAATATTTTTACTATCTTTGTTTCCATTTACTGTAAAAGAAGGAATGTGCAGATCAAAGTGGACCTGTAGCAACATAACTCAAAAGGAAATGGTTGACAGAATGAATTGCCATATGCTCCACTCCACTGTTGATGCTCACTGCTCAAGTCCACAAGTTGTTGTTGAGGATACCATGATTATCTCTGTAGTTCTGTACACACTGATGGCTTTTCACATGTATCATTCATCAGGATGTTTCACTGCATGTCATTTATCAATGAATGCTGCATGGTAGCAGTATCACTCTCCTACTGGTTGGCTGTACTGTGTGTCTGTACAGCTTCTGCAATGTAGTGAAGTTCAATGATAACACTGATGTGTGTTCACTTCATCTCAATAATCTCAATGGATTTTCAGGACTCCTGCACCTTTACCCATGCAGCACAGCAGCACAGTTGTGCCTTCTTCATCAGGATGTTAGTTAGGCACTTGTACCAGTCTTGAAGAGAATTAGTGACATTGTTGAAATCTGATATCTTGGCAGATCTCTGACTGATGAGAAGAAACACATCACAAGCTCAGTACCTGGCACAGATTCACTGCTGTCTTGGAGAGAGTGAAAGTGATGATGATGAGGGTGCAGGCTGAGGATGTTTGTTCCACTCATGTTGGCTGTCAGTTGTCATAACTGCATATGTTGATTCATACATCAATTCTTCAGGCAATGACAGTTCTGATACTGTGTTCAAGGTGTCTCTTGCTTAACATTCAAGCTGCATGTTGATCTTTCCAAGAGCTCTGGAGAAGATTCTCAGGTATTTCAGCAGTATGGAGCATTTTGCAGTGGCAGTGGAACATTTTGACAAAACATTAATTTGCATGTTTGGGCTGCTGTATCATTACAAATGTCATAACATCAGCAGTGTAGTAAACAGCTGCTAAAGAATGCATGTACATTGTATAGTTTGCAAACCTACACTCAGTAAATCTAATCATTTGTTTTACAATCTGCAAAATCCAGAAAACTGAATCATCTATCAAAGCAGTACATCATTGCAAACATTGCAAAAATGCAAAAAAATGTTTTACATCTCTAGACTTATTCCAGGATAAAATACAAATATGCAATTGATTCAAACATTAGATTTAAACATAAACCAATATTCATTTGCTGAATATAAACTGAGTATGGGTCATAACCTGAACCGTCAGCTGAGGTTTGAAGCCCCAGTGACACCCTGAAGTTGGGTCATTCCAGGGTTCAGGTGCTAACACCAACTACATGTATAGATATTTGTACTCTCTAAATACCTGTTCTGTTTTAAAAATGAAAATTGACAAAAAAAAAACACTTCTTAGTTTAAAAGCACATGGATCAATCCACAATCTACTAGATATGTGGCGTGTGTGTTTAAATTTGCCAAAGTTTAAATAAAATCCTAAAATCCTGTAAAATAGCATCTTTACTACATTGTAATGTCTTAATGTGGTTGAAAGCAGAAGTGTAAGATCTGAGGATGTAAACCATAACACTGGTGAACACTTGTCACACTGATGTGAAGATACTTACCTGGTATTTCATTGTGGCATTGAGTAGTGACATTGCAATCATTTACCCAGTGTCTGAACAAATGATATCAATTCCTGTATAATGACTACATAATAATAATAGAAACATTCAGAAAGACATGTATGCAAATTGAGTACATATCCCATGTATGTATGAACATCAGCAGAATCAAACCTTTCCTGCACACTAAACATAATGTAGGGCCCTTTTCCAAACCTTGGCTCCGGCTCCGGCTCCATCAGCCATATAAAATGCTGAAAATAGAGGTTGTGGGTTTTCATTGAAGCTGTAGTTCCGTTTTCCCCTTCAAACCAGAGAATCTACTTCCGAACCACAGCCAAATGTCTCTATTTTGATACCCGTTATTTTAAAATTGACTCAAGAAATTGAGCTGGAGCTGGAGCCGGAGCCTGAGACGGAGCCGAGGTTTGGAAAAGGGCCCAGTACTGTCAAAATACTGAGCTTGCATGCTACAGATTACAAAATGGTGGTTTGGGTTGGGATTGTAGGAAAGGAGGAAAATGAAGAATTATGTGCACAAGCTGTGCTTGATCATCAATAAAAAATATGGGGAATCGTCCCCAGTGCTTTATCATTATTTTATATTACGCTAATTTTAATGTTAGTGCCGAGTCCCAGAGGGCGCCCCATTTTGCGGGCCTCTTCTCCGTTACACTCAGAATCGAGCAGACTTACCTGGATTTTCTCCGGTAAATAATCTCCTTTTTCGTTATTACTATGACTGATTTGTACACTCGGAATGACAGTGACATTGAGATTTAGGTGTGTAGAAGGCATACACTGTTATAAAGACGTCAACAATAATCTGTACTCGCAGATATTTCCGTGTTATTTTTACATGAAACTTTTCTTTGTATAGAGAAAGTTTTTCTATTGTCATGTGCTTTAATGGTATTACTGTGAACAAACAGTACTGTACATACTGGCCATGCACTTTACGTTGTGCATGACTGTGTGCGCATACACGGCAATATGTTGTGTGTGTACTGCGGCCAATGGAGTCTTGTAGCCATGACAACCGGACCTCGTGTATGGGTAGTGCGTGTATTTTATATGCAGTGCATTAATTGTTGATTTTAACTTGTTATGGACACTTATTGTGATATTTCATGGTGCCCTATTTATGCAGGTAATGAGTGGAAGTTTTAGATGAGAACCTTTTGGCCACACTGAGGAGATGGGAAAACCCTAGTGTTGGGTAAGCGCCAGTATAGTAGCCCTACTGTAGCCCTAGAGTAGCAGTACTGTAGCTCACAAGGGCAAGAGGCAGGGAAGATGCAAAGTATCTTGATCTATCTTGAATTGGAAAACTAAATATGGGATCTTAAAAAGAGATAAATGTATTAAAAGAAAACAAAACTTCATCAGAAGATAAAATAATGATAAGGTGAAGGAACTTAGATACAAGAACAGATGCCTGATATCAAGAAACAAACAAAATGCATGTAAACCAAAAGCAGTGCCCAGCACCTTCACCAAGCAGAAAAGACACTGCTACAAATGAGAAAACACATCATCTATCAGGGTCAAATGAAGGACAACATCCTACCATCAGCTTACAAAGAGAGGGCAGGGGTGTCTGCTTCTGACAGGAGACATGTGCTTCCATGCAGATGCATCATATATCATTCCAATCAGTGGAAGACAGATCCACTGATGAGGAGGAGAAGACTACAGTGACTTGTGCAGTGCTAAAGTCATTTTAAAGAGTCTTGCAAATTTGTTTGTATATGTATTTCATCTGATTCATGAATCATACATTGGTGTCACAGAAAAGGCAGTAGCAAAGATCATCAAACTTTGCCATTAGTGCCAAGTAAACAAGCACCAAGTTGAACAGGGCCCTATTATGCCCATTCCTTCTCCAGACTTTATAGAACATGGCCAGGTAGAATGGGACTGTCTTCATGTATGATGGTATGAATATGGTGACAGCCTGAAAGTGAAAAGGAAAATGCTTATCAAATGTTCTTGTTATGTTTATTCTGCCTTTCTCTGGGAATACACATGTATTGTACTGCTATAAATGTGTGATACATAACAATGCACTATGCAAGGGACAAATCATGCAACAACCTCCACCATACATAGCTCATGGTCAATGTTTGTTAGTGTTTGAATTGGTTATTGACATGGCACATAATATCTATTGTTATTTTTCTCTTCTTTTATTTATTCATGAAAATGCTTGCCTATTTAACTATTAAAATTTCTATTTTATTGTACAGCACATTATTGAACATGTTTTTATGGAATTTGCGCTTTACAAATGAATAAATTATTGTTATTATTATTATAAGAGGGACAGGCAAATGAATCATTGTTAGATGATTGCAGTGATCCTGAATATGACACTGAGGTTTCTGATGATGATTTCAGTGACAGTCATGTTAGGGATTTGGATTATGAAGTTTATGAAACCGTTTCATTTAATTCGTCATCAGGATCTTCATCTGAAGTAAACAATGATGACAGTAAATTAAAATTATGCAAAGATAAGAAGTTTTTTGTTTTTGATGAAATGCTGGACAGACTTTTCTTTGCATTGAAATGCCCTTTTTGTAGTGGTGCAGTTGCCAGAGTCCAAAGGTGTATTCTATACATTAGGATATGTTCATTTGAAATATGGTTTGTTATTTCTGGCCTGGAAATGTCACTTTCGTTAACAGCAAGCACCAGCAGTCTTCTTGATGAGGAAGAAATTGAAGATTCGGAGAGTGGAAATTCATCCAAGGTAAACATTGAAAGTTTCCATGTAAAGTTTGTTCATCATACAAACCACAAGGAGAAGCCAGCCCAAATGAGTTGATGTGCTACCATCTGAAGATTTCCTCCTGAGGATAATGACCAACTTACAGAAAAAGATACTAAAGTCTTTTGGAAACAGAGTAATCTGCATGAATGCCACACATGGCACAAATGTATATGACTTCACCTTTTGGTGACAGTGTTTTCTTGTTAGATGAATTTGGTGAAGACTTTCTGGTGGCTTGGTGTATATCAAATCAAGAAGACCAAGACCAAGAAGGGCCATCTTGCAAAGATGTCTGTCAAACTGGACTCCAAAGGAAAAAAAAGTCTGTCTTTGAAAAACGCTAAACGTTCTTTAAGTCTTGAGAGAGACCATCTAAAACACAAAGCAATGAAGTTGGACGAGGAAACAGAAGGAACAGAAGGAAATGCAAAAGGCACAAAAGTTAATTCCCCCCCACAGAAGTGTGGTTGGGGTCTACGAACGAGTACTTACCTGTAGAGCCACTACTTATGCATATTTCCCTAGACCGTCAGGTATTCACACTAAGAATTAGATACAACAGCGCCCCCTATCGACCTACCCACAGTGCCCCGCGGCATGAATGCCACGTAAGCGTCCTCTTTTCTCTTAGCGTCAGGGCAGAAGGACGTGTTTTTCGTTCTCTCCGCTTTTAACTCACGCAAGCGAAGTTTCATATAATAAAGGTATTTTGTGTTATAACGTGTGTAGATTTATTTATTCGTGTGTGTTATAACTGTTGTTGAAGTGCTGTATGAAGAGAGTAGATAGAGCAGGTTCCGCAAATCCTGGGGACAAAAGCCACCCCCCAGGGCGGATATCCGTGCTCTCGTGTACGGACTCTGCCGGGTACACCCCGTTACCCGAGCAGCAGTCCCCTGCCCGACAACCCCAGTCTAAGTAGTGGCTCTACAGGTAAGACGAGTGAAGTAGACATTCCAGTTACAAGAAGTTAATTAATGCTATTTAAAAAAATCACACTATGAAGCCCAGTACAAGAAGTTGAGAGCCAAGGGCGCCAGTATCCTGAAGCCTCCGCATGTCCTGAATGAGCTGGAAAAAGCCTTCATGCCTGGTAGTGTACGATTCAGATTGGATGGAGGAACGGATGTCATCCATCACACCCCTCTTAAGGTAGGGCAGCCATATGTTGAGTATGGGGAGCTGTCATTTGAACCCCAGAATCTCAATCGAGAGGACCATCCAAGACTAGAGACCCCTTTCCCTCAACATGAAAGGAGTGGCTTGGCCCTACTCTCACCACACCCTTGCAAAGACTCTGGAGGAGTTGGATGCTGAGATTTCAGCAGGATTGGAGAGAGGGATTTAATCCCGAGGACAACCATTGCATCTTGACAATGGTTAAGGATGGTGCGGATTGAAAGGGAGATATCTCCATAACTAAAGCTGCAAGGGATCGTCTACTACCTGACAACCAGACAAGGCATTCCGTGCTGCATTTGCAGTGATTAAGTGCTAGGTAGAGAGGGATGGGGAGATGGTAACAGTGCATGAGCTGGATGCCCCAGACTCAAGGATGGAAAGGGAGACATCTCCATAACCAAAGCTGCAAGGGATCGTCTACTACCAGACAAGGCATTCCATGCTGCATTTGCAGTGATTAAATGCGATATAGAGAGGGATGGGGAGATGGTAACAGTGTACAAGCCAGATGCCCCAGACTCAACATTCATCACTCAATAGCCGATGAAAATAATAGAGCATCTGCTGCTGTCCTGCTTGAAGGGATGGAACACGATCGAGAGGTGTTGCGAGATAAAGAGATGGCTGTGAATGTTGGTGCTGTGTGGAGGAGGAATAAACTGAAATTCTACAACAGCATGATCGATGAAAAGTTGGACAGATCAAATGCAGGGCTACATAGTAGCGGTTCAAGATATATTTGTACATTGTGCCATGCAACAAAGGAGAGTGCCAAAGCTGAACTGGGCAGCTTTTCTATAACACGTAGCTACAAGGAAACAAGGACAGCAACTCACTACCTACAGGTTAACCAGGACAATCTGTCGTCGGCAGATCTAGCAGAAGTTTCTTGGGGGGTGAAGTCAGTTCCAATTCTGAAGTCTGATGCAAGGGAAAAACTGATGGATGCCACCCATGCCGACATAAATATGGGAAATTTCTTCAAGAAACTAATAACTTGTGAGATCACCCGTATGCAAACCTGGAACATTACGAAAGACATAAAACCAATGTTTCATGCAGCTGAGAAATTATTTAGTGATCATCTCACTGCAACAATTGGTTTGGTCCCTAAACTTATGATGCAAGGGAACTTGACTAAGCATTAAATAAACCAATAAAAGAGACTCTTAAAATACTTTGTTCACCAAAATTATCCGAAAGGCATATAAGAAGCTACACGATTGGCCAGAATTGAGCACCTGACAAGTTAGAGACAACTGAGCATGCGTAGTTTCAGTGTTAGCTTCCAGGCTTATTCAGACACAGTGAAAACAAGATGTCGTCGACGCTAAAGGGTGAAAATCGCGACACCGAAATACGAATTTCAGAGCCGATTAATGATACCAAGTGTTTGGATTTAGACGCTAGAGATTCAGAAAGTGTCCTGAAATTGATCAACGAGTATTTAGGTGATGGGGTCGATTCCAATGAAGAAGATAGCACGTTGACTCCTGAAGAGCGTGATGAATTCTACGACCACGAGTACGAGTACGATCGTGACTACAACGATCCTGATGATGATCAAGATGACGAGTACTCACAAGAGGTACATTCATACAGCAATCATTGTATGTACATGTATTGTATAGTATAGTTAATAAAATCTAAATTTGAATAATTTATTTAACCATGGGTTTTATTTTTTGTCATTGAAAAGTGAACAAAGAAAAATTGACTGGAGCGGGATTCGAACCGGTGACCTCCTGAATACCGTACAGGCGCTCTACCAACTGAGCCATCCAGCCCTATGTTGGTGGTGACCCCAATAGTCAACCATCCTTGTTCGTTTGGCAGTCAGAAGCCATGAAACCACGCACACACCGCCACACCCCAGGGATCGTTTCAATGATACACGCAACAATGCTGCTGGTTTTATTTTTTATTAAATTACATGTACATATACGCCTGTTTAAAATTGTTTTCTATATGTGGGAAGCGGCGCCTGGTCTATTCAGCCAAGAAGCTTTCCTCCGGACTGGGAGAGAGATGTGATCATTGAAATGGAGGAGTTATCAATGTGGGAACTCGCTCTTTCTCCCAGGTCATGAAAAGTACAGTGTGCATGTATCAACAGATCAAGAGAGTCTATCACGTGTTCCAGCCAAATAGAAACCACATACTACACTGGTATGTACAAAGTTTTTGCATAATTAATGTACACACCTTTCTCAATTACATTGTAGAACTAAAACACCAACAAAACAACTCGGCATACCACATTTTAAGTGCGAATTTGGTATCAAAACCATGCCAGGCCAAAGAGGATCTGTGTAACCGTCACGTTTTTAAACGTGTTTAGCACGGAGCCGCTCTAAATGCATTCCGTTTCTTTCTTATTCCCAGTTGTTGGACAGTACTTCAGCACCTATATGCGTTTACTGTGGTGAACCGGATTTTTGAATAATTAATTTTGCCATTTTTTCTAGAAACACAGGCAAATATCCGATCGTAATGAAGGGTGGGTAATTGGGGAAGGGGGATGATTGATCTTCCGTGTATGTGCTAGTCACTTGTGACAGAACCATTATTCAAGTGACCAGTACACTTCAGAATTATAATGGTGTATCCATTCTGCCCTTATTCAACAGATTATATTACCGCCCAAGTATAACAAAACTTCAGAGGGCCCGACACAACCGACCATCACTGAAGCTTTTACCAGAAGCAGAAAATACACCAGAGATAGCAGCCGCTGGAGAGAGTTGACGGACTCAACAATTTCCTAGCCAAAGAAATGCTGTCCATCTACACAGTGGAGAAAGCGGCATTCCGGAAGATGCTGGTGGCAGTTGATTGCCAGTATGAGCTTTCTGGTAGGAAGTATTTTTCTACCGTAGCGATACATGCCCTGTACAATAAAGTTCACCGCTACTACGGACATGTGGTCCAGTACAACCATGGACCCCCCTACATGAGTCTTACGGTTCACTTCATCACAGATAAATGGGAACTCCAAAGTCAATGTCTGCAGATGGCATTCATCCCAGAAAACCACACTGCCGAGACTCTGGCCCAGGTGCTGACATCTAGCTTACGAGAGTGGGACCTACCAGAGGAGAAGATGTCCTGCATCATGACAGACAACGGCGCCAATATCATGAAGGCAGTCAGAGATATCTGATGGCCATGGTTGAACATGTTGAACTGTTTCTGCCATAACCTTGCATTTGGCCGTCATTTGGCTAAACACATACCGGTAGTTGGTTGAAGAAGCAAGATCTCAAGAAATTCCAAGTGGACCTAAATTTGCCTCAACAACTCACTTTGTGATGTAACTGACTATTTTGCATCTCATTGTCAATGGTGAAGGCAGTAGGCTTGGGCGGTTCCGGCGGTTCCGAGTGGAATCGCGATTCCAAAATGGGAACCGGAACCGCGAGTCCAATTTTGAGTGGAACCGGGTACCCACCTCTCCGCGATTCCAACACCCAACGCCCGGTTCCGAGATAATGACGCCCGATTCCAAGGCCCGAGTCATTACGCGGTTCCAAAGTGAAGCCCGATTCCGAGCGCTAGCGAGTGAAACCCGATTCCTTACACACACAAGGCGCTTGCATGTGCAGTCACCCCACAGTGCATAGGCAATGCACGCTGCACACAGCTACCTTGCGCACGTGTTTATCCTGTCTGAGAGCGTGATTTCCGAGAATATTGTGGCCCCATAACATGGATAGTTTTAAGACAACCACTGCACGTACATCTACACAGACCACAACCATGACAACAGGGAGCGCGTTAAGTAAACATAATAATTTCGCGGGGCCCCTGACCATGGATAATTTTATAACCAAAGATCAGACAAAAGAAGGCTCTGGAACATGCACGTGGTGCCGTGCGGACTGACCGCGTGCTCGGTCTTCATGTAATTGGAATTGTGCCAGGCGTTTTTCTAGAATGTCATAATTTTGACAAGGTCAACGAAGCACAGATATTAAAATGTAGTGTCTTCCAACTTTGTTCCAAGTTCGTACTATTTCAGAATGTTTTTATTTGAATGGAATATTTCGGAATTTTTTTTTCTTTCCTCCATGTTTAAATATTGTTAGCGGTTCGGCGGTTCCATGAATATTTTACGATTAGCATCAGTATTTTAACAATTTAATTATAAATAAGTGTTTGTCCACTATCCATATTAATACATGTATTATTATATAGAAAGGTTATATTTGTATAGTGACATCGTAAGTCTTTTTCCCCAATAAAAAAAATCCCCCACCAACTCCCTTCCAACGACCCATGCTGAACACGCACCTAGTTATAGTTTATCACAAGTCCGCTGTGCTAGCACGCTACACCTGTAATTTGCTCTGGAGCCGGCTCCAACGATTCCGATATGAGGCCCGATTCCAGTGAGTCCCATACGAGGCCAGATTCCAGCGAGTCCCAAATGAGGCCCGAGTCCAGCGGTTCCAAAATGAAGCCCGAGTCCAGCGGTTCCTAAATGACGCCCGAGTCCAGCGGTTCCCAAAATGACGCCCGAGTCCAAGGCGATTCCCATGCGGGGAGCCTGGGTCTAGTGTCTCGCACACTGTACCAGTGCCTGGGTCTGCTAAGCATTGCATGCGTTGCGTACTGAAGTTATCCATGGTGCGGGGCCACAATATTTTTGGCACTTGTCCAGCCAGGTCATTGCTCTGTACATGTACACGGGTACATTACGCACCGACGTTATTCATGTTTCGGGGCCATAGGATTTGGCACTTGTCCAGACTTGCCAAAGTCTTGTAAACACGTGGTCGACTATTCCATTAGTGAGCATTGGGCGGCGTGTTTCAGATAAATTCGTCATTATTAAATGAAAACACTGTGGAAGATACCTAAAACTACTTCTTGAAAGACCAATTATATCATTAATCATGATATCCCTGCAAGAATGAATCAACCAATGAATAGTTTTGCCATGACAAAACTAGTATTTTTTTTTAATATACCCATTGCAAATAATCTTAAGACCCATTGGACAGTTGAATCAAAGGTTGAAACCACACGCTGTATGGCGAAAGACGTAATTCTTATGTTTTTCTTTATTTTTTTAATGTTTTATATTGAATCTTATGTTTTTCTTTGAGTCTCTGGACCCGCGGTTCTATCTTGGAATCGCGATTCCAGATTGGAACCGGAACCGGCTCCGAAAATTCTGGAACCGCCCAAGCCTAGAAGGCAGTATGTCATGTGTTCCATTGTGTTCGGTTTGTTAGGCCTAGTGTCCAACTAGCCCGACTTTTAAGGCCCGTTTACACAGGAGAGCGGTAACGGATTTCCGCGGGGTAAAAAATAAAGAACGTGTGCTTTTCTATGGGATTGTTTACATTGGGAGCGGACAATCTGCGCGGCTGAGGCGACAGACCGATATGCTCTTGTATGAATCACCTGTTGCCAAGAAGCTGCAGAAAAATTATGAATTTAACATTAGTTTGTTTTGTTTATCTTCTTATCTTTGTATTTATTAGGGGCACAAGCTGCCAGGAAATGGAAAGATGTCCGTGATGCTTTCGTCAAGTCACGGAATAAGCAAAAGACGAAGAGTGGCCAAGCAGCGAAAACAGTGAAACCCTACAAATACGAAGCCATCCTGGAATTTCTACTACCCTACATTAAGCCCAGAGTGTATGTCCAGTATTTGATTCACTACGCATCTGTTTGGTCATATGAACCATTCCAAATCATAAGTTGTAACTCAAAAGATAGACGTTACAGTACATACTACATGTACTTAATTATTCTTATTTTTGATGTTGACAGCACACATAGCAACATCACGGTCAGTGTTGATTCTGACTTGGATGACAGTGATGGCCATGTCAGTGAAGGTGACACTACAGCAAGCACTAGTAGCACATCACGTCCTACTCCCAGTCCAATCCCAACCACATCAAAGAATCCCAGAAAGTGAAGGCGGGAAGAGTCCTCGCAACTCGAGGAAGAGATCCTAAATTATCTCAAAGATAGTCGAGGACTACAACAAATACATGGGCAGAACGGACCTGGTAGAGCAGTACTTCCAGTACTACAATCACTCCCATCAAAGTGTCAAATGGTTTGCATAACAGATGCATTTATTGTACACAATAACATCCCTAGCAACTCCAAACTGTCTTCCTTGGAGTTCCAGCAGGCGATTATTCAGGGTCTACTGCAAGGCTGAGACAGAGATCAGAAACGAATCGGGCGGCGATCCATCCAGGAAGATATTCCCTCATGACTGACTGAGCAGGGCCACTTTCCAGGCAGAGTACCCGACAAAAGTATAAACCTGAACTGCATTATTGTATGTAGTGATATAGGTCTAAAATAGGGGGTTGGAAGCAGCTGGAAACATGTTGCACAAGATGTGACAGACCAACCTTCCCTTGATTTGAATTATATCACACTCACTTGAATTACAAATTCAAGCTTGAACATTCCACTACTACCGAGCTCCTCAGAGCGATCATCTTATTAGATTAGGCTGCAACAGGACATTGAACTCATCAAGGAGAAGATTGGCGCTGGGAAGGAGGAGAGGAAGAATGAAGGGTCATTCATCGACTTGAGGAATAAGACAGTTGCGATTGGGGAGGGAGCATTCACGCACATAATGCCAAAGATTGACTACCTCGACGCCTTCAAAAAGGCGGCAACTAGGAAGGAACTTGTCCTAAAGTTGCTCTCGAAGGCTTTTAATGAAGATGATCTGGGAACACATAATTTTCATAGGGGGAATGTCATTTGCAAAGGGGGGAGAGTTGTTGAAAGGAAGCCCCTCAAGAGAGACCCAATATTTCAGGCCATAATGCTGCAGGCAAAGACCGAATTTCCCTACTCGACCTCTTCAGTTGAATACATGCAGGCGATCAGATCTGCAGTGAACGGAAAGTGTAGGAAGGCTGCATTAAAACTCGGCCTTAACCACGGAAAATGTACTCTGGTGGTTGACAAAATGACCAAAGTTTTACGGTGTGCAAAAAACCTATGGGGCGATTTCATACATCGTTGCGCTGGGTGCCGGTGACATGTCATGGGCCAGTGATGAGCGATGAATACTGATGGATGCCTTGGGTGTTATTAACGTAATTCTAACACAAAAGTAATACATGTAATAAATTTGAAGTCCCGCATTTTGTTTTTATGTTTTAAGAGCTGCTGAAACAGACTCAGATCTTGAGGCCTTGATCATGAGGCCCCATCGTGCAAAATTGTCATCAGAAATGCTGGAAACCCTGATGTTTTTTAAATGCAATGAATGCATGAAAAATCCCACCGAGGAACTTCCGTTCCGTCTTCGGATACGTTACCAGACTCAGAAAGTAACACACACTCCTGAATCAAACATGAACTCAAAAACTAAAAGCACAAATAAGAGTAAATAACAAACATGGAGAGAAGGAATGAAAGAAAAATGTCCAAGCCAATATAAGGAATTGAAAGAGAAAGGAAAAAACAACAGTCGCCTGTACAGGCTGAACATATGACTCTGGCAGAGACAACATTGAGAAATAGAAATCTAAATCAGAAAGAAAGAGAGGAGGCGGAAATGTGGACAGAAAGGAAGAAGCAGTATAATGATAAGAGCAAAGAGCGGCAAAGAAAGTACCAAGAAAAGAAGAAGCTGGAGAGGGAAAGAAACAGAGACAAACCGCAAAAGCCCCTGACCAGACAGAAAGTAGACAAACAAAGAGGGAAGGGTAGGGAGAAGAAAAGGAAGCAGCGTGCGGGTTTCTCAAAGGAGAAACGTGAAGAAGTCAATGTGAGGTGGCGTCAGAAATACTCACAAGATAAAGAGAGGAAAAGGAATGCCATATATATGAAGGTCAACAAAGAAAACTTAGAGAAAAAGAGCAACAACTCAGGGAAAGAGAAGAAAGGCCGAAAGAGCAAGAAGCAGCATTGCAGATACAGCAGGAAGATTTACAGAACAGAAATAACAGGCTACCTTCATCATGTAAAATAGATATATGCATTCAAGTGCTGCAAAAAGACAGAGCTTGCACCGTGCTAGGTCCAGTTTGCCACATGAAAGATCAAGTTTAGCAGGGACTGTTAGAGATTGTCATGGCTTCCCCACATACTTCAAAGCTTTACAGAGGGCAGTACTGTTGCAGCGAACGTTGCATGCATCGCACGTGTATAAACTGTCACTCAGTGTCAGTAGTGTCATGGCGGACTAGTCCGATATTCCAGCACTGCAGCAGCACGAAATGTCGTCGTCTGAGACTGTGTCTCATATAAGAGTATCAAGATCTTTAGACAGTAGAAGAGAGGCCATCCATCTTCCTTTGGTGGGGCATAGGTGGCAAGTGCTTGAGGCACTCGCCTCTCACCAATGTGGCCTGGGTTCAATCCCGGCTTGGGTCATAATGTGAGTAGAGTTGTGCGTTGGTTCTCTTCTATGCTACGAGGGTTTTTCTCCGGGTTCTCCGGTTTTCCTCCCTCCATAAAACCAAGCACTTTAGATCTCAGGCTCCGTAATCATAATGGATTGCCGGTATTGCTGGCAGTCAAGGGCGCCGATGAATACCGGCAATCCGATTACGTTGTAGCCCGCGCTTTGTATCTTTAAGTAAAAAGGCGCGTAATAAATGCGTTTAAATTTCATTTCATTTATATAAGAAAAAAAAAATCATTACAATAAGATGCTCATTATTATGTCCCTTCTGTTTTATTGTTATACACAACTTTTCACTATGAAGTCATTCACAACAGATGAAACAACTGAAGAGGAATTCTTCAATGCACCAAAGATAAACATCGATGAAGCTAAGGCATCACCAATGAACAAAAGAATATGCTTAGAAGGACAAGCACAAATAGTAAGTTCATGTGATGTATATGAATATAGGCCTATACATAAACATTTTTCAAAATTGATTTTCAGTTCTAATTATACAATGCTCTTACCGCCGAGGACGGCAAGTTGTTCTGTTGTTTCTGTATGTAGCATGTACATACCTACCTACGTACATGTATGTGTCTTGTGTGTGGCCGGCCGGCTATGGTGTGCGTTGACGTTTAAATTTTAGCTTACTCGCGATCGTGTCAACATTTCTACCTCCATTGTTTCACATTCTTATTCCTCCGTCGCGGTAATTTATCTGAGGAAATGCCGAAATCCTTTGCCAAAGGTGGATGAACGAGAAATTCATTCAAAAATCCTGATCTGAGTTTCTTCCGATTTCCCCAAATTGAAATCATTCGGAAGTGCAGTGGGTTCGTTTTGTAGATACAACAAGATCAAACTTCGTACTGGGTAAATGGAGCTACTGTACATGTATGTCTGCCGGATGAGCCAAGAACAGAATTAAGAGCTAAAATGAAAAGCTGCAAACTCACAAATTTGATTTCAGGATATGAATTTGGAGATTTAGACTTCAGTCAGTTGCGTTGGCATCATGAATCCCTTTACTTTCACTCAACAGTTCAAATGGTGAAGAGGAATAAGACGATATCAAAAGGGCTTCCATCAAAACCACAACAGAAACAAGACAGTTTGTTTGAATAATGCAATAATATAATATAAAAAAAGTTATTACAATAAGATGCTAATTATTATGTCACTTTTATTATCTTGTTATACACAGCTAAATCATTCACAATGGATGAAACAACTGAAGAGGAATTCTTCAATGCACCACAGATAAACATCGATGAAGCTAAGCCATCACCAATAAACAAAAGAATAAGCTTAGAAGGACACGCGCAAATAGAAAAATATATATATTTTGTTGTGAATTTGTCTGTTTCAGGAGTAAAGACTTTTTATGAGAATTTCCAGTGATCAATTAGCTTACATTGTTGTTTTTTTAATCATGTAACATTATTTGTGTATGTTATTTTTCAGAATGATGGAGACTCTCGACAAAATTCAAAAGAATCAAAGGCCATACCCTAAGGGGGTAAGGGTGAAAATAGTGAAAATCAACGATGTCGGGGACTGTCGGCAACTCTTGCTTGTGGAAAGACATACACAGATGCTCGCTGACCTCAAGAACAGAAGAGACAAAGGCAAGAAGCAACTGGATGGCATTTTCCTGGAGGTTAAATCCCACATGGGTCCTCTAGAGAAAGAACTTGGGCGCATTTTGGAGGATGACCTCGGGATTAATAAACAAGCATACCATTCCTAGTGTTTTGTAGGAAATCACTGCCAAGTAATCCTGAAACATTCTGAGAGACTTTTAGCAGTTTTGGAAGGTTTTCCACAGCAGGGAAAATTCCAAGAGCTCTTTGCCAGACTGCAGGATATTTTTCCTTTTCAAGGAGTGCTCTCCTCAAAATGCTGGGATTTGGGCGAATGGTTCCCAGAGTTTTCCCAGAGGAAAGAATTCCTCCAAAACTGCAAATGCTAATTTGCCATATTCCTGAGTGTGCTGCAGCATGGAACACGGTCGACATGCTTGGGGAGCATGGCATTGAAAGCATTCATGCCCAAGTTAATGCTGATGAACGGATATATGGTAATGTGAAAGACCACAAAGAGAGGATGAAACTTATCTTTGCCCATCATGGTCAGCGACTTCTTTCTGACAAAAGTCACCTAAATACTTCCAAATGAAAGTGTGCCAAGGCTGATTGTGATGGGAGATATACATGTAAGTTGATTGACAATGTCAAAAGATGTCAAAAATGCTTACCATCTGCATAAATCCAAATTATAATTACCAATAAATTATTTGATTAACTAAATTTTACACTTCTGCAAGAGACTGAAAAAAAATCTTTTTTGAAAAATAAAAGAAAAGTGTTTCTGTTTAATTTCCTAAAGATAAGTAGTTCAACATTCTGTTGAATTATTATGTTCTCAAACAATGGTTATGCTTTATTTTCTCCAGATGTTCCTCTCTTTGTGACGTCTCTTTCATTACCACAGCTAGGCCCACTTGATTTCAACATTCTGTTATTTTGTCATGACATTTGCTATATTTAAGCTCAGTATATATGGACTGAGATGACAACGTGTATATAACATTATATACACACAAATTGCTGTTTTTTATGTACATGTATGTTTATCATGATGCTTGCTTTTTTTTTAACTCAGTGTATGTACTACTGAGATGCCAAAGTGTATTTTTGTAACATGAAGTTTTATATTTCAACAATTTTGTGATATACTCAAAGAGTTGGATGTTGTAGCACCAGGTTCAAATAAATGGAGTCATGAATCGTCACCATAACAACAGGAGTATCCGTTGTCATAAACTCATGGCAGAGGCACTTCATCGCTTACTCAATATTCATCCTCCAACTCCAAGATGCTCCAATAATCATTGATGAAGATCCACTTTATCAAGCAGAATGCTGCCCACACAGGTACACAGCCGTGTGTCTTACATGTACATGCAGTCAACACCTGGGACATATGCTATCTCCTCAAGTTATAACATGAATGATTCTGTTGTCCAATTTGGACCCTTTGGAGATTGGTCTGAACTGAATAATATCCTGCCACTAATAAAGGAGACCTGAATACACAGTGGAAACGTCTGTCAGGATCTTATTGGCTACTTCTCCTTTTATTTACAAACTGACCTGTCACCTGTTTCCAATAGCAAAAAAAAGAAAAAACTAAATTATATGTGAGATCTCTGTTCCTTTTCTTAAAATAACAGAAGCAGAAGTCATTGAAAGCAGTTGATTCAGTCCTGAATCAACACTTAATCAAGAAGTCTGCACCAGTCATCGTTGTAGGTGACCGTGATAGTACCAAGAAATTGAGAGAGAATGCAGATTGTTCAAACAAGCATTGCCTGTCCAAGCTGCAGACTGCGAAACGTCGATATCAGGAAGCTGAGGTGAGAAATGCTGACCTAGAAAAAAGACACACAAAAAAACATTGGATCACAAAAAGAAACAATCAAAGACTTGTAGAGGAAGCTACACACTCAAGACAAAATGCTCCTGAAAGCCAAAAAGGTAAAAAGAAAGCTGAACACTGAAAAAAGACTCTTTGAAAAGGGCAGCAAACCACGATTTCAGTACTGCAAATAGTGAAGAAAACAATGAAAAACTCATCCCAGAAGTGGAACAGGAAATTAAGCAACACAACCACACAATCCTCAACCTACAACAAACCAATGCCCATCTCCTCTCAAAACTCAATGAAAAATCTGGACAAGCAACACTCACAACCATAAATGACGGCTACAAAAGGTATACAGCAGTAGCACGAGCATGCATCTACAAACTGTTGAATGCACATGTCTCATTTGAGAATGTCTCGTTGGTCATTTCTGCTGCTTTGGAACTTGCAGGAAAAACTGCGGACAGTCTACCAACAGGAAGGACAGTGGCCCACATGAACGAAGAGCGTCTTCTCCTGTCCCAGCACCAGATGGAGGAACTTCAACAACAAAAGAATCTCACCATTGCCACAGATGAGACACCCAAAGGTGGGGATATTTACATGGCTTATACTCTATCTGGGGCAGAATCATCATATGTGTTGGGACTGAGGGAAATGATTTTGAAAAGCGCAGGAGACACGCTCTCGACCTGATGCGCGAGATGAATTCCTCACTCGCACAGGGTTCTCTCCCCATTGACTGGAAAGTGTCCAACATCACACCTGTATTCAAGTCTGGCAGCCGTACTGACATTACAAACTACCGCCTCATCGCACTTACATCTGTTGTATGCAAGGTAATAGCGCTCCGCACTAATGACGTCACACGAGTGTACAAAATCCCCGGATGTCAGACAAACTTTTCACCAATGTGCGCGCGTGGAGCATGATATGCAAGCGCAACGTACAGTACATGATGACATGATGTACATTGTATTGTATGTGCGAATTTGCCGTACGTATTTTGTGAAAATGGCGACCGTGAGTAGCGGTACGTTCATCAACCTTACTCTTAATGAAGATGACGGTTTCCCCGGTGCAAAATTAGATATTGACTGTTTGGAAAATTATTCAAACACCCAGCTGAAGCGTTGGTTGCAGTGTCGGGGAGTGAGAGTTACTGGCAAAAGGACATAGAGGGACAACTATCATCTGAAAATGTACACACAATTTTTCTATGAATAATAGCCCATGAGAACATCTCCTCTGAAAGAGTTGACTCCAGCTCATTGACTGCATTAAGAAGTAAACTTGGCAGGCTGTGGCTTTCTTGGAGAAGTCAGAAAGGCTAAAACGGGCGATCAAAATTGCTAAAAACATTCCCCACAAAACTGGCAGCCCAACAAGACGGAAGTTAAATTATCAATTAGAAAGTGAAAAGATAAAAAGGAGGAAGATTGAAGAAAGTTTGGCTTCTGTTAGCAATGACTTGGATGTTTTCTGCCAGGAAGAGAAATTGGAAGTTGAACGAAAATTTGAAAGATATTCAAACCCCAAGAAACGTGACAAGAGAGAAAGGAGCCGAATAACACGTATAGTGAGAGACAAAGACGTAGACACAAACAAAAACAAATCACTGTTTCTGGATGTTTCTGGATGAAGGAAAGATTGGTTGAGTGTTGAATTCATAGATGAGGATGAGCAGACAGTGAAGGTTGTTCAGAATGACAATGATTATAGAGTAAGCAATGCAGGACAAATATGTGAAGAGAATATTGATGAGATAATATTCATCATGGACACATTCAATGTTGGCGCCGCTGAGTATTTCTCGGCCACCACAGACATGTGGTCCAGTTGCACCATGGAGCCCTACATGAGTTTTGACTGTGCACTTCATCTCGGAGGGATGGAAACTGGAGTCTCACTGCTTGCAAACCTACCATTCCTACCAGAAAACCATACCGCTAACACCTTGGCAGTGGGTCTTCAGTCAGCACTGGAAGAGTGGGAACTGTCGACAGCGAAGCTCGCATGTTTGACAACAGACAATGTGGCGAACATTGTTGCAGCAGCCAGGCAACTTGATTGGCCCTGGTTGAACTGTTTCGGTCACAACCTTAATCTGGCGGTCACGAAGGGGATGAGTAACGAGGCTCAACGACCGTCGGATGTTTTTTGTACAGCTGGCAAAAACGACGGGATCTAGCCAAAGCAACTTGAACTTGCCGACACACTCACTCATCAGGGTACGTATAGACAATTAGACATAGTTTACTTGTTTTGTTATCATCAAGGATTCGTGTTCTTTGTGCTCGGTAAAGTTTTATAGTTAAGAAACGTTTTAGATATAGAAAATAGTTTTTTGTCCCAATTTGAATTGATACTTTTCTCGCACTGCATTTTGTTACGACTTTCCCAGTTAAAAGAAAATTGAGATTAATTCAGTATAGAACATAATAAACATAATAGCTCCTGCCTTTTGATAATAAAAAAAAGAAGATATGTTGAGGAAAAAACACGGGAAATCTAGTCGTAAAAAGTGAAACTCGCACAAAAAACTCAAATCAACTTCATACTAAGACATATTTTTCCTGAAATATTAAAATAAATCCATTCCGGTTTTTTGTTGTTTCATTTCTTTTAGGACTGTCCTACGCAATGGGGATCGAAACAGCAAATGATCCAGAGAGTCCTAGAGCAGATCCCAGCCATACGGAGAGTTTTGTCAGAAGACAGGGCACACTCGCATTTGGTTCCTAGCTGGCAGAATTTGGGTGTGCTGGGCGCAATAGATAAAGCTTTTTGTCCCCTGTCAAAATTAACTGACATTATGTCAGGTGAGAAATATGTCACATTGTCATCAATCCTGCCGATGATGCACCACCTGAGAGAGAGCGTGCTGGCTGCGGCCGAGGAGGATGAGCCCCTGACTGCGGACATAAAACGAGCAATCTTAGCTAAGATGGAGTTTGTACAACAAGGAAGCCATCAAAGCTTTGCTCGGCATCTCAGCTCTTCTGGATCCCCACTATCGTTTGGACCACGTAGAAGCTGACGATCAGCAGGATATCAAGAACAGGCATCACCTCAAGCGGTCATCTACTGATCAGATGCCTATACAGGTAGTATTTGGGACACAGGCTGACCAGTCTAGACTTATGCCTTGATGCCAGCGTGGGGTTTATGAGGAAGAAGATCTACCACAAGAGCTCATCTCTCCAGACTTTGATGGAAATGGTTGGGCCGACATTGACTTGGATGCTGTGGAGGTACTAGTCTTTTTTCATCTTGTGGTGTATTCTTTTGATTTCCAATACTGTCATGTTAGTGCTTAATATTAACATTTTTCATTGCAGGCTTCTCTAGGTGATAATGCAGATGATAACAATACAAGTGTAGCACAAGGCCCAATTGATGAGGATCATGCTGTGAGTATAACACAAATATGCTCTGCATTTTGATGTCCATACAGGTCTTCATTCTCCTGCATGATAAATGTCGTGAAACTTTTACAAATTTACATATTGTTGGATTTACATATTAAATAATGCCATAATTGTGCCCGAAATTCAATTGCTGTGGAAGCTGACTGCCCAGAAGATGCATTGAAATGATTATTCAGAAAATAAATTTGTTTGAAGTATTTACTGTAAATTCCATTGCTTGTTTAATTGTTATCTCCTCCTTTTACAGGCTGTGGGGAGTTCATCACAAACAAGAAGGGCAGCCGTCAAAAGAGCCCGTACCATTGCTGCTAAAGCATTGAACAAGCAGAGGGAAAGAATGAAGAGGCAGGGGAATAAAAAAACAACAGTAATTTTCAAGATTGGTGACATGACATGGTCACTGTAAAAGTTCCCCCTAAAGACAGACATGTCACTGGCCAAAAGAGGTTGGTTGGACATGTACTGGATGTACGGGGGTCTGTGCAGCCACGATACAAAGTTGGGTATGTAAACTACCTGTAATATTTGTTGTCAAAACCCTTTGGTTATTGTCTCAAGTTTTCATTTAAGTCAATTGTAGCAGAATCCTAAAAACACAGTTACTGAAGCTGAAACAGATAAACATAAATTGCTTTATCAAAACAATATCAATTTTGGATTTGTTTTGTTCAATCATCTACAGCCCTGTATATATGGTACTTGACCCATCGCCCAATGAACTGTTACTGACAATTTTGCAAAAGTGTCTATGTTTGCTTGTTTTGATAGAACAGAGCATGGTGTACTGCATGGTTGGATCGTGAGCTGCTCCATGCAGCAGTACAAGGGCACGGTGGACACTTCTCAGTGGGAAGTGTCAAGGACACTGAAGCTCAGAACTGTACCACTGCTTGATGACTCACCAATCGGCTGTCACTTGCATGAGAGGCGTCAAAAGGTTCAAAGAGATTCCATACATGTCCTGCAGGAAAATTGTTGTAGCAACAATTGCATGAAAACACTTTCTTTGTTAGACGTGGAACTTTGCCAACTGCAAGTTCAGAGCCTTAACAGCAGTGAGAAGAGGCAATTCATACTTGACAACATTAGGGACAAGAGTAATTTTGTTGATACAAAGCCGAGGAGCAACTTTATTGTCCATGGCAAATCAGTTTGTCCTAATGCGTGGTGTGTGGCAAATGATACATTTTCAAAGAAATATATACGGTGCATAAGACTGGTCGAGGATGGGGCCCACAGGGCGATCCAAAAACCAAATGAAGGATAAGACAACAGAAGCCTTGGGTTGGATGAGGAACTTGTTTGGACAGATTGGCGACTGGCTTCCACACATGTCAGTCATGTACCTCCCTTGTACAATTGTATGGTCAGTTATGATAAAGTTGTGCTGACGTGATTGCACAGACAGTGGCATAGAAAATTACATGCAAGATGTCAGCGGCAATGAATCGTTGAATGTGTTGCCCATACTCAGACTACAGCATGTCCTTTTCAAGATTACACTTACAGAAGAGGAGCAGGAGAACCAAAATTCCATGTCACCTGCATTACACCAGAGAGGGTCTTGGAAAACACACCCCTATTCTACCACCACCACCTTCATACCCTGTAAGTTATACGTAAATCTGTGAAAATTTCTGTTTTGGCTTCTTACCAAAGTATGATAGTACCTTTAAGGCTTCTGCAATCTCTGACATCTACGCGTTTCCATAGAAGTGTAAATATTTTCAAATCTATCATATTATAAGCAAAACCGAGGCAACATTTACATCAAAAGGTTAATACCATTTTTGAATCATGTTGAAGTCAAAATTGACCAACACAAATTTTTGGAGCTAAATACTGAAGAGTGGGAATCCCGTACAGTATCCAAACTTAATAAAGATATCGTATTCATCAAATTTTTAGGAAAATGGAATCTCAACTCCTGCTCTTATCTTTGGACCCATGTTGACCCAAATTTATCCGGTACCTGATGGTAAATTTCTTTAACTGATTCATTTTTCTTTCAACAGAATTTGTCCGGGCCAAAATGCCCCAAGTTTTCTGAACGAGAGATAATACAGGTGATCAAATGCCTGTGTGCAGACACACGGAAAAAGCTAAAGGCCAAGACTGCAAGTAAACAAGTAAGATCTGGAGAAGGTTTGTGAAATGTGGAATGAGGCACAAAGGCTAAGTTCTTTTACGACAACAAAACTTATTTTAAGAACAAGCCATGACCTCAAGTCCAGAAATCTCAGGTTCATTAAGTTTTATCAACCCAAACAAATTTATTCAGGAAAAAAATTAACTTAGCTCATTTCGGTCTGTGAAATTTGACACATCTCAGGGATTACAGGTCATAAATCTTGATTGGTAAATTCTACCGTACTTACAAGTACATGTCTGTTCCCGGGCTCCATGAAGACACGGAACGATTTTGAGGGGCACGCTTAGTTAATTTATTCCATTCCCAAGTTGTCTAAGAGCCTTGTTGATCTCCGGAAAATCCCCGACATTTGTGTTGCAAAATCCAAGGCCTCCAAATTCAATACGATCCGTCAGCAGCCATGGTACGATATCAATGTAGGCCAATGTACGGCACATGTCATTTACAAGTACTGTAAATACACGTGTGTATTCGTACTGTATATAATGCTTGCGACGTCGTTGCGGTACTAGACTTCATCCCCATGCAAATTTTCTAAATATATTAATGCAAATAAGGCTACGTCATGATGCGCCGACTTCGCGGGGGGTTATTGCCCGGAATTTTCCGGGCAGTTTGAAATAAATGGACAAGACAGTATTACAGGCTTGTGTGTGTGGCGTAGACGTTATTTCGGGTCGTTTGTTGTGTTGACACGTACACGTACGTGCGATCTGTTGGCCAGGTACAACTACGTAATACCATCTTGAACAAGACTATGTCCAATGCAGAGCACACACAACCTGTTAAACACAACTTGCTAATTGGTACATTCTCTTCTCTCCTTTGTGTAATGTGCTAATGATTGGGAGAATGCTGTATGTGCCCCTAGTGGGCAGGACTGGACTCATGAACCCCATTTCCGTTTTTGCTTTCATCCTGTGAACATCTCCCACAACTCGGCTCCAACCTTCACCTCCACACTATGGCCTTTGTAGCTAAGCACCATGATACATGTACATCATTGCGATTGGGATGGATGTTGTGTTCCCTTTCAGGACAAACACAGACTGTTTTGACACATGTTCTAGCACTGGCCATGGCAGGTTAGCCCCTATTTCTGCACATACTGCAAGAAGGGATATTACACTCGAGCACTACTGGGAACACACATGCAGACAATGAAACATCAGGAACAGTTCCAGTATGCCAAAGGAAGTGGGGAGGCCCGATACAACGCCGTTCCATTTGCTCACCACTGGATGGCCAAGGCATTGGCTAAGGGTGAACTAAGCGCTGTCCATCACCATCGGCTCATGATGATGCAAAAGCTGACAACCGATGAGCTTGAGCCCCTGACCATGATTGCCCCGACCCAATGTGATAACGGGTAAGATCCCATCTCTCCTGTAGCTGGCGAGCATACTCTGCTGCAGGATGAGGGATGAGGCTGCTGCCAGTGATGACAGGGTATCCATCCTGTCACCATGCTCCCAGGAGGTCGCCTTAAGTTTTGATATAGATGTGGTCCCATCGCTGCTCTGCCCGCTGATACCAGATTTCGCAAACCCAGTCCCGACTATTGGTCTCCAGAAATCCCAGCATGACTTGGCCCACCTTGACGGATGCCAAGCCAACGGACCGGCCAACGGCATCACGGCCGATTACGACCCCATTGCCGCCGGCAATGCCATATCCAACCTTCCCCTAAGCGTCGGTGTCTAAACCAGCAGTCCCAGTCGTCTTTGGCTACAAAGGTCTCGAGTGTCCTCACGTGTTCCGAAGAGGAGTCACTGAACATACGCCTTTATGCCAGGAGTTTGGTCTCTATCGTCCAGGATAATATTTTAACTAAGGACGACATCTCCTTGAACACTCATTGAACTCTGGACTTATTATGTCTTGGACTATAAATTGATTTTACATACATCAATGTAGTTAATACAAGAACCGGATGATACAATAAATAAAAGTGAGTGAACCCTATTTGGGTGCATAGTACACTTAAGAATGTATGACAGTTTCTTTTCACAAATGTAATGTGCATAACCAGTATTGTATGAAGAGGATATTGAAATTCAACAGCAAAATATTCCATACACACTAATGACACTGTGTTCTCAACAGTCCACGTGTAATTCCAATGATAATGATTATCTTGTACTTTCCTGAACAATTCCAGACTTTGAGCGTGGATTTTCCACCATGAAGAGAGTGAAAACTGAGGGCCGGAATCGTTTGGGAGAAAAAACACTCAACAGTCTGCTGATTATACCAAAGACACTCATTTCTTTTCATCGACAAGAAGGAAGGACAGATATTTTCTTTGTAACAATGGAGACTTTGCTAAACTGTGAGAAAAAAGACGTGATGGTCAGTGGCTGTCAGGGCTATATGGCAAATGTCTTTGACAGTCCTTGTACATCAAAGTTATTGATTAATTTATTTCAGATGCAACACTGAGCAAGAAAAGCAAGCGGAAGTTGTTAGAATGTAGAAATTAACAAAGGAAGGTAGTCAGTCTGTCTTCCACATGCTGATGGCTGTGTATTTATCCCACTGTTGTATGATATTCAGCATCATTAATATAACTGTGTGACTATACTTATTTGTCTTCTGGATTTGAAGATATGTGGCTCGTGCTGTGTGGCTGGAAGGAGATGTGGAGGTAGAGAGTGTGATCCCCAAAATGGATCTCCAAAGACACCGTATTCTGGCCACCCAAGAACACTGTGTGTGCAATGAAAGAGCAATGGGAGCCAGTGGAAGACTGGATGTCCTTCGAGCTGGTGAAGATGAAGTTCTCTGCAGGTAACTTGAACAATTTTGAAATTGAAGGAGGATTTGGCATGTTCCCCGGCCGAGCTGATTTTCGGTACAACCCTGCGACAATTCATCGCTCCGGTTCAATGTGAACTTGATCCGAGCCATTATGTTCCCCGGTTGAAACACCACATGTGCACTTGCTCACTTGCCCCTACAAGGGACCTCTTACACCTCTACAGTTTTGTTTAATACTTCTCATGTTTTCATTCGGGATGACGCAAACCATTGCAACAACCCTACAAGGGACCGTTCAAAATCCTAAAACGCAATGCAAAGTTTTTCACGCTTGACATTGGTAGAAAACGAGAGCAAGTCAGCGTGGATTGGCTGAAGGTTGCATACGTCAAATGCAAAACCCTCCACAAAAAGCAGATTTTGTTGGAACTTCCACGCCACAAACTGACGCAAGATGTTCAGATGCATATGAGGGCAAGACAACTAGTCATTGTGAAGTGCACAGCTGGTCTTCCAAACATCTAGAGACAGATTAATCCAGTCAGAGGGAGGAAGAGCTGTCCTTCACTGGATCTTTCAACATGCGCAGTTTGTCGACAAAATTAATTCCGCGCATTGTGATTGGCCAATGTGCTGCAAAATCATGGTGGCGCACTATTGGGAATCTCCCGTATTTCTGGCTAACCGGTACTTCTACCTTGGCTTCTGGTATTTGATAAATAGTTTGACAGTGTGCTAGCATTGGGTCACCGGTCACAGTAAATAAATTGAACTTAAGCAAGATTCACTACTTTGTTGATTTTTGTTGTTTTCAGGCAGCAGAGCGGTGGCACTTTCGACATTTTGAAAAGTGTGGAATGCCTTATGCCCTTTCCTAATATGCCACAGACCAATGACTGATGTTTGCTGGACGTGCCAGAAAAACAATGGTCTGATGTACAGATCTGCAAATCTGCCGGACACTGAGAAGCAGGCTCGCTGTCTACTGCAGCAAGCCCATCTCAACTAGGTCAGCCAAGAGAGGGGATTCTACAGGCAATTGGTTCATCAGGCTAGGGATACTGCCGAGAGGCAAGGGGTGAGCCACTTAGGAAGGAACGAGGCCTGAGGAGGACGAGTAGAGACAATTCACTACTCTTTTGACTATGCACAGCAGGTGCACTATCCGGCAGACCCATTGCAGCCAGGACCAGTGTACTTCTTGACTCCTAGAAAGCTTGGCATCTTTGGCATTCACTGCGAAGGTGTCAAGCAACAGGTCAACTACCTTGTGGACGAATCATTCCTAATTTCCAAGGGAAGCAACGCTGTGATCAGCTACCTAGATCACTTCTTTGGCACCTACGGATTAGGTGAGCGCAGTGTTCACCTGCACTGCGATAATTGTAGCGGCCAGAACAAGAACAGATTTGTCCTTTGGTATCTGCTCTGGCGCTGCATGTGTGGCCTGCACAGATCTATTGAGCTACACTTCATAGTGGTGGGGCACACCAAATTTGCCCCAGATTGGTGTTTTGGGCTTTTCAAGCAACGCTTTCGTCGTACAACCATCTCATGCCTGACTGATGTCGCTGCAGTTGCATCAGGCAGTACGCAGACAGGAGTGAACATCCCGCAGCTCGTTGGCGATGAGTCCGGTAATACCTTTGTCCACCAGTTTGATTGGCAGGTGTTCCTCGGTCCCTTCTTTAAACCCAAGGGATATTCAAGATAGAATTTCATTCAAGTTTTTCTTTCCCCTACACCATCTTCAACGCGCTTTATCTTTGAATGCACTTTCCGTAATTCAGAAAAAACGAATATGCAAAAATCAATATATCTCAAGAACGGAAAATGCTACAGGCGTCAAACAAACACCAAATGAAAGCTTATGAAAAGGCAAATCTAGCTATGTAAAACACTCATTTTTTTCCGATCTGCGACATAATACACCTTTTTGCAGAGCCGGTAACAATTAAGGTCTTTTATTGGGTTGTCATGGTGCTGAGAAAATTCACTGCCAGTTGACTTTTCTTGCATTAGCCATAAATAAAGACCATTGTTTTTGCTTCAAATGTTGAATAATGCATGCCTTTTCAATGTTTCTCAGGTGCAAGAATCATCACCAACAGAAGCTCTTCAGGAGGTGGTCTCAAAATCAACTGCTCCAAACATGATATTCATCATGGTCCATGGATGATGTAGATCAGCCAACCTGTGCCCATATAACTGCATATGGTCGATCCCAATACAAATTGCAGGAAGTCCAAAGCAAAAGCACAAGCTCTCAATGTGAGGAACGTAAATAAAATGATATAACTGCGCGATATAAGCACTTTGCAGAAAGAGAAGGACAAGCTGCAAGAAGTGGTTAAAGAAAGTTATACATGATGACCTGCAGACATCTAAGGAACAGCTTGCATTCATGAAAGATCACTGTCTGCAACAGAATCAAACTTCAAAGCACAGATCACCCAGTATGAAGAAGATGTACAAGAAAGTCTGGTATCAAAAAAAAGAAGAGCAAAAGCCAATCACATTCACAGCAAACACCCACACTTAAGGACAAAGATGTTTCCATGCTTGATGAACAAGTAGCATATCTTGAACAGAGAAAATGGGAGCTGGAAGAGCTCATTGCTTTCTTGGAAGATGGTGAGATCAACACATTTCAAGATGGAAAATATACTGAACTCATCAACCTTTGTAAAACCATTGCATCCTCAACAAATGCATCAAGTCCTTTTTAGCATGTGAAAATTATTTGACTGGATTGGAATGCATTAACTGATGGGGAAAAAAGCCAGTCAAGTAATATACACTTCACGTTCCTATGAACTCAATGAAGGTTATTGTTATTATCAGATGATCAGAAAAAATACCTGGCCCTGATGGTTCTTCCGTGCATTTTCCCAACTGAGGTTAAACTTGTGAAGGGGAAGAACAAACATGCCACTGTGGATGAGTCCATCAAGTTCCTCATTGATGTTTAATAACCAGTAAGAAGATTTGTATAAGAAGTGCATTTTTAGATGCAGTGCGACTAAAATGCATTGTCTGCCAGTGCATTGGGCTATTTCCTGAAAATAGTGAAAAAGTCATCAAAGTTGATGAAAGCTACATGTACATGTATACATAATTCAAGATAAAATGCATGAGGCAGAATAAGTTGACCGATTTCATTCCATCGGGCAAGAGAGATACAACAAGGTGTATGAACATCTCTTCAGCCATCCTGCTGCAAAGAAGGCATTCTGTAACTTCTTTACATTGGCTTTAGGAGAAGAAGTCATCAACGGTATGTTTTGTACTTAATGTATTCATGTATTTGTGGTTGTATCCATATTTTGCATATCAGAAGGAATGATGTTCAAGAAATGTTGTTTATATTGCGACATGTGCTTTGACAAAATGGATTTCAGTTTGTTTTGTTTCGTTTTATAGCTTTACATATATACCCTTTTTTACCATTCAAGCTCTGAAACCTGAAGGAAGACTCCGGACATTAACGTCCGACGTGTCTCTTGAGTTGTTGGAAAAATTCAAATGGTGTGATGTCATGGAAGAGGTGGAGCTGAAAATGCCTTTGACGTATACCTTTCTAAGAGGTATCATGCCATCACTGACTGTGTTAAGAACACATATATTTCTGTAAATGAAATCTCATTTTGTCAAACTTACTAATTGATCAGCAGTGCTACATAAATATCAAATACCATGCTTCATTCATGCTGGTTTTGATGAGTATTTTGTTTACATGAAGCATTTTCTATTATTTGGTCCTTGATGTAGATTGGCTCAAACCTGCCCAGCTACATGGAGAAAGCCAAGCAAAGTGAACTATTTATTCTTGTTCTTGGGGAAGCTTTGCATCCTGAGTAAGTGTTTGTGATCGTCCAAGGCAGAGCAATACATGCAAGCTCTTCTCTGCTCAAAGGTGTAGACCTTTGCTTCAACCTATATTATATTTGAGACATATGTTTTCCCTGGCAATGTACAACAACATGAGAGTTCATCCAGAAGGTAGTACATCACCTGGGTGAGGACCAAGGTTACACCTCAGGATGCGTTAGATCTATAAGAGCATATCTTAAGAATAAGCAGTGTGGCCAACAATAAGCAAGTTTGACAATTACTGGATTATGGTTATTCAGTGTTGAGTCATCACATTTTTCCGAGTCAAACCCCAAAATTTTCTTTAAATTTAGTCAAAGTAATAACTCTTATATCTTCAGGTTTTTCATTAATGTTTGAAAAATAGTTATGAGTCTGTTGCCTCATGCGTGTGATCTGAGGATAAACTCTTCTTGAAGGTTCATTATATGAAGAGGAATGGACTTCTCCAATTTATGATGAATGGCATTTGGCCTCAGAGGTTTTAGAGATACCATCAGCTTATGTTTCATTCACAGACAAAGTTAAGGAACTCTTCCTACAGCAGCTTGGAGTAACCATAAAGGAGTCCCTTCATGGACAACGGAAAGTTGATAGTGTCGTGAACATATCCATTCTGATTCAAAGAGATTTGTCCTTTGCACTGTTTGGTGACGAAAGTCCAGGGCCCTCCAGTCATCGTCTGGAATCAGTGGGCAACTGGAATTGCTTACTTGGACAGAATTGGCACTATTGCATCATTAATGAGAAGGGTGATTTTGCCTTTACAACCCCAGGGACCATTTCATTTTGGATAAAAGAGAGGCAGCCTCTGCAAGAACTTATTGATGAAGGTGGTTAGTGTTGATATACCTATCATTTTACAGCAAAAGATCACAGCATACTGCATGCATTGAGTGCTGTACAGGTAGCTACATGTATTCTGGTAATGCATACTGCATGCATTGAGTGCTGTACATGTAGCTACATGTATTCTAGTAATGCATACTGCATGCATTGAGTGCTGTACAGGTACATGTAGCTATTCTGGACATGCAGGAAGAGCTGAGGTGCCAGAAGAAAGTTCTGCATCAAATTCTGCAGAAAGTAAGTGGGGATGTCACATCAGCAACTGAGTTGCTGGACTCAGTGACCTTCCTACTGTGGTCTTATGCAGACATGGATTCCTTGGAGCAAACGCTGAAGGACAGAGCTATTAAGAAAGTTGTGGTAAGAATATTTGTTTCCTAATTTCCATTACCCCCATTACAAGAACAAAAACACATTACCTCCAATCCCCCCCCCCCCCCCGAACTTGCTCCGTTGCTGCAATCATTTTCAGCAGAATTTTTCAAGACTACCTGAGGCATGACTTACGCATTTCCAAAGAGAATACTGCAGATTTCACACAGGCATTGGCAGGGCCTGGTGGATTGGTAGATTGCGAAGATCAAGCAGAGTTTGAAGAAAAGCTGCTTAACTTGAATTTGCAACAGGCAAAACTGCTGGCCATTCCAGTCGTGCATACCATTGGCTGAAATCAAGAAGCAAGGACATTGCGTAAAGGCTTCTCAAATCTGCAAGAAGAAAGGCTAACTTTGCAGATCATCAGAGGCCCTATACAAATTGAGCTGAAGGCTATAATCGTAGACTACAACAAGTTTCGAAGGAGACTTCACATCATGAACAAAAGATGACATTTCTTAATTATTTCACAAGTGTCATCCTGACAATCGAGAATATTCATTTCCAGCGCTTCGCAGTATAGCGTGAAATAATTGTCTTAAGAATTCGCACATGCATAGTGCATGCCAGGTGGATAGTAGGTGGTGTTTTGTAAGGGTTATGTAATAGTTGGGGGGATGGGGGTTGAAATAGAGGAACAAAAGGTGTTCAAGTCAGTTCTAGCAAGCACCAGCAAGCATCGAGCTTTCTTTCCAGTGTAGCGCGTCTACTCAATCCACTACAGTTACAATGGAAGTGCAAGCCCAAGCAACCTTCATCGACGAGTGGGTTAAGCAAGCCGTTGCTTCTTCGCAAGCAGCTCTATTAGATAAGATCGACGGCCTTATCTCTTCGAAGTTCTCGACCTTCTAAACGAAAATTTGCGACGTTAAGAAAGAACTTTCGGATAGCCAATTGGCTAAAATTCAGCAGAACATTTTAGTTAATGACAGTTATACATTTAAACGCAAGAGTTGCAAAGACCAGTATAAATTCAACGCCAAGGTTGCTACCAGGCTAGGAAGTGTATATGTGTGTGTTTATGTTTTGAGTAAAGTTAAGACGACCATGGAAGCTGGTTTCACAAAAGCTGTCATTGGCCAAGGCGACTTTCAGCTATCACCAGTTTACAGCTACATTAATATCCCAGTACATAAGTGGGTGGCATTACCACAAGCATCTAAGAAGAAATATTTGTCACAAGCCAGCAAAATTACTCCATAATAACCCGAAAATTAGCTGAAACTTTTATATATGCTCCACCCTTCACAACATCAACGGAGTAATTGGAGTTGGTGTGTATCGACTTCCGGAGTCTTGAGAGGTCTGCCGGCGGATGTGAGCATCTACTCGTGGTGACTGACCATTTCACCCGGTATGCCAAAGCATACCCTACGAGGGACCAGAGGGCAACAACAGTGGCACGCACCCTGTGGGAAAAATATATCTCTAACTACGGCATCCCTGAGCGCCTGCACTCTGATCCAGGAAAGTGTTTTGGATCCGATTCCATGGGAATGTCCAAGAGCAAGACAACACCATACCACCCCCAGGGCAACGGGATGACGGAGCGGTTTAACCGCACCCTGCTGTCCATGCTAGGTACCTTAGATCCAGCGAGGAAGGTGAATTGGGCGTGCCACGTTGAGGCATTGACACATGCCTACAATTGCAGCCAGCATGAATCTACAGCCTACTCTCCTTTCTTCCTCATGTTCTAGCGAGATGCCTGCCTGCCAGTAGACCTGAGGACCCGAAAGCCAGAGGAACCGTCCGATGGGGTCAGTCAGACCTATGACACATATGTCAGGACACTGCAGACATGCATGCACGATGCATTTGCAGAAGCCACAGCCCATGCGGAGGACGCCAGGACCAAACAGGGTTGGAACTACGACTCGAAGGTAAAGGAGAAGCCTCTCGCACCTGGTGACAGTGTCCTCGTCCTAAACAAATCACCTCACGGCAAGAGCAAGCTCAGAGACAGATGGGAGGAGACCCCTTATGTGATAATCAGGAAACTGCAGGCCATTCCGGTCTACACAGTGAGGCAAGACGGAACACAGAGGCTCAGGACACTTCACCGCAACATGCTATCCCTGTGTCCCTTTGAAGTGTCAGATGAGATGTCCGTCACCAGTCCTCACCCCAATACTTCTGATGATGATGCAGGAACCACCATCGCTCCTCCAGACGAATTTCGAGATGACATAACACCCCAGCCCTCTTCAGATGAATCTGTTGCCTGTATCCCCCCACCGAGAAAATTCTCAGATGGGTATTCGTCGTTGTTGAAGCCCTAGTCGTCTGATAATGAAGAATCGGACTCCAGCTCGTCCGATAATGAGGAATCGGACTCCAGCTACGATGACGATGCAGTGGATTCCATCATACCAAGGAGGAACATCCGCCCACCCAGGAGGTACCTTGACCTGGACTGGTAACTTCAAATACTTGCTGGACTGATTAGAGAATACCTGGGATTACAATTAAGTTTCTAGTTTACGTTATGTCATCTTGGATAATTTTTTTTTTTTTTTTTTTGAAGACAACAACGGATTTAAGTATGGGCGAGCGTAGGAAAGTGGAAAACTCTCCTCAGTAAATCCATTTGAGGCCAAGAAAAGGAAAAGAGAAGAAAACCATTAAACCATTGACGGAGCCTGATCTGATTGCACTGATGAAGTGGAAGAAGCAGTTGATGTGACACTAGGTGCCTCAGTCTGTACGCAACTCACTACATGGCCGTGAACTTCCTGAGGAAACAGTTGGTCTCATAATGAATGCAGCATAGGAATTATTGAACATGTCTAGTTTGGTCATAAATGTCTCTGACAAGTAGCCAGGTTATAAGAGATCAACACTTGTTGCATGTTTTAAGCAATTGATGGGACACACCTGCCAGTCCTCCCATGAGGTTTCAAGACAAACTTCATGCTCCCACACGTGAGCTCCCACACCGTGAGAATTCAGAAATATACATACGGTCTTCCACAATGTATCATAATCTCCCAAAATCACAATATCAGAACATATCTTCCAATAATTATACACAAGGTTCTGTAGAGAAGAGTATGCAGGAAGTAAAAAGGACCAACTTGCCATATAACAGATGCAGAAAGCTGAATGACTTTGTGAAATTTCTTAACCACAGGCCATAGATAACTACAACCAATACATGGGAGGATCAGAGATATCCACACTTCAAAAACATTACAGAGACAACAAATACCGCTCTCCTAGTTATGCTGTATAGAACTGCATGAGATCAAAATTTATAGTGAAAATGTATTAAGTATAGATTTAATTTAATTCAAGGTTGCTGGTCAGCTCATTGCCATGTGTATGGTACAAGGAGGGAGATCACCAAGCTGCATCTCAACTGCATTGTGTACATTACCATAATAGGAGGTATTGCTGCAGTCAAGCCTGCATTTCAAGATATCAGCAACATAGACATCAAGGAGAAGGCGGAAGTGATAGGAGTAAACCTTATACTTTACAAATCTTTTAAAGACTATCAGCTTTGCAGTGATGGTAATGTACTGTCATTATTTCCACACGTTCTTGAAAATGTTGTGCTTCATCGCATTATGCAAGTTTCAATTCCTGCTGAAATATTAGAATACATTGATATCGCAGATGCCATGACTGAATATGATGCTGTCTGCAATCTTTGGTATAGTCTTTATCACATGTATGATATAATGAAAGATGATACACAACCTCAGTTGCTACCTGGTAAACCAGACGGCTCTCTTGTCTCTCTTCTGGTTATTGATTATTCATGGAGGTGTAGTGAGGAAACAACAATTTAAGAAACATGCAGAGTGTTTCTACCAACTACCCGCGACTGATCACGGCATGACAGATGCGGTTGTCCCGACTGCGACCGATGATGACATCAATAATGATGATGTCGAAGATCCGCCAGTGAATGCAGAAAGAGAACCAGACATGCCAGATACAGCCTATCCGATAGATCATTGGGATGAACCATAGAGCTATATTAAAATTACTAGAGCGCTAGCTCCGTGAAGAAAGTGATGCCTGCTGGGCGCATCCATGTTTGTGCACAAACCTATGGAAAGCCCACAATTTTGTACGTTTTTTGGACGTTCACACCGTGTGAACGGATCCTGAATGAGTATTTCCATCCAGCTGTACTTCCAGTTAATGATGCCCTAATGGTTTCTCCAAAGAAACGAATATCCATAAAGGGGATGGTTGAAGAGGTAAATTTTCAAGAATTGTTGGGAAATATTGTTTTATATATTGCAATAGGTTTAATTAGGTTGTGTTGGTGGTGCATATGTTTGTCTTTGTCATGGAAATATATTTTAAGTAAATGCTCAATGATTGCCAGTGCTACATTTTAGGTTATTTTTAGTAATTGCTTTTTTCAGAGGGCTGGCCAGGGATGGGGTGAACGAACTTTGTGTAAACGCATGGGTAGTGCAATGCAGAAAACACACACGTGTACAGTACATTGATTGTTGACGCACATGGGGTGCATGGTCGCACAAGGTCTAAACAGGATTTTAAATGAGGCCAAATTTGTAGCACAAACACAAATTGTGGAGTTGATGGAAGAAGGTGGCGACCCTTCGAATCTTACAGTGCCTGAAATACTCTTCATTCGGATGCAACAACTACATTTTATCGCCATTACCAAGACTTCCAGACCACACTGAAGGATGGCAAGCAGATAACAATCGGTCTGACAGAGGTTGGTGCAGGCGACGCAGATGTACATATTTGGAGGCATTGAAACACACAATAAGTGAACTTGCTGAGGTCGTGACAATATCATCAAAAGACAGATCTCAAACAATAGCCAAACTAGTGACGTCACTCAAGAATACCATGGGGGATCAGGGTCCGACCAACCCTCAGTTCAATGCACAACTTAAAGGATTCAGGGATGACCTTCTTTCTAAAGTAGTAGAAAACTGGGATGGTCTTTCTGCAACTTCAAAAGAGATGATGACAGACATGGGCGACTTTTTTTGCAAAATGCACTTGCTCGTTAACTTTGCAACTGACAATGACTGAGGTAGATAAAGTGCTTAAGATAAACGAAGCAGATGTAATCAGAAAAAATCAGTTTGCATTCGGAACAGAAAGTGGTGCTGCCTGGCTAATAAGAACAACAGCCAAAGCCCTGACAGAACATGGCTGTGACATGTCAGGTGTAGCATCGCACTGGCTGAGTAACTTACATGTACATGAGCTTCAAGTACAAAACCACCTGATTTCATACAGAGCCAATCACTTTAATGTTTTATTTTATGATGCAGCAGCCACATATTTCCACAGAAACCATATTGTGTTATTCCAACTGTTACGTTAGAAAGTAATGGAAACAGTATTTTTCCTATAAACCTACACGGCTACAGACATGACAAAATCAATAAAAGTATGACGTCACAAGAACAGTTGAAGCATAATTATATAACAGGTGTACTAGGCCTACACTACACATGAGAAATGACCTACCTGTCTGCAGCACCGGCACCATGCATCATGTACATTGTACTTACCTTACTCCTTAGCCCAGGCATGGAGGAAGGGACCAGACTAGCAAGAAGTCAAAACGGCAAGAATTCCACTGACGGCCATGACGGAAAAAAAGTTATATCCTCTAAAAGTTAACTTACTGCATATAAGTTAGGACCAACTTCAATCTCAGGAGTGGAAAGCTGGGTAGCACATCTGGAAAGTGAGTTTTACAGGGTATTTTGGACTCACACTTCGGATCAGTAGCGTACAACGGAGGCAGCCATTTTCTATCTGTGAACTTTTGTGTGGTGCGCATGACAGAGGGCAAAGGGCACTGGAGCTGTTGAATATTGATGTTCAGGAGGCCAAAATAGGTCACCTTAACTTCAAATAGAATTATTAACCACGTTCTGGCAGCAATCGCTTGTGTGGCGTGCTCAGATAATCCATTGCATTTGTAATAAGATTGTTGTTTCTTCCACAGCCCGGGTTCGAGTCCCAGTGGGATCAAGGTAAAAAAAAGTTGGAAATAAGAGTGGTAATGTAGAAGAGGAAGGGATATAGAAGAGGGTAGAGGAAGTGAAAAGAGGGCGTTTTTTTTTTTTTTTTTTTAATTTGCCCCCTTTTTTAACCCTCTCCCCCTAGTCACTGAACCCCCTCTCACACCTAAAAACCCTCAAAATAGATTTCTCCCCTTCTGAACTTGTCAAATATCCCAAAATTAGGTCAATTTGACCATGGCCGTCAGTGGAATTTTTTCCATAAAACCCACCGAGTTGCTGTAGACGTGGAGCTTACTCTTTGCATCTTGGAAGTACACATTACAAGCTAATTAATAGCACTCAATGCACTCCATGTATGCTGGTATGTCATCAGGCCCACGTTGCACATTAAAACGGAAGGAATACTTTGTTGTCACAAGGTTCATGTATACTGTATGTTGTTGCGTTCATGACCTCCACAAGTCCGTTGTCCGTGCATGCGATACGTGGCAGCCTGGGCCACAACCATTCGATCATTCCTGAGACTGGTCATCATCAGTCACCAACTATCAACATTCATGACATGGCCATATACTTCCGGGAGGTGACTAAACGCAACCTGGAAATACATGTTTGCACCTAGAACGACTGTCCAGAACATTTAGGAACATTAAAAACTTCAGCAACATCGGCAACAAAACACCTAGGCTAACTTGTTTACTTCCACACTACGGCAAAGCAAATGAACACGCGTTCGTTCAGTCAACATGTGAGATATTGTCATACTTTTTTAATATAACTCTATGGATATTATACAGTACGTATATGGAATTCCATTGTGGAGTCTGGGTACCTGCTCCAGGGACGCAGTGCACCATACTATGTCCCCAACAGAGGGCGGCAGACAATCTACTTGGCGCAGACCAGTAAATAATTTCACAAAGGTTCCCATGCAAAATGGCCAATTTCAAACAATTATTACAAAGTTTCTCAGGCAATCAAGCCATACACCAAAATGAAGCTGAAAAATTTTCATTTTCATTTTCTTTTCAATTTTCTAAGGGGTAACCAATGACTTTTGGAGAAAAGTCACATCCAAAGAAAAATGAGCCAAAAAATGCCAAATTGACTTGTGCTAGACTAAAAAATGTACCCGCCCTCCACTACATGGCAAAAATAGAATGACTTTAGGGCCTGATTTCATCCAAACAACTCAAAGGTGAAAGTCCAAACTCTGGTGACCAGGTTCCATACATTTTCTCTTTAAAAGACTTCCCATGTATGACTCAGCAAATGCTTTTATTAAGATTGTGAGGGTATACAAAATATCAATAATGGGCTCCGTGGACTGATTTGGACCAATTTACTGGTCTGCATCTGTCAAGATTAAATTCTAAAGCCTGGAGGTATTTCAAGGTTTTCTTTAATAAGGTCTTTAAGTTCCCTAAAATATCATAATTATTCTAGCATTGTACGAGGATTTGATCATACTTTTATGAAGATTACATAGGAACTTTTCTTTTGAATTAAGAATCAATCAACTTTTCTCACTTGAAACGTTCTTGCAATTTCTGAAGTGCAGGAGGGGGAGGGGTTGGGGGTTGGTGGGGCTATTTCTACATGTACATCTCTCATACATGGGTGGTGGCATTTCCCTGCCAATCCTGGTGGGGGATGAGGCCAAGTTTCCCCCTCCCCCGATAATTTATGAATTAGGAGAATGTCAATGGCAATGTCCCACTGATCAATTACACTGTTTTACTGGATGCATTCTTCATACATGAGTTTCTCTGGAAACAGGTAACAAATAATTTCTATTCTATTTTTGAAATGCATTTTGAAAAATACATGATCGGAGTGAATGGAACACAACAACAAAAACAAAGAAAAGTTAACAAAACAAAACAGTACACTGTACATGATGTAAAAGTTTCTTTATTTCTTCTACAACTGAAAACACTTGTGGTATAAAGGTCCCCTAAAGACCAACAATATCCATTGCTGGTTCTTTGTATTAACCACTCAGAGGTGGGGGTATCATCAGGAACCACCTGACTCATTGTTGCCTTCTTTCAAGTGTTTCAACTTACACTAACTAGACCATTACCCTATTGCATGATATCACCAGTGGTGCAGACTCTTTATGAACCAAGGCCTCCACAATCAGGTGTCAATTTACAGAGAGACATGGATGTAGAGTGCCTTAAGAATGAAAGAAATTGATAGGAGAATGGAAAAAAAACCCAAATTACATGAGAGAGGCAATTGGCATAAAAGAGGTCAGCTGCCAAAAACATTCACTACGGAGTGATGTCATGGATCTTTGACTCTGTGACCAAGACATTGTGGGAGGATTTCTAGCAATCTTTCAAGATCAACAGGAATCTTCAGTTTGAAATTCTAAAAGAAAAACAGAAAGAAAAGAGAACAAATCTACAGGGACCAGGGGTGAAGTTCTCATGAAAGCTCAGCATTTGACAATACCATGGAGTATTTTTAAGATATGCAGATCATACCATTTTAAAAGCTATTACAAACTTGTCAATTGAAGACATGTTTAATAATCACAGTTTCTTGACAGCTGTGAGCAAAATCATGCAATGTCACTTCAACTTTACATTTTGTGCTGGAACAAATATGCAAGAACAATAACCAAGATTTGTGGTCACTTAGAAGATTCATGTATGACTTGGAAAGAGAAAAATACAACAACACTTCTGCTTTCAACTACATTAAAGTGTCTAACAAGTAATGGCTAGTCCTTAATTTGTAACATCTAACAACTGTATTTCATAACAGTTTACCATTCATTTGCTGTTGGGGTGCTCATAGAATTCAATACAAATCAATGAAATATAGAAAATAACTTCAACATGAGAATTCTCATCAGAGTTTCACAGATTTCTTCAGTTTGCTCTAAAATGTGAGAACCTCCTGCAGTTCAGTAAATGAATGAATGTTACATATTATGTGTGACAAGACTTCATACAATGTGAATGAAATCTAACCAGGATTCAAAAACCTATATCACCTTTGATAAACAAATTATTAGGTTTACTTATTTATTATGCATTTCCCTTAATGTTGCATGAGATCACATTATTTTGCTTAATATTTTACCATCTTTGTTTCCATTAACTGTGAAAGAAGGAATGTGCAGATCAAAGTGAACCTGTAGCAACATAACTCAAAAGGAAATGGTTGACAGAATTAATTGCCATATGCTCCACTCCACTGTTGATGCTCACTGCTCAAGTCCACAAGTTGTTGTTGAGGATACCATGATTATCTCTGTAGTTCTGTACACACTGATGGCTTTTCACATGTATCATTCATCAGGATGTTTCACTGCATGTCATTTATCAATGAATGCTGCATGGTAGCAGTATCACTCTCCTACTGGTTGGCTGTACTGTGGTGTCTGTACAGCTTCTGCAATGTAGTGAAGTTCAATGATAACACTGATGTGTGTTCAATTCATCTTAATAATCTCAATGGATTTTCAGGACTCCTGCACCTTTACCCATGCAGCACAGTTGTGCCTTCTTCATCAGGATGTTAGTTAGGCACTTGTACCAGTCTTGAAGAGAATCAGTGACATTGTTGAAATCTGATATCTTGGCAGATCTCTGACTGATGAGAAGAAACACATCACAAGCTCAGTACCTGGCACAGATTCACTGCTGTCTTGGAGAGAGTGAAAGTGATGATGATGAGGGTGCAGGCTGAGGATGTTTGTTCCAGTCATGTTGGATGTCAGCTGTCATAACTGCACATGTTGATTCATACATCAATTCTTCAGGCAATGACAGTTCTGATACTGTGTTCAAGGTGTCTCTTGCTTAACATTCAAGCTGCATGTTGATCTTTCCAAGAGCTCTGGAGAAGATTCTCAGGTATTTCAGCAGTGTGGAGCATTTTGCAGTGGCAGTGGAACATATTGACAAAACATTTTTTTGCATATTTGGGCTGCAACTTGTTTAAAGTAATAAAGCATTCAAGGATAAAATACAAGTTTGCTATATACCAATGATAACAAACGTTTAACAAATTCACAAATTTTCAATTTTCAAACATTACTCAATAGCCTATTTCTAAGCTGAATATAAACTGAGTATGGGTCATAACCTGAACCGTCAGCTGAGGTTTGAAGCCCCAGTGACACCCTGAAGTTGGGTCATTCCAGGGTTCAGGTGCTAACACCAACTATCTCTTAAATATTAGTAGTCTCTAAATAAATGTTCTGTTTTAAAAATGAAAATTAAAGAAAGCACTGCTTAATTTAAAAGCACATGAATCAATCCACAATCTTCTAGATATGTGGTGTGTGTTTTTAAAATTTGCCAAAGTCTAAACAAAATCCAGTAATCCAGCATCTTTACTACATTGTAATGTCTTAATGTGGTTGAAAGCAGACGTGTAAGATCCGAGGATGTAAACCATAACACTGGTGAACACTTGTCACACTGATGTGAAGATACTTACCTGGTATTTCATTGTGGCATTTAGTAGTGACATTGCAATCATTTACCCAGTGTCTGAACCAATGATGTCAATTCCTGTATAATGACTACATAATAATAATAGACACATTCAGAAAGACATGTATGCAAATTGAACATCAGCAGATTCACACCTTTCCTGCACACTAAACATAGTACTGTCAAAATACTGAGCTTGCATTCTACATATTACAAAATGGTGGTTTGGGTTGGGATTGTAGGAAAGGAGGAAAATGAAGAATTATGTGCACAAGCTGTGCTCGATCATCAATAAAAACATCGTGAGTGTGATGGTCAGCCAAAACCATTGGCAAAGACAGAAGAGCTATGAGGCTTAGCTACATCCAAGGTGATGTACTGCATAAGGTGTGGTTACAAAACAGAAGAAGCAGTACTGTATAGTGAAATAGCTCACAAGGGCAAGAGGCAGGGAAGATGCAAAGTATCTCGATCTATCTTGAAATGGAAAGTGAAGAATGATAAGGGAAATGTACCTAGATACCCTTCACAATCTCTTGAAAACTTGCAACTTCTGCCAGACCTGCAAGGACAGCATCTTGCGAGACAGGATTGTGCTTGGCATTATGGAGACTACTGTCCAAACTGCACTCCAAAGCCCTTAAGTAAGATCCTCCTAGGATCGAAATACATCAGGCCCTCCTAACTCCAAACATTTGATATAAATATTTCAGGTAATTCTGGCCAGGCGCGGTGAGCAGTTTGCAGCAGTTTATTACTTGTATAAATCTTATTCAGCTAGTCAGTGACATATACTCGCCCGAGTACTTCTTCAAATTCCAATGGCACCACTACAGATATCGTTTTCTGCAAATCCCCCACCACATTTTAAATATTGAAACTGTGCCGATTCCTGTCTGCAGTGACCATCATGCAGTATATCTCACCCTCAACTCTCTGCACTCTCCGCCTCTTCCATCAATTCTTAGGAAATTTCTCAGCTACGGACCCGCCTTCAGTCGAACATCTGAACTGCTTACTGAAATATGCTCCTTGGAATTTGTCCTTTGACACTTCTGACATTAATCAATCACAGGATTCCTTGATATTACAGTGCATGGCCCTGAAAGATGCTCTGCCAGTAAAACTTGCCAAGACCAGAAAGAAGAATTGCCCTTGGGTCACAGCTGAAATAAAGCGCCTGTGTGGACAAAAACGCTGTTTATTCAAAAAGGCCAAGAAACTTTGGTTAGATTCATGTTATTATCACAAGGAGTGGTACCTAGGTTCATGCACTGAATGATGCACTAGAGGAAAGATTACTGAGCATGAAGCCTCCCAGCGATGTTGTGGAAAACTGTCATTTGAAGTGATCGTTTGTCACATGCACTACATTGAATGAAATACAAATTTTATGACAAAGTTTATGAGAAAACTTCAGAGAAAACTTAAGAGTTGAGAACTTAACAAGTTTTAACATGTCGGATAAATCAGCAGTGGTGATATTTGGTTTCAAAAACCACAACGAATTGGTAGGGAAGGGTCTGATGGAACAAAAAAGCACTCTGCACAGAGCAAGTTTTGTTGTAAGGTCATCAGTGAAAAGTGACATGATAAATGAAATTGTGACACTTGGACCAGATTGTGAGTGTACTATTAAATCATGACAGCAGGAACAATCATCAGAAGCTACTTGAACATCCTGCCTTTCTATCAGCAACCATGACAGCAGGAACAATCATCAGAAGCTACTTGAACATCCTGCCTTTCTATCAGCAACCATGACAGCAGGAACAATCATCAGAAGCTACTTGAACATCCTGGCTTTCTATCAGCAACCATGACACGGCCAAATAAGGAGGAGGCTGTCAAGGCCTTTGTCTCTTGGTTTGGCAAGACTGTAGAGCCTGTAGGAAGACCTGAAGGTTGTGAGGGTATGGCAATTCCAGATAGAGTAATGGCAGAACAGCAAAAGCATGGTGTCAGGAGCGGGATTCAAACTCTATGCCATGGCTGAGAGTGCCACAGGGTATATCTGCAACTTCAAAATCCACACTCCAAGCGAAACAATGGCCTCAATTGATCTCATCGTTACCATACCTGGACACTCAATAATATCAAAACAGATGGCACTTGGTGAAGCCTTTGATGACAAAGTCAAAGAGTGGAGTAGACAAATGAAATCTGACAGGGAGCTGGAGGAGGAAACTACAGCAAGGAAGTAGAATGTCTCCACAAGGAATTACTGCCTTCTGTAGTGGAGAATTGGCAAAGTATGCCAGAAGACGTGAAGGAGAGTGTCACTGAATCTGAGACATTCTACTGTAAAACACACTATCATAAACTTCACTGAAGAAATAAATAAAATCCTCAAATCATTCAAAGACATTACAGTCTGGGGAAAGAACCCTCACACTCTTACAACATCTGAAGCAGGAGTGACCCGTTTGGTCCGCACAACAAGTATAAGGCGTTTTATCATTGTGGGTCGGATCAGTCAGGAGTAGAGGATGCCTTCACATCGTTCTTGGAAAATGAATTTCAAGTCAAGAACAACATAGTTGACTTCATCGGCAACCAGACAAATATCTTATTTGAAGGTGCTGCAGCAGCAGTGTACTATCACCACATTCACATATCCAACTTTATTGCATATCTTCCCAATCCAAACTGGCTCCTGTTAGCAGTGAAGGAGGATATTCTAGAGCCAATCCATCTAGCAGATGGTAACGACGGTTATAGAAATGTGACAAAGCCTGTGTCAGTCGAGGACTACAACAAACACATGCGCGGAACGGACCTGGCAGAGCAGTACTTCCAGTACTACAATCAATCCCATCAAAGTGTCAAATGGTGGAAGAGGGTATTTTTCCACCTTCTGGAGGTCTGCATCACAAATGCATTCATTGTTCACAAGAACATACATGGCAACTCGAAATTGTCTTCCTTGGAGTTCTAGCAGGCGGTTATCCAGGGTCTACTGCAAGGCTGGGACAGAGATCAGACACGAATCAGTCTATAATACAAAGGTATGGATCTCTTGTGCTCTTTCACAGTTTGTGAAAATTCCAACGTCATGTTAAGTGTGCCAACAATGTCCTCATGCATGGGAGAAACTTCAATACTATTATTTGCAACTTTTTTTCAAATTAACAAATACTTCATTTCAGATCCACCTGGGTTTACAATTTCATGGGATAACATCCAGAAGGGGGTTCATCGAAGACATCAGTCTTCAGAGAGGTCAAACCGGATGTTAATGTGGGCCTTGGCGTTTGCAGCGGTCAACAGGGTTGATTTGGAAGGAGGTGTGATGGACTAGGATCAGCCACTTCGTAGAGCTGAAGAGATACCCCTGTCGACCTTCCTACCACAGCCAGAAGACTAGATGGCATTACGATGTCACATGAAGACATTGATCACTGGATGGCATTACGATGTCACATGAAGACATTGATCACTGGATGGCATTACGATGTCACATGAAGACATTGATCACTGGATGGCATTACGATGTCACATGAAGACATTGATCACTGGATGGCATTACGATGTCACATGAAGATATTGATCACTGGATGGCATTACGATGTCACATGAAGACATTGATCACTGGATGGCATTACGATGTCACATGAAGACATTGATCACTGGATGGCATTACGATGTCACATGAAGACATTGATCACTGGATGGCATTACGATGTCACATGAAGACATTGATCACTGGATGGCATTACGATGTCACATGAAGACATTGATCATTGGATGGCATTACGATGTCACATGAAGACATTGATCACTGGATGGCATTACGATGTCACATGAAGACATTGATCACTGGATGGCATTACGATGTCACATGAAGACATTGATCATTGGATGGCATTACGATGTCACATGAAGACATTGATCACAAGAATGATTACAGGAGGAGCGCTGCCGTCTATCATCTCACATCAGCACACATTCCTACGGAAGTGCCTCTAGGACATGCGTAAGAAAAAATAAGGGGTCTGGTATTCTGGATTACTGTTCTGCGGTTTCCATACAGGGGTCTCCGTCCAGCACGCACGTGTACTTGTTATAATTTACCTGGAAAGTTTACCTAAATTTTGTATCAAAGAATAGAATAAAATAATCACAAGCTTGATTAATTACTAACGACTCGATCCTGTCGTCCTTGAGAAATGGGTTTAATGCGGCTCTAATTAAGATTACTTGATGTATTTGGGGGCATGTCGGTGTTATGGCGTGCATGCAGTTAACCAGTGTTGGTAGGAACGTATGGACTATGGGGATTGAATTCAGGATCCTCAGGTTAATGATAACGCAGTGTTTCAAACGTCGGTGGAACTGCCTTCATTTGATGGTGATTTTCTTAAATACTGTACCTAACAAGGCCAGCTGTTGCGGGTCTGCCAGCACCTCGGCTTACCTGGCTATGAGGTGATCGAGGGAAAAGAGGACAGCCCCCAACGCCTTGTGAAGGAGATAATGCATCACCTACTGCGCAAGGAGCTTGAGGAGAGTGAGGACAAGGGACTTTCCCTCTATACAGATCTTTGAGAGTTTCTCACGGCAGTAGCGGCAGAAAAGCCAGAAGCAAACGTGCCAACGACCTCTGACCCCCCACCTGAGCCGAAGCCTCTAATTGCGATGACGACCCAGAGTATTCTCCATCTCCAGCGAGCTTGATGACAGTCATGAGACGTGAGTTTAAGGTGTCAGGGCAGATTGGAGAGCCAGGCCAGAAAGACAAATTGTCTTTCTCAAGCCTGGCACACCAGATAGAACACGGCCGCCTGAAGGGGCACTCCAAGGCGGAGATTGTTGAAGGGGTCATCTGCGCGATTTCGCCGGGATCTCCCCTTCGCAGCTACCTTGAGGGCAGGGTAGACCTGAGCCTACCCAGTCTCCGTCATGTCCTCAGGTCGCACTACCAGGAGAGGGACGCTACAGAGCTGTACCAGCAGTTGTCCAGGATGACACAAGGTGGAAAAGAGTCGCCCCAGAGTTTCTTCGTCCGAGCCCTTGACCTGAAGCAGAAGGTCATCTTTCGCAAGTCAAGAGGCTGGATCGGGATTGAAGTATGACCCCTCGCTGGTACAGAATATGTTCTTGCACGCTCTGCTGACTGGACTGCGGAGTGAGGCAGTAAAATCGGAGCTGAGGCCCTACCTGCAGAACCCAAGCACAACAGATGAGGAGCTGTTCAGCAAGATGAATATAGCATCCACCATTTGTTTGTCACAATTGCGTTTGCAATTTCGACTACTGGTGGAAGAAGCAATATCGACGAGGCATCAAATGTAGCATCAATGTTGCTACATTCCAGGAGACGGGCTGCAGTTTGTGCAGCAATGATATCTCTTGATTTCAAGAGATTGCTACTCATCATGGGTTGATAGTGTGGCATGGGGAGAATTTCACTCAGGCAATGAAATTCACTGCATCAGGAGAAGTTTGTGTGAATGTCAAATGCTTCTCCGAATCATCGTGGCAGGCGAGCATCTCTGGCAGACAAGTGGAACCAGAGAATGTTTTTTTCCAGGGCATACCACTCAAGGATGACAACCCAAGCTCCATCACCAAGCTGGTTCATGTAGTAGTGGAGAACAACATGTGTGTTGGAAACCCAGATTTTGAGTCCATGGTTGCTGCCAAGACTGGCTTGCGAGGAGAGACACCTGTAACAATTACAGGAAACAATACGTTTGCAACGCATCCAATGAAAACCATCAGACACTGTCATTGTGCCCTCCTCGTAACCAATCCATCTGAGAGATGTCAACCTTGCAAGATCCACCGGGGAGATTTATTTTCAATCTCAAATCGAATGGCAAAGCAGAAAGGGTGCAGCACTTCAACAAGGAATGACCGGCTTAGTCATGCTGACTTGATCAGAAAAGCAAGTGTCCTTAGCATGGACAAAAGCAATCTGTCCAGGAAGATTGCACACTTGGAGTCAGGCATCGAGAGCCTTGTCGACCAGGATGGCATCACGTTGGCACCGGACCAGCATCAACAAGCTGTGGCAGCAATGCAGGTAAGCAGTAATGGGTGCATTTGGCCAAGGATCCCCTGCTCATCTTCTGTTGGAGCAACAGAAAGAGAGTGCACAGAGAGGAAAGGGAATGCACTAGCATCCTGCAGTCCTGCGATTCTGCATTGCTGTCCGTAGCAAGTCGTCATCTGCCTACAATCTTCTGAGAGACAGTGGATTTTTGCACTTGCCACACCCCAATACGCTGCATCCATATACACACTTTGGAAATCCATCTATTGGATTTAACACTGATTTGGTTCGCCGAATCATAGAGGAGATAGATTTGCCCAACCTGCCTGAACACCAGCAGAATGTAACTCTGGCTTTTGAAATATGGCGGAAGCCCAAAACCGGCATACCGGCTAAGACAGGAGTTTATTTCAATTCACCATCAACAGGATTACACTTTAAAGAGAAACCAAAGGATAAACGCAAAAGAAAATCAGTAAACAACGTGTTTATCTCAGACAATGAAAAAGACGTTTCCCACAAAATCACAAAGAAATATGAAATTCATAAAAACAACAATGATCCTTTTTCCTTTATATTGACATCGTTTTATATTTAAACTTAATTATATACTGTCTGTAAGAATGTTTTGTTTAAACATTATACACTGATTCTGTATGAATTGTTTTCAAAGATATACATATGAAAATATGAAAATAAATGTTTATTTCATTGATTGATTGATTCATTGTTCAGTGCGACACCATTAGGGGCCATCTAAATGCTGATCTAAATGCTGATTTATGCCATTGTCTTTAACTTCCTTTTCTTCCAGCTGCCGTCTTCAAACATTATCCCACAACTGTGGAGAGAATTTCCGGGATAAGATTAGTGATTACTTGGGTGGTGCTGGTGACAGGGATGGAGGAAGAAAGATGAGACAAGAGAGAGCCGGATCAGAATGATGGCCAATTTCTTTACCTTGCACAGTTTATCCATGGTGCCTTTTTGTGGCTAATTATTCCATATACTCAACTACACCAAGTCTGTCTAAATAAGCCTGGTAATAGTTGCATCTCGGGGTGTACATGTATTATTTTTAAAACAAGTCTAGATAGAATGTCTGTATTGAGATGAAACGATCACCACTTCACAAACACCTGCCCATGGCAGCACTGTTTTACACCAGGTTCTACTAGTGATTATTATTTTAAATATAAATTCCTTACATTTTCTTTTCTATTTTTTTCAATGTAAATTTACTTCCAAGGCAGCATTTTTAAGGACTGGAGGAGATTAAAGCTGATGTGTGCAGCATTAAAAGGGGACGACACCAAGAATCAACAGACCTGGAACCAGGAGTGAAGGAACAACGGAGCTGCCACTTGATGTGTTCCCCATCAAGACTGTCCAGGATTTGTTCCTCTTTCAGGAACAATTACAAGAAAAGTGACGATAAGTTAATACTGACGTTTGAGACGCAGCATGCAACCTTCGATTAAAATCCCAAGCAGATGTAAGGCAAAAACCAATGGAAATACTTCCCGCCAAACGCTGTTCTTTTAAAACAAATAAAAGTATGTGCGCGTTGCGTGCGCATGTGGAGACGCGTCATTAAATAAGTAAAATACGTCATTCTATGATAGAGAAGTGTATCATACGTCACTTATTTGACAGACTGTCTCTCACGCGTCAGCAAAAGTTGACGGACGGGAAATCGAACGTCATTTAGGACGGACAATTAATGTAAACAAAATATAGAATGCAGAAGTTATGTATAAAGTATCCATTTATTTTTTATAGTATACATAATTACCTAAATTAAAACATATTAATACAAAATCGTCCTACCTTACGCCTCTTGTTCAGGCATAGGCCCATGTTATTGTAGTAAGAGGGGCGTAGGCTATTGTATAGAACATCAAGATTTTACCATTTAAAATGTTTATAATATTGCAATAATTTTCTTATGTATACCCACAGGCTTAAATTCATGCCCCCTCCCCCAGGCCCCTCCCCATATATGGATGCGCATGCTTAAAAGGTTTGCATGCGCATCCATACGATTTGCAACAAAAGTTCAGATCAGCAAGCAACTAAAATTGAGTAGGGGAACTGTCAATAGGGTACTACGCGCTGGAGAGCGACGTAACTTCGGACGCGGTAAAATGTCAGTACAATTGAGAAAGTGTCAGAGTTCTATCTGCGCCAGGATATCTCCAACCTCTGCCTTCAAAAAGATATGCTACTAAGCATGGTGCAGGCCATGAAATGCAGATGTCACTTCGTGCGGCCCACCAGATGTTTGAAACAGAGTGAAAAGTCAGTTATTCAAAGTTCAGTTTATTGCGGCCCAAGAACTTGCGACTCCTTTCAAAAGTGCACCACGAGGTGTGCACAGTCTGCATATATTGTGTTAACGTGAAATACAAACTGCTTGTAATTAACCAAGCCGTTAACGCAACAAACACATCATCTACAATGAAAATTGATCAATCTATCAATGCTGATCAATGCTCATATAAAAACAAGGCTACATACAGTTCTTGAGGTAGAAGCCAAGACAAGAATTATGAAGACAGGAACTATCAACGTCAATGATGACAGAATGAAACAAACGACAACAATGATGCAGCCTCCGGATGCAGAATTTCTGCAAATCTCCGCATTAGAAACATCCCCACTTCAAAAATTAATATCGCTGCGTGGCCAGATTGTTTCTGTAAGTATCACTAATACAAAAATAACATCATAAATGAGAAGGCCCTGCATTCAGCGGCTGCACCTATACACCGATCCAACGGCGCGAACATGGAGGTAAAAAACACCCGCCATTACTGGTGTGTCCCTGCCCGTATTTTGTCCAGCAACAGAAGAATTTACGTCCGCCGCACTTTATACTGCAGGGGGTATGTCCACTAATCATGGGACATACACCCTGCAATTATTGAGTGTGGGGGATGTAAATATTGTGGTGGGGACACAGTCAGTGGTAGGGCATGCAATAGATATTTTCAAATCAGCAGGAGTGTCACCACATAAATGGAAGAGCCTGATATCAACCCCCACCATAGACTGGTTCCCGTCCCAATACATAAAAATATATAGGGACAGGTAGATAGTAGTAAATGAAGGCTCCTGATTGGGTAAGCTCTGCGCATGCGCACAAAAGTGTTTCTATTTATAGATATATATGGTACAACTTTTGTGTGCGTAAGATGATCACAAGTCGTGTCCCATGCGTGACGGTCAGCATGCCAGCTGTTTAATTATTATTAATTTGACTATCATCATCAGGGCTCGACCTTAGCGGTCGCCCGGGTGCCAAATGCGACTCAAAAAAGCGGCGGGCGAGTCAAAACTCTTCTCTCGGTAGTCCGGCGGGCGACTCAAATTTTGTTGAAATAAAGTGTAGAAAACAAAATATTCCTATGCCCGGCCGCTTATTTTTTAAACATTGACTAAAAAAATACGCGGCCGAAAAGAAAACTTACGCTGCCCGGCCGCGATATACATGTTCCGTACCGTCCAAAAATCCTACCCCGTACGGCAGATCTTCGGAACCGACCGAGCCTGTACAGTGCACACACACAGTACGTACGGTGTGTATGTAGTCTTTGCCCACACGTGGTTGAGACTGGTGCACGTTGTTTTGATATCGTAGCTTTTACGTGTGGCCGTGTGGGTCGGATACCAGTCGTAGAATATTCGAGATAAAGTCTATGCTGACTGCACGATGCATCGTGTTTACGTCTTCTCTATGCATTCATCGCCCTAGGAATTTTTCTCACGACGTTTGTTTTTAGATCAAGCACATGTACGTGAAAAGTGTGTTTCTTCTTGGACAAAATTACCGACTGAAATTCAAGTAAGATGTAGCTGATCACGAAAATGCGCTTTACGGTACGGTCAGAAAATTTGTAATTGTACGGGGATCTCGCAACGATACAAATAACAATCGTGACAATGCATACATCGTGTTTCATGTCGGTGTTCATGACATTGTCGGAAAAAAAGATCGCGCTAAGATTTGCTTGGTCTGTCATGTCGGTAGAAATAGCGCAAAATAAAATTTGGCACCCTTAAAAATAGCGGAAATCAGCTAAAAGTCGGGGTGTTCTGGAAGGGTCTGGTCAATTCAGTTGTAACTTTTAAGCACGCCACACCTGGCGTGGCGCCCCGGTACGGTACTCATCAACAGCCATTACGCAGCATACTTCCGGGTTCTTGATTTCTTATATTAATATTAAATTGCAGGTATTATACCCGGCAATGTTATACTCGTTTTACAAGTAATCTTTTAATATTTCCAATAAACTGATTTGTATTAATTAAACCAAAATAAACATATAATTAATGTTTTTAAATAATTTTTTTTGAAGTGCAAGAAAACATTTGCTAGCGCAAAACTGAAGCTGATGTGCACTTTTGTTTATATATAAGTGTTGACTTCCAACTTTAGTTGTGATTGTGTAATATATTTGCAATTAGCGTACATTTTTATCAATTTAAACAAATACTGACATTTGGTTGAATGATTCAACTAGATATGAACTCTGAAGTATAACGTAGTTACCAGTAACACTTGTTTGCCGAAATTGCAAATAACAATGTATTTTTATCAATTTTAAGTTTGATTAAAAAAATAGCATAAAACATATGCGGGCGAGTTAAAAAACTGGCGGACTACCCAAAACTCTGGCTGGGTAGTCCGGCTGGCGACTGAAAAAAAAAGTTAAGGGAGAGCCCTGATCATGGACGTAGTAACCCCCCAAAAGCAAAAAGATATGAACTGCGTCGCATGTGGCAAGATTTCATCACCGCGGGTTTTAATTCAATCTTGTGTAGGGAAACGAAAAAAAAGTATCCGAACTAGGCCTATTACTAAAATTTGGGGAAATCAACGTTGTAGAAGGAGTGATTTGCAGAAATTGCGAAAGGAAGCTGGCCAACTTGAAAAAGAAGGTATCTGAATTCAGGAATATGTGCTTTTCGACTAAAATGAAATGCAAAAGATGTGCAAGGTCTCCCATGAATACACCTCCGGCAGTTATTTATGCTCAGCCACTGCTGGTCGTCTAGTCATTATTACAGTATTTATGCCTGGTCAAAAATCCCTCCAAAAATCGCAGGATCGAAGGCAATAGACTGGTTCCCATCTTAATAATCTATGAATTATGTCAAAGTGACAGACACAGACGTCAGGAGACAACGGACCACTCTATACCGGTACTCGTAACTGTAATTACTGTATGAATACAATGTTTTGGGTCTGGGAATCAGACTTAAAGAACCCCGTTGCATTATGGGAGCTCATTTAGTCATTAACATAGGAGTGGAGGAATCACCCGCTACCGGTCCCTACATTCGAGTGACGATAGACGTCAGGAGACTATTCGCGTGACGATAGACGTCAGGATCGAGACTACTGTAGGGAACGGGAACCAGTCTACCCCCACCAGTGCACAGTCTGCAGCACCATGCATCATGTACATGTACTTACCTTACTCCTTGACCTTAGCCCAGGCGTGGAGGAAGGGCCCAGGCTAGCAAGAAGTCAAAACCCACCGAGTTGCTGTAGACGTGGAGCTTACTCTTTGCATCTTGGAAGTACACATTTCAAGCTAATTAATAGCACTCAATGCACTCCATGTATGCTGGTATGTCATCAGGCCCACGTTGCACATTCAAACTGAAGGAATACTTTGTTGTCACAAGGTTCATGTATACTGTATGTTGTTGCGTTCATGACCTCCACAAGTCCGTTGTCCGTGTATGCGATGCGTGGCAGCCTGGGCCACAACCATTCGATCATTCCTGAGACTGGTCATCATCAGTCACCAACTATCAACATTCATGACATGGCCATAGACTTCCGGGAGGTGACTAAACGCAACCTGGAAATACATGTTTGCACCTAGAACGACTGTCCAGAACATTTAGGAACATTAAAACTTGAGCAACATCGGCAACGCAACACCTAACTTGTTTACTTCCACACTCCAAAGCAAATGAACACGCGTTCAGTCAACATGTGAGATATTATACAGTACGTATATGGAATTCCATTGTGGAGTCTGGGTACCTGCTCCAGGGACACAGTGCACCATACTATGTCCCCATCCCAACAGAGGGCGGCAGACACTCAGACCAGTAAATAATTTCTTCCATGCAAAAATGATGACCAATTTCAAACAATTATTACGAATAATTATTCTCAGGCAATCAAGCCATACACCAAAATGAAGCTGAAAACTTCCATTCTAATTTTTTTTTTAATTTTCTGTGGGGTAACCAATGACGTTTTGAGAAAAGACAATCCAAAGAAAAATGACCCTAAAACTGCAAAATTGACTCAAAAATGTACCTCTCCTCTACATATTGCAACTTTATGGCCTGCTTTCATCCTAACAGCTCAACTGTGAAAGTCCAAACTCGGGTGACCGGGTTCCATCCATTTTCTTTACAATACTTCCCATTTAGGGCTCAGCAAATACTTTTATAAAAAAAGATTTTGAGGACAAAATATAAATGAGCTCTGAAGACTGATTTGGACCTATTTACTGGTCTGCATCTGTCAAGATTAAATTCACTGTTCGTTGTCCATTGTCTAAAGCTTGGTGGTATCTGGTTTTTATAAAGGTCTTAAGGGTCACTGCAAATATTCTAACATTGTAGGAGGATTTCATTTATTTTGAATAAAGAACCATTCACCTTTTCTCACTTGAAACATTCTTGCAATTTTTGAAATGCAGCAGGGGGAGGGGTTGGGGGTTGGGGAGGGGCTCTTTCTACATGTACATCTCTCATACATGGGTGGTGGTATTTCCCTGCCAATCCTGGTGGGGTATGAGGCCAAGTTTCCCCCTCCCCTGATAATTTATGAATTAGGAGAATGTCAATGGCAATGTCCCACTGATCAATTACACTGTTTTGCTTAATGCAATCTTCATACATGAGTTTCTCTGGAATTGAACACAAAATCTATGTTTGAAATGCATGTTGAAAAATACATCATCAAAGTGAATGCTCTACCTAGCAAAAACAACAACAACAACAACAACAAAGAAAAGTAAACAAAACACAACAAACAGCACAACAAAGATGGTGATAGTAATATCAAGTAAACACTTTTCAGTATATGATGTACAGGTTTCTTTATTTCTTCAAAAACTGAACACACTTGTGGTATAAAGGTCCCCCAAAGACCAACAATATCCATTGCTGGTTCTTTGTATTAACCACTCAGAGGTGGGGGTATCATCAGGAACCACCTGACTCATTGTTGCCTTCTTTCAAGTGTTTCAACTTACACTAACTAGACCATTACCCTATTGCATGACATCACCAGTGGTGCAGACTCTTTATGCACCAAGGCCTCCACAATCAGGTGTCAATTTACAGAGAGACATGGATGTAGAGTGCCTTAAGAATGAAAGAAATTGATAGAATGGAAAAAAGCCCAAATTACATGAGAGAGGCAATTGGCATAAAAGAGGTCAGCTTCCAAAAACATTCACTACAGAGTGATGTCATGAATCTTTGTGGGAGGATTTCTAGCAATCTTTCAAGATCAACAGGAATCTTCTGTTTGAAATTCTTAAAGAAAAACAGAAAGAAAAGAGAACAAATCTACAGGGACCAGGGGTGAAGTTGTCATGAAAGCTCAGCATTTGACAATACCATGGAGTATTTTTAAGATATGCAGATCATACCATTTCAAAAGCTATTACAAACCTGTCAAATGAAGACATGTTTAATAATCACAGTTTCTTAACAGCTGTGAGCAAAATCATGCAATGTCACTTCAACTTTACATTTTGTGCTGCAACAAACATGCAAGAACAATAACCAAGATTTGTGGTCACTTATAAGATTCACGTATGACTCAGAAAGAGAAAAATACAACAACACTTCTGCTTTCAACTACATTATTAATTGTATAACAAGAAATGGCTAGTCCTTAATTTGTAACATCTAACAACTGTACTTCAAAACAGTTTGTCATTCATGTGCTGTTGGGATGCTCATAGAATTCAATACAAATCAATGAAATATAGAAAATAACTTCAACATGAGAATTCTCATCAGAGTTTCACAGATTTCTTCAGTTTGCTCTAAAATGTGAGCACCTCCTGCAGTTCAGTAAATGAATGAATGTTACATATTATGTGTGACAGGACTTCATACAATGTGAATGAAATGTAACCAGGATTCATAAACCTAACTTAAATCTAACTTTTGCAAAACAAATTATTAGGTTTATTTATCAATTATGCAATGCCCTTATCAAATTTTACATGGGATCACATTTTGCTTAATATTTTACTATCTTTGTTTCCATTAACTGTAAAAGAAGGAATGTGCAGATCAAAGTGGACCTGTAGCAACATAACTCAAAAGGAAATGGTTGACAGAATAAATTGCCATATGCTCCATTCCACTGTTGATGCTCACTGCTCAAGTCCACAAGTTGTTGTTGAGGATACCATGATTATCTCTGTAGTTCTGTACACACTGATGGCTTTTCACATGTATCATTCATCAGGATGTTTCACTGCATGTCATTTATCAATGAATGCTGTATGGTAGCAGTATCACTCTCCTACTGGTTGGCCGTACTGTGTGTCTGTACAGCTTCTGCAATGTAGTGAAGTTCAATGATAACACTGATGTGTGTTCACTTCATCTCAATAATCTCAATGGATTTTCAGGACTCCTGCACCTTTACCCATGCAGCACAGTTGTGCCTTCTTCACCAGGATGTTAGTTAGGCACTTGTACCAGTCTTGAAGAGAATCAGTCACATTGTTGAAATCTGATATCTGATCTCTGACTGATGAGAAGAAACACATCACAAGCTCAGTACCTGGCACAGATTCACTGCTGTCTTGGAGAGAGTGAAAGTGATGATGATGAGGGTGCAGGCTGAGGATGTTTGTTCCACTCATGTTGGATGTCAGTTGTCATAACTGCACATGTTGATTCATACATCAATTCTTCAGGCAATGACAGTTCTGATACTGTGTTCAAGGTGTCTCTTGCTTAACATTCAAGCTGCATGTTGATCTTTCCAAAATCTCTGGAGAAGATTCTCAGGTATTTCAGCAGTGTGGAGCATTTTGCAGTGGCAGTGAAACATTTTGACAAAACATTAATTTGCATGTTAGGGCTGCTGTATCATTACAAATATCATAACATCAGCAGTGTAGTAAACAGCTGCTAAAGAATGCATGTACATTGTATAGTTTGCAAACCTACACTCAGTAAATCTAATCATTTGTTTTACAATCTGCACAACCCAGAAAACTGAATCATTTATCAAAGCAGTTTAACATCATTATAGTTTGCTATATATCGATGAAAAAAATTAACAAATTCATAAATTAAACATTTGCAAACATTTACAAATATTCATTATCTGAATATAAACTGAACATGGGTCACAACCTGAACCGTCAGCTGAGGTTTGAAGCCCCAGTGACACCCTGAAGTTGGGTCATTCCAAGGTTCAGGTGCTAACACCAACTAACTGTTAAATATTCAGTCTCTTTTATTTAGTTAAGTTCCAAGTCCTACATACATTCATTTAATATGGGTTATAACCTGAACCGTCAGCTGAGGTTTGAAGCCCCAGTGACACCCTGAAGTTGGGTCATTCCAGGGTTCAAGTGCTAACACCAACTACCTGTTAAATATTTGTAGTCACTAAATAAATGTTCTGTTTTAAAAATGAAAACTGAAAAAGCACTGCTTAATTTGAAAGCACATGGATCAATTGTAATGTCTTTATGTGGTTGAAAGCAGAAGTGTAAGATCTGAGGATGTAAACCATAACACTGGTGAACACTTGTCACACTGATGTGAAGATACTTACCTGGTATTTCATTGTGGCATTGAGTAGTGACATTGCAATCATTTACCCAGTGTCTGAACAAATGATGTCAATTCCTGTATAATGACTACATAATAATAATAGAAACATTCAGAAAAACATGTATGCAAATTGAGTACATATTACATGTATGTATGAACATCTGCAGAATCACACAGGGTAATTGAGGATAAGCACATCTTGCCCCTTACAAAACTCAGATGCAAGTTTGTCAAATATGTATAAGAAGTTGAAGGAGTGGAATGCCCCAACACACCTTGTTTTCCTAATACACAAAGAATTGTTATACTTTACAGCAAGTGTACGTTGTGTACAGATGCAATAACGAAGTGGGGCTATCACTACGGTACTTACGATGTTTCACTTGCATCTGGCAAGATGCTTACTCTTGGGCTTCGACCCATGGAATCGGGAAGTGCGGAGCGTACATTGGATGTTTTTAAGGAGATAGTGGGAGATTTGTCTAAACTGAGTGAAAGAGGGAGTGAGGTTGTGGGTGAGATCGTAATGGCTGTGAAGAATACAATGAGTGATAGACATGTGGTACAGAAGAAATGTAACAGTATGTTGAAAGAGTATCAATCAAGTATTTGTCCCTAAGGTTGTCAATGGATGGAAGGTATGAGTGTTGATGAGCAAGAGTGTGTGACAAGTATGAATAATAAGATGTCATGGACGAAGATGAATTCTCAAGTGTTGAAATGAGCTCACCTCATCACAATTCGAAGAGAAGTTCATGTAAGTAAACTTTATATTCATAATGGGGTCTTTCCATGAAGTTTCCATCTAACATGTCTAATGCATATAATTAGGCAAAAAAAAAGAAAAGTTTCCTGTTACATGGCATCTGAAAAATAGGGTATGTAGGTAGGAAACTTTTTAAAAAACTTTTTTTTTGTGTACACAAATAAAAGCAGGAAGTCGTACTTTAATTAAAACAATTGTTTGAACGACTTACTTTCCATACACTTTATCTCATTTTCTCTCAGAGGCAGGATAGAGATGAGAATTTGACATATATGGTGTGCTTTATTATCCAAAAATAAAATTTAAAAAAAAATTATCTGGCAGTTGTCCGAGGAAATGTACGAGCGATGGGGCATTCGCCATCGTGTGTCTTCCCCATATCACCCTCAGACCAACGTACGGCCTTGACAAGCGGTGGAACCAGAAACTAAAGACATCCATTGCCAAGTTGGTGAATGAGAATCAGGATGACTGGGAGGAGTATTTAGGTAATTTTGATATTATATTCAAATTAGGTAACACGGACCGTATCAGTCAAAAATGTCCACAGTAATTAAACTTGATTATTTGTGTTTCATTATGTGAGGATGGCTTGCTTAAATATTCGAAATCACTTTTATTTCAGGGCATGTGCCATCTGGCATTTAGACAGGCCATTCGAGAGGGGAATGGTCCAGCTATCATGGATCACTGGTGCATATATCTTCCTGCATTCTGGCACAATAAGCATCTGGTACTTGCCCACCAGATGTTGGTAGGAAAATCTGGATTTTATCCCCCAGGAAAGAACCAGCAAAGTTAGGTGTCAAGCTAATGAAGATGAGTAAAACACTGAATTCTTGGCAGGGATTTGTTCAGTGAATAATCTCATTAGTGCTTCATTCCCCAACATACTGTTTGACAGTCTCTGAATTTTGTTTGCATGGTATTCTGGTTCTAACTTTAAGGACATTTTTAGCATTACATGTGTCCAAAAAGAAAAAAAAGAATCTCAAAACATGGTAGGCCTACGGTGTGTCTGCTATACCATGTTTGATTATGCACAACAGGTTCATTATCCTGCAGATCCGATACAACCTGGACCTGTGTATTTTATAACCTCAAGAAAGCTTGGCATTTTTGGAGTACATTGTGAGGGAGTTACACAGCAGGTGAACTACCTGGTAGACGAGTCCGTCCTCATCTCAAAGGGTAGTAATGCCATAATAAGCTATCTCAACCATTTCTTTTTAGCAGTATGATTCATACAGCGCACTTACACTATGACAATTGCATTGGGCAGAATAAGAACCGGTTCGTTCTGTGGTACATGCTATGGTGCTGCATGAATGGCCTGCACCGTTCCATCCATCTGCATTTCATGGTGGTGGGCTACACCAAGTTTGCACCTGACTGGTGTTTCAGCCTCTTCAAACAGCGCTACCTTTGAACACCAGTCTCTGGTTGTTCTGGTAATCATTGGTATTTTTCATTATACAGGAAGATGGATTCTCATATACAAGGAGACAGTGAGAAATTGGCAGAGACTTCTGACTTCTTGACAATTATTGATGGCATCAAAATCGCTCACTCGGGTAATATGTTAACAGCCTTTGCGGTATACTTGTCCTCGTTCAATGTTTTCAATATTGCTTATCTGGTTGGCCTAAAGAAAACACTCACATTTTCCAGAGTGTCATTCTAATTATACAGGATTCATCAAAGCTAGACTGGTCAGTAGTTACTCTTCTTGATAGGTTTAACTGATATCTAAAATAGATCACATACATGTAAGTGCCCTTTCCTCAAATCTTGAATCTGAAGTTTCAGAATGTGTAGATCAGTTTGTAGAGTGACAGGCAAATGAATCATTGTTAGATGATTGCAGTGATCCTGAATATGACGCTGAAGATTCTGATGATGATTTCAGTGACTGTCATGTTAGGGATTCAGATTATGTTGCATGAATGCCGCGTAAGCGTCCTCTGTTCTCTTAGCGTCAGGGTGGAAGGACGGGTTTTTTGTTCTCTCTGCTTTTAACTCACGCAAGTGAAGATTCATATAATAAAGGTATTTTGTGTTATAAAGAGTGTAGAGTTGATTATTTATTCGTGTGTGTCATAACTGTTGTTGAAGTGCTGTATGAAGAGAGTAGATAGAGCAGGTTCCGCAAATCCTGGGGACAAAAGCCACCCCCCAGGGCGGATATCCGTGCTCTCGTGTACGGACTCTGCCAGGTACACCCCGTTACCCGAGCAGCAGTCCCCTGCCTGACAACCCCAGCCTAAGTAGTGGCTCTACAGGTACATGTAAGACGAGTGAAGTAGACATTCCAATTACAAGAAATTAATTAATGCTATTTAAAAAAATCACACTATGAAGCCCAGTACACGAAGTTGAGAGCCAAGGGTGCCAGTATCCTGAAGCCTCCGCATGTCCTGAACGAGCTGGAAAAAGCCTTCATGCCTGGTAGTGTACGATTCAGATTGGATGGAGGAATGGATGTCAAAACAGTCATCCATCACACCCCTGTCATGGTAGGGCAGTCTCATGTTGAGAATGGGGAGCTATCGTTTGAACCCAAGAATCTCAATTGAGAGGACCATCCAGGACTAGAAACCCCTTTCCCCAACATTAAAGGCGTGGCTTGGCCGTACTCTCACGCCCTAGCAAAGACTTTGGAGGAGTTGGATGCTGAGATTTCAGCAGGAATGGAGAGAGAGGGATTTGATCCCGAGGACGACCATTGCATCTTGACAACGGTTAAGGATGGTGCCGATGGAATGGGAGACATCTCCCTGACTCCCTAACCAAAGCCACAAGGGATCATCTGTTACCAGAAAAGGCATTCCATGCTGCATTTGCAGAACTTTATTAAATGCGAGGTAGAGAGGGACAGAGAGAGGGTAACTGTGTATGAGCTGGATGCCCCAGATTCAAGGATGGAATGGGAGACATCTCCATAACTAAAGCTGCAAGGGATCATCTGCTACCAGACAAGGCATTCCGTGCTGCATTTGCAGTTATTAAATGCGAGGTAGAGAGGGACAGGGAGAGGGTAACTGTGTATGAGCTGGATGCCCCAGATTCAAGGATGGAATGGGAGACATCTCCATAACTAAAGCTGCAAGGGATCATCTGCTACCAGACAAGGCATTCCATGCTGCATTTGCAGTGATTAAATGCGAGGTAGAGAAGAACAGGGAGAGGGTAACCGTGTACGAGCCAGATGCCCCAGATTCAAGGATGGAATGGGAGACATCTCCATAACTAAAGCTGCAAGGGATCATCTGCTACCAGACAAGGCATTCCATGCTGCATTTGCAGTTATTAAATGCGAGGTAGAGAGGGACAGGGAGAGGGTAACTGTGTATGAGCTGGATGCCCCAGATTCAAGGATGGAATGGGAGATATCTCCATAACTAAAGCTGCAAGGGATCATCTGCTACCAGACAAGGCATTCCATGCTGCATTTGCGGTTATCAAATGCAAGGTAAATGCAGTTGAAGTCAAAGACCCAACTGTGTTTGACTTCAATTAGCATGCATGGGGTTCACAACAATGGATTAACACTTATGATGGTCTTTTGGTAATAGTGATGTCATTATCCTCTACTTCAGTTGCTTTGTAGGCACCAGAATGTGCACGTTACACGAAAGGATCGTAGAGCGGCTAGACAGACAGGAGATTATCCAGCAGGAGATAGCTGAACGTCAGCGGACACTCATTGCCCTGCCCTCAGATAATGACACCGATGATGATAATACCATTTTGCCAACGTTACCCTGCAGCAGTCATCAGGAGCTGAATGAGCTAAATCACCTTGTGGAGCAGTCAAAAGCTGCCAAAACCAAATTGGTGAGTATCTAATGGTACAGCAAAACCTACATGTACTTGGCTAATTTATTAATTCTCATTCAAATGATAAGGTTGGTGATACTATTTTGTGTGTGTAATCATCAGATAACCACATAGGAAACTGAATTTTAAGTCATTGAAAATATTTTGTTCCATTATTAATTGTAGTGCTCATGAAAATGGTCATGCCCATATGACACCATTTCTATTTGGCAAAGCATTAATTAGTACGTGCTTAAATAAGTGGTTACAACATGATGACCAAGACAAAATCCATTCTCCGCTTAGCATGGCCAGAATGGTAATCCAAAACAACAAGCTTACTTGTGTTGCCAGTAAAGGGGTTTTCTTGGTAGAGGGCTCGCAAGGAAAGTTCTACTCTGTAAGACTGTTCCCGAAAGAGTCTTGCCCATGTACTGCTAGGGGGACGTGCTACCATATTGAAGCATGCCGACTAGCTGTGGGAATGAACGGTAGTATGTCAACCCATGGAGGAAGGAAATAGAAGGAGTTTGAACGACCCGCCTAATCCCCGCTACGTATTTACCAATATCTATGCAAAAGGAACGAAGACCTCCTGCTGCGCGACTGTTTTATGAGCGTGATAAGATCTCTCCAAGCAGCTTTGTGCACAAAGCAACTCGCCGAGTTGCTGCAACACTGGAGTAAATGAATTGTTTATGAGGTATTGCAAAATATAACAAAAATGCACGTGCAGTTGTATTTCCTTAGCTTCTACACTTGTGCCGTGCTTTTCATCTAATTTGTCTTGATTTTCTGTGAAGTGATGCGAGGGGAAAAGGCTTCCTGCAACATCGAAGCGCCCTTGTTTGACAAAAGGAATTGTCAAAGGTGTAAAGTGGTCCCGGCTGAAAAGATGGCAGCACAGTCATTGAAAGAGTGGTCTTCTCTGGCAAGTGAATATGATCTAGAAGCTTGGCAAGGATTTGACAAGCTTCACATCATGAAGATGGGTCCTTTGGGTAGGCCAGTTATTTATCTGACCATTTGCAGTGATTTGTCATGCAAAATTGTAGTGGATGGGGTGACAGTCATTCCGACAGTTCACAAGTTGTTTGCGGATGTTATGGGGAAACTGTCCCACAAATTGGTAGTAAGTCTCGTCCGGAGGATGTCATCATCAGTGCTTTGCGAGGGCAATAAATGCTGTGACTTCAAGCTGCTGGTTGAGAAGAACCACTCCGAATAACATCCCACGACAGTCTCGTTGGTCACAACATAAGACACCAGCATTGCCAGCTTTATGACGGACGGGAAGGTGAGATGTGATGTGTGCATGGTCCATAGTGGCGATTTGATGTCAATGCTCTCCCAAGAACATGAAATAAAAGCCATAATATAACAATTTCCTCTACAGTGCAAAACATCAGACTGACATCGAGACAACTGCAGGAAAAGGTTTCGCTTCTGCAGAAGGAAAGGAGAAATCTGAAGCGACATGGTGTTCTACTTCAGGAGAAAGTCTCCGAGCTGATGTCCAGAGACGTATTTCCAGTTTCTGATAAGCAGAATGGTCTGATGGAATCAGCCTTTTCCCAGTGTGAAGAAGATCTCTCCAAAACCTTTGAGAAGGGCTCAGCAGCACATTTGTTGTGGGAGCAACAAAATGATTCAAAGCACATCTGCTAGTTCCTACAACTTAATTTGGCAAAGTGGGTTTATGAAGCTACCTCATCCAAGCACACTACACCCATATACCCACTTTGATGATCCAACAACAGGGTTCAATGCAGCGATGCTTGACAGGAACATGCAGGACAACCACATTTTGTCTTGCCCGAAGAATGTTTCAACCTCTCACAAACCTAAAGAAGGACACTAAGGGCAAACTTGTAGATGGGAAGTTTGTAGGTGGCGGTTCAGGCGGCTTCATGTCAGGCAGGAGTGGAATGATCTCCTGCCTGAGCGACTTATATCGCAATGCGATTCGCCAGAATACCGCCAAAGTTTCCTTGGATAATGAGGAACAAGTGAAGCAGGGAGTACAAAGGATGCAGAATGCTATAATGGCTGTACTTCATCACTCTGTGAAGACACCACATAATGAAGAGTGGCATCAGTATTGCCTAGAGAGCACTGATGAGGAGGAGAGTTGGTGCAAATTCAAGGAAAGGCGAGATGGAGGACAAAAGTCACCATCTCGATGCAGTCTTCCTTGACGTGCTGTCGCCCATCTTCCATCGACTGTCGGCTTCCCAGTTGCTAGAGAGATGTCTGGGAGGATATACCCAGAACCAGAACGAGTCTTTCAATGCGCTGATCTGGAAGCGGTGTTCAAAGCACCTCTGGAGAGGAACATACCAGATTCAGGTAGCATTGAATCTAGCAATGTCACAGTGGAACATTGGTTCCGAGAAGGGACACTGAGCTGTTCTTGAACAGTTAGACCTTCCCTGAAAGGCAGTGGTTTGACTACCCTCAAATGCTTGTTAGGTTACAGTTAACTGTTTTGGACCACAACAACAACATGGACCGCCAAGAGACAACCTACTATACAAAACAAAACCCTGATGGTTCAACTGTCACTTTCAAGAGATACTGATACATTACATATACTCCAAACTAACCAAAATGTGGGTTTCTAAAAAGATAATGCAGTGTAAGTCTTATGTATGGGACATCATGATTGATGTGCTGGGGGCAAAACAAGGTGAGATCAACCTTTCTCAACTAACCCTGCCAGAATTGCCCACAAACATAGCACCAATCCCAAGGCCATCTAAATACGTGCTCATTGCCAATGCTGATAAGAGTAGATTCTCAAAGAAGTAAATTCAATGGCTTCCAATGTACCTTGTCATTGAGGAGACTAAAAGGCAGATGAGACAGCAGATCAAGTAATCAGGTTGTTAGTGGGAAACGACTCGTCAATAAAAAAGTGTGGAAGTTTTGTTGATAAATTTATCAACAAAAAATCCACACTTTTTTTTATTGACGAGTCGTTTCTATCTACAACACAGAAGGGTAACTTTAAAAAAAAAATTGAATTATTTTCTTCATACACATAAAAAAACTGAGAAGCATTCCAGCATAATGTAGGAATCTCAATCTGCATGTATATTTCAAGCCTTAAAACAAAGGTAACCAACACAAACTATAGACGAATTTACTGTAAGGGTAGTTGATGGCTTAACTGTAATGCGACCGGCCGTAATGTGACCAACCAGGATTTCTGTATCCATTAAGGATACTTTAAGTTGCCTATATAAATCAAAAGTATATTCCTTATTTGAGACTTTTGTATGGAAGTAATGTGTTGCACATTATGAAACTGGTAAAAGTGTTATAGTTTGAGAATACTTTTGAATTGTGATACGTGAATTTTTTGCCATGTCCTTTTAACGTAATTACTTGACGAACTAAAACAATGCGTTTCAAAAACATTAATAACAAATAATTAAACAACAATAAAATTGTATTTTACCAACAGATATTTCGAGGACAACACTTCACTGTGGACCAAACAGCAATGAACAACTTCTACAACCCCACAGTAGTTGGAGTTGCACAAATTCTGATCAGTTGCATTGATGAGAAGATATCAGTAACCGGAACAATAAAATCGGTAAGCAAATAATAACAACAACAACCGACAAAGAAACAAACAATGGAAAACTACAACAGCAAACTAAAACTTGAAAACAAATATAACATTTCCTTAATGATACAAAAACATGCCACCATTCGATTCTAAACTCAAGCTTCATCAGAAGCTTTTAACCATCCCCCCAAAAAAATTGTAAAAAAACCGCACCACAAAAATACTACATATATCACACATGCCACAACAACACTATACAGAAACCTAGATAAATAATTACTAATTTTAAGTACACAAATATGAATTCACAGGAGTCACAAGTCAAGGAGACTGCAAATTCCAAACGAAAGGAAATAGAACTGACAGCCCACAAGGACAGGACCAAAATCATCAAAATCAACTTGTGGCAAACCGATGCAGACGAAGATGTACCAGAACCGAGAAGCCAAGTGACCATTAAATGTCTACGCCAAACTGTTCAGGGACATGAAACAATTGTCATGGTCATACACTCACAAAACTTGGGCAACCTTCATTACGTGGGAAATCACATACGGAACGCCACTCTATAACGAACACCGGTATAACTAGCATTTGGCTATAACGAACATCATCATTGGCTCCCATTTTTAAGTACAATGTATAAGCATGGTGAACATTGTTCACTATAACGAACGACCACTATAACGAACAATTTCAGTGCATCCCGGAATGTTTGTTATAGTGCCGTTCCACTGTACATGTATAAGTATCTGATTAACCAGCACTTGTGGAACCTGACTGTGACAGGATTACATTGCTAAACCAAACAAAAAGTCACGGTCTCAAATTAAATATTCTACTTAACATTGCATGCCACGCATGAAGTTTCACCCAAAGCACCTCCTTTTAAGTAAAAACAATATCCGTTTGTCATTCACCTCAATTCATGCTGTTTTATTGTGTTTGTTGTCCTTAATCACATTAATTAATATTTCCTGCTTTTTATCTGAGGATAGTTATCTTTAGTGCTGTTCAGTTATTATGTGGGGACATTAACAAAATTGCTCCTATTAAGTCCTGAACTAGTCACAGTAGTTGCAGGAATGAAATTTTCCTCTTTTTACTAAAATGCCACATTTTGAGAATTATACTTATAAAATCAATCATTTCCTCCCAAATTGCCGGTACTTTTCCTTAATTAAGGTTAGATTGCTTCAACATATTCTCCATAATATCAAGTCCAGTTTTAAATTTCTCAAGTTTTCCTTTTCTGCTGGAGAATTGTTCACGTAATTGTTTGTCCTTGGATTGCACAACATTTTGTGTTGCTTTCTACTTTATTGAGTTATTCACTCAAATTCCATTGCTGACTTGCAGCTCATCATCCATGTACAGCTTTTTTGTTCAATTACCATTTTTCAGTTCTTACATGAGAATCTCTGGTTAATATTAAAGCACATTTTCTCAATGTTGCCCTAAATTGTAAATACGCCAGTTGCACACATCTGTGCATGTGTATTGACATTAAGTCCCACTAAAATAACATGTACCGGTACATGTTATGATGTACATAAAGTATAGTGCTTTGCATCTTCTTGCAATTGTAAAGATTATAATCATGCAGATGAACGAAGCTGTTATTTTTCTCTGAAAGTAATTAATATTTACCAGCTGGATTTCATAAATTAATTCATTAGAATAACATGAGCATAAGAATCAGTATTTTTGTTTGACATCATTGTTTTCTTAAATTCCTAGGTGTTCCACTAACTGAGAGGCCTGGACCTAGTGATTTGACAGAGAGGGAAAGCAGTGTTCCTCTGTTATTGAATCAGTAGCAACATTAGTGATCTTTATCCAGATGTGCCCCAGTTGGCCCGTGTTGGCTTCTCCATTGCCAAAGCCTCTAAGGGTAGACTTCTCATTCAATCTCACAAAGCCTAAGTTGAATCTGCCAAAAGTCTGAGAAAATTTGTTGGAAAAGGGAGAGTTTGCATTCTACCAAACCGACCAATTACTGATAAGGTAAGAAACAGCTATGTATCCACCGGCAACGGATGAACCTGGATCTTGAACCCTTTCATCTTTACATTGAAGCCGAACATCCATTCATTTCGGAATTGTGATTGACAGAGCCATGGAGTCTGCTACTCCTGGCGTTTCTTCAAGGTTATTTAAACTAGATTCAAATGATTCTGGTCACATTTGAGCTCATTTTCGAAAGCTGTATACATCTCGTTGCAATATCATGGCTAGCCGTACCGTTGAGATTTCGTGGATAACTCCGGCATGATATGCTGGAGTTATTGAAACCGTGCCGAGAAGCCGGATCAAGGAGAGGGACCCTCTGCAAGAAGGCAGCATAGTTTCCGTCACGTACAAGTCTGGAATCTACAAGGCACGCATCGTGGAAGGCCAAGGTAAGTTTTAATGCTCTCTTAATTTTCTTGCATTTTTAAACAAACGTCTGAAATGTGCTGACTTGCTAAGCCGGACTTTCGCTCTTGTACAGTACATGTATACTTAATAGCGCATTCACGACAGCCTTTAAAGTGACCATTAATTATAAGTGATTAATGTATGACTAGTAGTACCTTATACGACGGTATCAAGGAATAGTGTGTGAGACGTCAGTTAAAGTATGGTTTCTGCTGTTTTGGTTTTTACTCTGAAGTTCAGTTTTTGTGGTCCACAGGCCTGCTCAAAAACTGTTTTACTGTTGTGCATATTGTCATTCACTGTGTGTACTTTTTTTTCAGCTCGAAAGCGACCAAGACTTTCATCTGACGACAATGATGATGACGAGCCACTCATTAATCTAGTGAAGAGGCTCCCATCTGCCTCACCAGATGGCCCGCCGCCCCCACCTGCCTCACCGGAGCTCCCGCTGCCCCAACCTGCCTCACCGGAGCTCCCGCAGCTCCGACCTGCCTCGCCTGATCATGGCCTGCAGCTCCCGCCTGCCTCGACGGAGCTCACACCTGCCTCACCGGATGGCCTGCCGCCCCCACCTGCCTCACCGGAGCTCCCGCTGCCCCAACCTGCCTCACCGGAGCTCCCGTAGCTCCCACCTGCCTCGCCTAATCATGGCCCGCAGCCCACACCTGCCTCAACGGAGCGCCCGCAGCTCCTGCCTACCTCACCGGAGCTCCCACCTGCCTCACCGGATGGCCCGCCGCCCCCACCTGCCTCACCGGAGCTCCCGCAGCTCCCACCTGCCTCGACCTAATCATGGCCCGCCGCCCCCACCTGCCTCACAGGAGCTCCCAACTGCCTCGCCTGATCGTGGCCTGCAACTCCCGCCTGCCTCGCCAGAGCGCCAACATCTCCCGCCTGCCTCACTGGAGCTCCCACCTGCCTCACCGGATGGCCCGCCGCCCCCACCTGCCTCACCGGAGCTCCCGCAGTTTCCACCTGCCTCGCCTGATCATGGCCTGCAGCTCCCGCCTGCCTCACCGGAGCTCCCATCACCTGCCTCGCCGTCCTGTTCTCTTGACCCATCGAGTCAGGACTTCTCGTCACTTCAGTCCCTTTTGGCCACGCCGGTCCACGAGCAAGATACACTTGAAGCCGTCTACAAACGTTTGGACATGTTCGAAGAGACACAGAAGAATATGCTCGCGGCAATCAACCTGTTGCAGGCATCTACGGACATGATTGCCAGGGTCTTGACTGGCCTCGTTGAGGAAAAGTTGGAACACACCAAACCTCGCCGAAAGCCTGATTATTTGAGGGAGGGACAATTCTTCGCTACAATCGGAGATGAGCATCACAGCATAGAGTTGAAGAAATCAGATTATGAGATTTGTTTCTTCAAGGCCCAAAATGGACACAGACTTGTGTTAAAATTGATGGCCCTTATTTTTACCCAGAACGAGCTGCAGAACAGTAGTTATAACGGACATGTAAGTGTGAAGCCGGGAGGAGGAACCGTGCAGAAGGGTGTTCTAACCCAAGACACCAGGTTCATGGCCATCCTGTCACAGGCGAATAAAGAGTACCCTGGGACGACAGACCCCACACAGCTCCGGCAGCTTCGAGAAAGCGTTAATTCAAAGTGCCGTAAGGCTACGATGAAGCACCGACAGGAAGGGCTGTAATCTTGACTGTAAATTTGTCTCAGATTTGTGTTTTATTTTAATTGTTAATTTTTATAGCTTAAGTTTGACTTGATTCTTTGCCATTTTGCTTTGTTTATTTGAGATCGGACAAATTATTTTTGGTATTGTAATTGCTTACGTCAGACTTGATTCAGTGCCATTTTTGATTTGCTTATTTGAGATCGGTTAAATTATTTTATTTTTTTAAAATTGATTACGTTACACTAAATTAATTGTTTGTCTTTTTTGTTTTATTTGAGATCGGTTAAATTATTATTATTTTTTAATTGCTTAGGTACTTTTATTCTAATTGCTTACATGTACGTCAGACTTGATTCAGTGCCATTTTTGATTTGCTTATGGGTCATTCCGTGTCAAATCAACCAATATCCTGAAAATTGTTACGGGTCACCTCTCCGATTTGGCCGAAATTCATTTCTAACCATCATCTATATATATAATGAACATATGCAAAATTTCAACTCGTAGTCGTTTCTGAATAAGGGCCTGTCAAAGTGGGCGTGGTATCGCCCTTTAAAAGCGCGCGATTCGCATCATTGAAGAAATTGTGTTTTGAAATGTCCTTAAGAGCACCTTTAAAATAAGATACAGAGCTGAAAACCGGTACCCAGGGTAACTTGCACTCAAGGAACTCAAATCTGGCCTTAAAACAATTGTATCTAATCCCCCTTTGTCTCTACAGACAGCTCAAAATTGCAAATTTATTATGCGGAACTAATTAATTTCCATTTTCAGGCCCCCCTTATACTCGGATTGATGATCAGAAAAGCTTCATATTACATGTGTATTATAGTTCTGTACATATGGTCACCCCTAAGCAAGCATATTGCCCTTACACATTCAAACAAAAATTGGCAATGTTCCAAAGTTGGTTCCAAACGAAAAAAATTGAAAAAACACAGAAATTCCCGGTGACCTTTGACCTAGGCAACACTTACCCACCAACTTGAAACTTGCACTATTTATTTATACATGTCTGATCTACCCCTGTACCAAATTTGGTCTTGGAGACTCTTCTCCTTCATGGTGAGACAGCATTTCAAAATTGGGGTATTTTGCCCATTTTCGCAAAATCACATCAATGCTTAAGCATAGGCCCTTTTTAAATTGCTTACGTTACACTAAATTAATTGTTTGTTTTTTGCTTTATTAGAGATCGGTTAAATTATAATTTTTTTTAAATTGCTTACGTTACACTAAATTAATTGTTTAACAGAAGCGCTGGGTTGAATGAGGTACTTGTTTGGACGGATTGGCGACATGGTCGAGAAGTCTGGCTTTCAACAGATGCTGTAGGTTTTAGATCCTAAATATTAATTACCAAGCCAGAAATACTTCAGCCAGCAAGCCAACCCAAAGTTGTAAAGAAGGAAGAGTTGTCAAAGAAAGAGTTGCATCTTGTGTCAATTGTAACTGGCAGATTTCTTCTCTGCCTCATCAGACATGTGGTCAAGGACTACAATGAGTAGTACTAGGCTACTTACTACAAAGTAGGCTTAGTTTGAGTTTGTGTCTGGAAATTAATTTCAAAAACTTTCAGTGTGTGTTAAATTAAAAATATTCAGCCTTAAAAACAACTCCTTCTCCATGTAGTATTATCTGTTCTCTTTTCTTCACTCCTATGACACTGAAACAGATGCCTAACCTACAAGAAATCATCAAACAAGCTGGGGACAAACCCTACATTCACCATGTACCGGCTTGTGTTCTCACAGGAGGAGGAACAAATCCAACAAGATTTGTGCTTGGTGATGAGTCATGCACAATTGAGTGCATTGTTTATGAAAGAAAAACTCACACACATGAAAATTGATCAATCTATCAATGCTGATCAATGCTGATCAATGCTCACATAAAAACAAGGCTACATACAGTTCTTGAGGTAGAAGCCAAGACAAGAATTATGAAGACAGGAACTATCAATGTCAATGATGACAGAAGGAAACAAGCGACAACAATGATGCAGCCTCCGGATGCTGAATTTCTGCAAATCTCCGCATTAGAAACATCCCCACTTAAAAAATTTATATCGCTCCGTGGCCAGATTGTTTCTGTAAGTATCACTAAGGCCACATAAAAAAAAAAATTGTTTAGCGTCCACCTCTTCCAAATTTTCTAGGTAGGGAGGGAGGTTTTTATTTTAATTTTTTATTTTAATTTAATTAAGGATAGAATGGCAACATGCCTGTGGAAGAAAAGATACATGGTATTCATGGTCAGAAAACATGTTAGGAAGATACTGAAGACCATAGAAGCTTGTAGACTTGACTCAAGTCGGGTTACGGTAGTTCGAGTCATGCGCTCGGCTGATATTCCTTCAGTCCGCCACATCGGTACAAATTTCCGGAACGTTGGTTATCAACTTAAATTTGTACATTTTTCGCATGCTGCGGCTTCTACCCCAGTTGGCCTTCATGATGTTTAGTCCGAAAATTACGGTAGATATTAGCGCACACTGCTTTTTTTTGAGACAAATAAAAAAAATAATAATAATACAGGTCGGGCTCATATTGGAGGTCGGGCGGGGACGCTAAACAAGTAATTTTTTTTATGTGGCCTAATACAAAAATAACATCATAAATGAGAAGGCCCTACATTTAGCGGCTGCACCTATACACCGATCCAACGGCGCAAACATGGAGGTAAAAAACACCCGCCATAACTGGTGTGTCCACGCCCGTATTTTGTCCAGCAACAGAGGAATTTACGTCCGCCGCACTTTATACGACATACACCCTGCAATGATAGAGTGCGGCGGATGTAAATATTGCAGGACAAAATACGGGTGGGACACAGTCAGTTGTAGCGCATGCAATAGATATTTTCAAATCAGCAGGAGTGTCACCGCATAAATGGAAGAGCCTGAAATCAACCCCCACCAGTGCACAGTCTACAGCACCAAGCATCATACATGTAACTTACCTTACTCCTTAGTCCAGGCATGGAGGAAGGGACCAGGCTAGCAAGAAGTCAAAACCCACCGAGTTGCTGTAGACGTGGAGCTTACTCTTTGCATCTTGGAAGTACACATTACAAGCTAATTAATAGCACTCAATGCACTCCATGTATGCTGGTATGTCATCAGGTCCACGTTGCACATTCAAACTGAAGGAATACTTTGTTGTCACAAGGTTCATGTATACTGTATGTTGTTGCGTTCATGACCTCCACAAGTCCGTTGTCCGTGCATGCGATGCGTGGCAGCCTGGGCCACAACCATTCGATCATTCCTGAGACTGGCCATCATCATCAGTCACCAACTATCAACATTCATGACATGGCCATAGACTTCCGGGAGGTGACTAAACGCAACCTGGAAATACATGTTTGCACCTAGAACGACTGTCCAGAACATTTAGGAACATTCAAACTTGAGCAACATCGGCAACGCAACACCTAACTTGTTTACTTCCACACTCCAAATAGTTGGAGAGCCAGGTGGGTTTTAATCATAATGTTGAGTACAAAAGGTTTGAGTGCATATTTCTATTGGATTTAATGTACGAATGAGAGAATGGGGCGTCTTAAGTTGCACACCCCTGGGCTTTGGGCCCCCTGGGGCACCAAAGTTGCCCCAAATATCGATTTATTCAAACTTTTGAGTACACCGAAAATTTCTTTTGCAAATGATCATTTAGTGACCTCTGACAACAAATCCACAATTTAAGACATGATTTTTCCTGGGGTTTGTAGATAAGACGGGGGTGTTTGTAGATAATATGGGGGTTTTGTACATAAGGCATGGGGTGTTTGGACTCATTGGGTCCTTACAAATTGAACTTATAAAAAATAGTCTGTACATCAATTTTGATTAAAGCTATGGATAAAACATAACTATAGATGAATAAAAATGCAATTTAAGACAAACAAATGTCTGGGGTTTCTAATTAAGACCATAACTAATTAACGGCCAATAGCGATTTATTCAAACTTTTGAGTACAACAAAAATTTCTTTTGCAAATGATCATTTAGTGACCTCTGACAACAAATCCACAATTTAAGACATGATTTTTCCTGGGGTTTGTAGATAAGATGGGGGTGTTTGTAGATAATAATCGGGTGTTTGTACATAAGATGGGGTGTTTGGACCCAGGGTATATTAGGACCTTAAAATTTAACTTATAAAAAAAGAGTCTGTACATCAATTTCGATTACAGCTATGGATAAAACATTACTCCACATGAATAAAAATGCAATTTAAGACATACAAATGTTTGGGGTTTCTATAATTAAGACCATCACTAATTACTGGCAAATTAGCGATTTATTCACACTTTTGTGTACAACCATAATTCCTTTTGCAAATGATTATTTAGTGACCTCTGACAACAAATCCACAATTTAAGACATGATTTTTTCCTGGGGTTTGTAGATAAGACACAATATAAAAGTTGCATCACAGCTTACTCACATTATGGTTAATTATGTATGTATACACATGCAACGCATTGAACGCAAACGGTAATTTGATGGTATTTCGGGCAAATGCCGCGAAATGATAAGTGCCACGCAAGAGAAAATGGTCCAGTCTTTACCCGCATAAAATAATCTTTGATAAGTTGTGCTATTTATCCCCCCCCCCCAAAAAAAAAAAAGGAAAGTGGAAACTTTCTGAGACTGAAGACGTCTGAGACTGAAGACCGCTGGATAACAATTCTCAAATCTGTGACGCCGCCCTGAAACAAACTATGAAGTATGAAGTATCCAAGTACCGTCCCGTGATCGAATATGGAGGTTCAAAAGTGGACATCTACTTTTTTCCTCTCCAAGTAGCATAACAAACACATCGAACGCCTTTGCAAAATGCGAATTTCTATACCTTTCTGTTAACAGAAAAGCAGATGACACGTTTTGGCAAAATGCAGTTTTCTGCTTTTCTGCTATGGCAAAGAAGCAAAAGAATTTCACCTTTCTCACTACTTGAAAAGCAGATTTTACGTTTTGACAAATCTATTGTTTTTGCTTTTCTGCCTTTCAAGAAAGCAGATTGAACGCTTGTGGGCCATTGGTTTAAAAGTGGCCCTTAGAAGGGGCCCAATTGAGAAGTATCTGCCTTCCATATTATCAGTGGCGTCACCAGACATTTGAGTCTGGGGGGGCACAAGGGGGGCACTAGCAATTGTTGGGGGGGCAAACGTTTTATATACTATATTTTTTTTTCACCAACCCAAATTTCAAATGGGGGGGCACGAGGGGGGGCACAAGGTTTTCCAGGGGGGGCACGTGCCCCCCTGGCCCCCCCTTGGCGACGCCACTGCATATTATAACCCCAAAATACTTCCATTCAAAAACAAACGTCGCTTTTAAAGTCCAGAAGCTTATCTGTATTTCCTGTGTGAGAATGATTAAAAGCTGTGAACGAACCTACATTTTGTCCTGTTGGAAGAAGCAGAAAAGTGGATCTATCCAAAACGTTCATTTCTACGATTCTGCTAGCAGAAAAGCAGATGACCACTTTTGAACCACTGCACAAGCGTTCAATCTGCTTTATTGGAAAGCAGACAAAAAAAAAGTGGATTTATCAAAAACGTCCAATCTGCTTTACTATAGTACTGGTAGTGAGAAAAGTGAAAATTTCGGATAAAAGTAACACTTACTTTTCTGGTAGCAGAAAGCATAAAACTGCATTTTAACAAAACTTGTCATCTGTTTTTCTGTTAACAGAAAGGTACAGAAAAGCGCATTTTGCAAAAGCGTTCGATCCGTTTTTTATGCTACTTTTTTTCCCTTTTACTTGGATTCTGGGACCTGATGAAAACATCACTAAAGATGAAAAGTGGCCCAAAGCATAATGCTTGAAGCAAGTTGCAATACAAATCTGAAAAGTGGAGCAAAAGAACAGCATATTAAAAGAACATGATTCATTCGGTGGTCATGGTGTTGGTAATTCCCTATATCACTATGCCCTACCAGGAAAAATAAAAAACGCAACCTGACTAGGCGTGCCGTTTCCCCACACTTTATGGGCCCGTGCCCCGTAGGCTGTCAAATTAGCAGGTCACCATCTCCTATAGGCAGCCATTAAGCTACCCTAACTTATCCATGACCACTAGATAAACAGCTAAAATAGAACTGAAGCGGAGATAAACAAAAACATGGTTTAAACATCTGACCGATGAGGAAAGCATTCACTTTTGTCTTAAAGGCAGACACATCTGCAGAGGCAGGAAAAGCGGACGTTGGAAGGGAGTTCCACAGTCGACTTGTCCTTCGTAATATGTAGGAGTTGAGATGGAGCTCTGTTTTTGATCAAGGAATACGTACACAGTATGGATGTCTAGTCAGTGAAGATCTTGTATAGCTCTCAGACTAGGTGCACAAGGGGGTAAAATATCAGCTAGCTCAATGGATGGTTTCAGGAAGAAATGACGGTAAAAAAAAACACAAAGTGATGAAACATTTCTCCTGTGACTCAGTGGAACAATGCCAAACTTGAGAGGCTCATCAATCCTGAGTAAATGAAGTGATTTGTTCTGCAACTTATCCAGCAGCTTTAATGATGAAATACCTGCTCCATTCCAAATTGGAGAGGAGAAAAGTCCGTCTTGGAGAGGAGAAAAGCAGATGTCCACTTTTGGACCTCCATATTCGATCACGGGACGGTACTTGGATATTTCATACTTCATAGTTTGTTTCAGAGCGGCATCGCAGATTTGAGAATCGTTACCCAGCGGTCTTCAGTCTAGACACAAGTTTCCACTTTCCGTCTTTTTTTTTTTTGGAGGGCCCTCCAGGGGGGAGAAATAGCACAACTTATAAAAGATTATTTTCAGGCGCGGTTCTACGGGGGGGCTAGGGGGGGGGGGCTGTAGCCCCCCAAAAAATGTGTCTAGCCCCCCCAAAAAAATGCAAGTGAAAAAAAAATTCTTGAAAATAATGGATTTTTTCAGTTATTAAGCGCCAATTACATTTAAAAAAACGCGTTGTGTGGCCTATAATGTGCATGTTTTTCGACCCCTAATAAGACATAGCAGAAGCGAGTGTTAGAAGAACCCAAAATATTGGGTCTTCTAGCCCCCCAAAAATGTAATTGGCTCTAGAACCGCGCCTGATTATTTTGTGCGGGTAAAGACTGGACCATTTTCTCTTGCGTGGCACTTATCATTTGCCCGAAATACCATCAAATTACCGTTTGCGTTCAATGCGTTGCATGTGTACATACATAACTAACCATATAATGTGAGTAAATCAGTGCTGTGATGCAACTTTTATATTGTGTCTCATCTACAAACCCAAGGAAAAATCATGTCTTAAATTGTGGATTTGTTGTCAGAGGTCAATAAATAATCATTTGCAAAAGGAATTATGGTTGTACTCAAAAGTGTGAATAAATCGCTAATTGGCCGTTAATTAGTGATGGTCTTAATTAGAAACCCTAGACATTTGTATGTCTTAAATTACATTTTTATTCATGTGGAGTAATGTTTTATCCATAGCTGTAATCGAAATTGATGTACAGACTATTTTTTATAAGTTCAATTTTGAAGGACCCAATGGGTCCAAACACCCCATGCCTTATGTACAAAACCCCCATATTATCTACAAACACCCCCGTCTTATCTACAAACCCCAGGAAAAATCATGTCTTAAATTGTGGATTTGTTGTCAGAGGTCACTAAATGATCATTTGCAAAAGGAATTTTGGTTGTACTCAAAAGTTTGAATAAATCGATATTTGGGGCAACTTTGGTGCCCCAGGGGGCCCAAAGCCCAGGGGTGTGCAACTTAAGACGCCCCATTCTCTCATTCGTACATTAAATCCAATAGAAATATGCACTCAAACCTTTTGTACTCAACATTATGATTAAAACCCACCTGGCTCTCCAACTAAAAGCAAATAACACGCGTTCAGTCAACATGTGAGATATTATACAGTACGTATATGGAATTCCATTGTGGAGTCTGGGTACCAGCTCCAGGGACACAGTGCACCATACTATGTCCCCAACAGAGGGCAGCAGACACTCAGACCAGTAAATAATTTCCCATAGGCTCCCATGCAAAATGACCAATTTCAAACAATTAGTTTCTCAGGCAATCAAGCCATACACCAAAATGAAGCTGAAAACTTCCATTTTTATTTTATTTTAAATTTTCTGTGGGTTAACATACGACTTTTTGAGAAAAAACATCAAAAGAAAAAGGTGCCAGACTCCACTACATGGCAAAAATAGAGCGACTTTTGGGCCTGATTTCATCCAAACGGCTCAAAGGTGAAAGCCCAAAATGGTTTCTGGTTTCCATCCATCCATTTTTCCTTCCCATTGAGGGTTCAGCAAATGCTTTTATAAAAAGATTTTGAGGTATTCAAAATGTGAATGAGATCTGCAGACTGATTTGGAACAATTTCACTGAAACATAAAATTAAAATTGACATATATTTTGAATTAAGAATCAATCAACTTTTCTCACTTGAAACATTCTTGCAATTTCTAAAGTGCAGGAGGGGGAGGGGTTGGGGAGGGGGGTTGGTGGGGCTCTTTCTACATGTACATCTCTCATACATGGGTGGTGGCATTTCCCTGCCAATCCTGGTGGGGGATGAGGCCAAGTTTCCCCCTCCCCTAATAATTTATGAATTAGGAGAATGTCAATGGCAATGTCCCACTCATCAATTACACTGTTTAGCTTGATACAATCTTCATACATGAGTTTCTCTGGAAACAGATAACAAATATTCTTTTTGAAATGCATTTTGTAAAATACATGATCAATGTGAATGCTCTACCTGCCCCCCCCCCCAAAAAAAAAAACAACCAAACAAACCAACAACAACAACAATACAACAACAACCAATAAAAGTAAACAAAACAAAACAAACAGCACAACGAACATGATCATGATCATTCCTTAAAATAAAACACACAATTTCTTTCAGTACATGATGTAAAGGTTTCTTTATTTCTTTATTTAAAACTGAAAACACTTGAGGTATAAAGGTCCCCCAAAGACCAACAATATCCGTTGTTGGTTCTTTGTATTAACCACTCGGAGGTGGGGGTATCATCAGGAACCACCTGACTCATTGTTGCCTTCTTTCAAGTGTTTCAACTTACACTAACTAGACCATTACCCTATTGCATGACATCACCAGTGGTGCAGACTCTTTATGCATCAAGGCCTCCACAATCAGGTGTCAATTTACAGAGAGACATGGATGTAGAGTGCCTTAAGAATAAAAGAAATTGATAGGAGAATGGAAAAAGCCCACATTACATGAGAGAGGCAACTGGCATAAAAGAGGTCAGCTGCCAAAAACAGTCACTACAGAGTGATGTCATGGATCTTTGACTCTGTGACCAAGACATTGTGGGAGGATTTCTAGCAATCTTTCAAGATCAACAGGAATCTTCTGTTTGAAATTCTAAAAGAAAAACAGAGAGTAAAGAGAACAAATCTACAGGGACCAGGGGTGAAGTTGTCATGAAAGCTCAGCATTTGACAATACCATGGAGTATTTGTAAGATATGCAGATCATACCATTTTAAAAGCTATTACAAATTTGTCAATTGAAGACATGTTTAATAATCACAGTTTCTTGACAGCTGTGAGCAAAATCATGCAATGTCACTTCAACTTTACATTTTGTGCTGCAACAAATATGCAAGAACATTAAGTTTCCAAATGATTTTCATACAAATTTGACCAAGATTTGTGGTCATTTAACATGTTTAGAGATACATTTATGACACAGAATGATAAAAATACAACAACACTTCTGCTTTCAACTACATTAAAGTGACTAACAAGTAATGGCTAGTCCTTAATTTGTAACATCTAACAACTGCATTTCATAACAGTTTGCCATGCATGTGCTGTTGGGATGCTCATATAATCCAATACAAATCAATGAAATATAGAAAATAACTTCAACATGTGAATTCTCATCAGAGTTTCACAGATTGCTTCAGTTTGCTCTAAAATGTGAGAACCTCCTGCAGTTCAGTAAATGAATGAATGTTACATATTATGTGTGATAGGACTTCATACAATGTGAATGAAATGTAACCAGGATTCATAAACCTATATCACCTTTGATAAACAAATTATTAGGTTTACTTATTTGGTATGCAATTCCCTTAATGTTGCATGAGATCACATTATTTTGCTTAATATTTTACTATCTTTGTTTCCATTAACTGTAAAAGAAGGAATGTGCAGATCAAAGTGGACCTGTAGCAACATAACTCAAAAGGAAATGGTTGACAGAATGAATAGCGTTCCGCACTAATGACGTCACACCACGCGCGACGCGCACACATACTTCCACTCACCACACGTTTGCATGGCCACGTTGCAATGTTTGTCTGAGGTTCGGTGCTATTTTTAGCGCGAGTGCGCAGCGCTATTGCCATATGCTCCACTCCACTGTTGATGCTCAATGCTCAAGTCCACAAGTTGTTGTTGAGGATACCATGATTATCTCTGTAGTTCTGTACACACTGATGGCTTTTCACATGTATCATTCATCAGGATGTTTCACTGCATGTCATTTATCAATGAATGCTGCATGGTAGCAGTATCACTCTCCTACTGGTTGGCTGTACTGTGTGTCTGTACAGCTTCTGCAATGTAGTGAAGTTCAATGATAACACTGATGTGTGTTCACTTCATCTCAATAATCTCAATGGATTTTCAGGACTCCTGCACCTTTACCCATGCAGCACAGTTGTGCCTTCTTCATCAGGATGTTAGTTAGGCACTTGTACTGGTCTTGAAGAGAATCAGTGACATTGTTGAAATCTGATATTTTGGCAGATCTCTGACTGATGAGAAGAAACACATCACAAGCTCAGTACCTGGCACAGATTCACTGGAGAGAGTGAAAGTGATGATGATGAGGGTGCAGGCTGAGGATGTCTGTTCCACTCATGTTGGATGTCAGTTGTCATAACTGCACATGTTGATTCATACATCAACTCTTCAGGCAATGACAGTTCTGATACTGTGTTCAAGGTGTCTCTTGCTTATCATTCAAGCTGCATGTTGATCTTTCCAAGAGCTCTGGAGAAGATTCTCAGGTATTTCAGCAGTGTGGAGCATTTTGCAGTGGCAGTGGAACATTTTGACGAAACATTAATTTGTATGTCTGGGCTGCTGTATCATTACAAATGTCATAACATCAGCAGTGTTGTAAGCAGCTGCTAAACAATGCACATACAGTTTTCAAACCTACACTCAGTAAATCAAATAATTTGTTTTAGTCTGCACAATCCAGAAACCCAAATCATCTATCAAAACAATACAACATTATAAATCTGCAGAGTTCAGGTACAGAAATTGGTATCAAGTCTTTGTTACTTGTTATTTCTCTGGACAAGTTATAAAAATAGTTTGCTATAAACTGATTAAAAAACATTTAAAAATTCACAAATTTAAAGTTTTCAAACATTTACCAATATTCACTAGCTGAATATGAACTGAGTATGGGTTATAACCTGAACCGTCAGCTGAGGTTTGAAGCCCCAGTGACACCCTGAAGTTGGGTCATTCCAGGGTTCAGGTGCTAACACCAACTATCTCTTGAATATTTGTAGTCTCTAAATAAATGTTCTGTTTTAAAAATGAAAACTGAAGAAAGCAAAACTTAAAAGCACATGGATCAATCCACAATCTACTAAATATGTGGTGTGCGTGTGTTTTTAAATTTGCCAAAGTCTAAACAAAATCCAGTAAAACAGCATCTTTACTACATTGTAATGTCTAAATGTGGTTGAAAGCAGAAGTGTAAGATCTGAGGATGTAAACCATAACACTGGTGAACACTTGTCACACTGATGTGAAGATACTTACCTGGTATTTTCATTGTGGCATTCAGTAGTGACATTGCAATCATTTACCCATTGTCTGAACAAATGATGTCAATTCCTGCATAATGACTACATAATAATAATAGAAACATTTAGAAAGAGATGTATGCAAATTGAGTACATATTACACGTGTATGTATGAACATCAGCAGAATCACACCTTTCCTGCACACTTAACATAGTGCTGTCAAAATACTGAGCTTGCATTTTACAGATTACAAAATGGTGGTTTGGGTTGGGATTGTAGGAAAGGAGGAAAATGAAGAATTATAAATAAATTATGTACTGAAATTGTTCAGGGTAATTGAGGATAAGCACATCTTGCCCCTTACAAAACTCAGATGCAAGTTTGTCAAATATGTATAAGAAGTTGAAGGAGTGGAATGCCCCAACACACCTTGTTTTCCTAATACACAAAGAATTGTTATACTTTTCAGCAAGTGTACGTTGTGTACAGATGCAATAACAAAGTGGGGCTATCACTACGGTACTTACAATGTTTCACTTGAATCTGGCAAGATGCTTACTCTCGGGCTTCGACCCATGGTATCGGGAAGTGCGGAGCGTACATTAGATGTATTTATGGAGATAGTGGCAGATTTGTCTAAACTGTGTGAGAGAGGGAGTGAGGTTGTGGGTGAGATCGTAATGGCAGTGAAGAATACAATGAGTGATAGACATGTGGTCCAGAAGAAATTTAACAGTATGTTGAAAGAGTATCAATCAAGTATTTGTCCCTAAGGTTGTCAATGGATGGGAAGGTATGAGTGTTGATGAGCAAGAGTGTGTGACAAGTATGAATAATTTCTTCTATGGTATGCACTTCATTGTGTGATTGGTGGATCAGGCGCAGGCATGTTTGATGGTGTAAGAGAAGGAGATACTTGGTGACAGCATGGAGGAAGGCTTCCTCCATGGTGACAGGAAGGTTGGAGGTGGACCAGGGAATGTTATTAAACAATACATAGCCCATTCTGCACCTTGGTGGGAAATAGATGTTCATAACTACAAATAAATTTTGTTTTCTTTTTAGATTGGTACAAACATGCTGAAGTATCTAAAAGAGTTGGCCAATAAGCAGCCATTTGTCTTGAAACTGGGTTCACTGATGGAACCACTACAATGCTTTGTGATTATCGAGGGAAGGCCCTTCAGCAGATGTCACTGTTTTGAAAAATATTTACATGTACATTAAATGTTGTGCAGACTTGCAGAATAAAGTGCTGTTCCTCTTGAGAGAGATAAGGAACACTGTAGCCAGTCTGGGCAAAGTGTACAAGCCTCCAGACTCTACCTTCCACATCAACACAATTACAGCTGCTCACTTGCAATTTAGTGAATGAGTTCTATGGTCTTAGAGATCAAGTCCAAGTAAAATGGAGTAAGCCTTTGAAACTGAAATAGAGCCAACCATCCTTTCTTCTGTTGGTAGGTGGGTTCTGGAGCCTCTAGGGATGTACAGTCATGACTCGGGTGTGACAACCAATGCCAGTGAATCGTTCAATGCGGTCATGAAACGTGTCTTGGAAAGAAAAGAGGTAGCAGTGGACAGCATGGTCCTTATTTTGTATTATCTACAAAATTACTATCTCAATGAGGTTCTGTAAGGTTACTGTGGTCTGGGCAATTATAGGTTGAAGGCAGAACATGAAACACTAAGGGCAAGTGTTAATGACATGGTTGTTCCATACATGTTTAGTAACCCAGACACAGTTGTTGAAGTAGTGATGGAAGAGTAAGTCCTGAAATCAGACACACCTGATAAAGGTGACCAAGACAAAAACCGTTCTCAGCTCAAGTGTTTAAATATTTTTGCACTTTTCTTGATGAACTGAGTGGCTTAATCTGCGTCAAATTTACAAGTTAAAGCTTGTATTTGCTTGCAAAAATTGCCAGAAATACAACTCCATAACAACCATGGGCACTATTTGAAAATGAATCATCTGTTTATGATGGTGTATGTTTCTTTTATGTCATTTCACAGGCAAAGTTCAAGCAGCTTTTCCTAATACAGACATGAAGTACCTCAAAGAAGCAGCTAGGAACAAACTTTCTAATGAGAGGAAACTTCGAAATAGATCACTTTCGAAAGGCATCTGAGCATGGCACATGAAACAACGCCATGGAATAATTGCCTGAAGGTTTTCATAAGTACGTGGAAATGTGCCACACTAACACAGAAGAAGATGTTCAGAGTAAGATAATTGAGAGTCTCACCACAGATGAAGGTGGACATTAAGGTTTTGATAGCTACAATTGCATTTGGCATGGGTATAGATGTCAAGAGAATTTATCGCACAATTCTTTTGGGTCACCCAGTGGCAAGGTGTTTGGCCAATTAGATTGTGCAAATGTCACAAGGTTCAACAACAACAATGTTGTGACATATGCCAACAGACATGTACCTTTGATGGTGAGCTATGTGGTGGGAATATTACTTCATTTGAAAAGGTCCTAGCCAAGGCGACGGTGGGAAATTCACGTAACCATGATGAGGAATTACCTCTGGATATCCCAACTACAGCTCAAAGGGACAAGTTGGAACGAGAACTTGACCAATACAGAAGCAGCCTTCTTGAGAACAATGAACACCTCTACTGTGGACCAGATATAGCAATATAGCAGCATACGTAGGCCTATATAAATAAATAAATTGAGAAAAAACATAGTTGTCAAGATGTACCGTAATTTTCGGAATATAGGCCGCGTGGTTTATAAGCCGCAGCACGCCAAAATCAGGAAATTAAGATTTAAAGTTACTGTATAAGCCGCAATGGTTTATAAGCCACACCCGCGTGGACACGGACGATGTACAGTAATCACATTATAGCCGTTATTATTGTGCCTAGTGCTGGTTGTGGCACATACAAGTGCATAATCAGTCAGCAAAGACGCCGGTAAAGTGTTCAATACATTGACAATACATTATTTTGATTTTTATATGGGGAAATCAGTTTGGTACTTACGGGCAAAAACGGGGACCACTTTGGTGCGTATTGCCTGCCGCATTATTTTTTTGCCATTGTCAGGCATGTGCACGTGTATGTTCTCATTTTGGACGTACGGTAAAAGTTATGGTTTCAGTACACATGCTATTTATGAAGCGTGATTAACGCGCGAACCAGCAACACTCAAATAAACTGTCATTAATTACTTTATTAATTTGCACAGAAGCGATAATGATAATATGATTAATAATAGGGCCTATGAATTAATTTTATGGGGCCAGCAGACATATAATATTTTCTCTTTTGTATTTTTGGTAGTCCTGAAAAGGACTGTTTGTTTCTCTTCAATTATAAAATCTCAAGCAAAGCGATAAGAAAAGCATCCCCTGCTAAGAATTCTTCTCGCAGCTTCTTTATCACTGCTTCTAAGAAAGAAGCCGATATTGCAGAGTTGTGCAGCACCAACCCTTGGTGAATGATGAAACGGCCTTCGTTTGGGTTTGATGAGGAAGCCAACGTCTATGTAAACAGATAACTCTTTGCTGTCCATCAGTTTGGATACTATTTTCGCTGCATCTCGCCTTAGACTAGCCTTTTTATTCCCTTGACTGTCAATTATTGCTCCGGCATTGAAGTCCCTGCTGTTGTTGCGATCACGTCGGAGCTTGTAACCTAACCCAACAGTGAGTTTAGCACAGCCATAGTGTGGCATACCAACAGCCAACACACCTTCAATGAAGACTTTCATTTTTGCAATAATAAATTGGTAAGATATGCCTCCAATATTTATATCAAAACGGAGGATCCTAGACAGGATTCAGTTTCTCAATCCATTGTTTTCAATTCGGCCTATCACAGCCGATCTGAGGTTCTGCCAAGCTTAATGAACCAATCCAGAAATACTATATTGTTGTCCATTCAACCAATCACGGCCTGTCAAAGGTACCTGCCGAGTTTGTAAATCCTTACAAAACAGTATAAAAGAGCTTGTGCGGCATACCTTTGACAATGTTTCCATTGATCTCCAACATGGCAAGCAAGAAGCGACATAGCTACACTTTTGACTTGAAGAAGAAAGTTGTTGAATATGCGGAAGCTCACGGTAATCGTGCGGCTGGCAGAGAATTCAGCGTGGATGAATCGATGGTTCGTCGATGGAGGAAGATCCTCTCTGTGCGGCAACGGACAATGGTGGGGCAGCGTCTGCCGGACCAGTGGGAGACCCTGATGGAGAGCTTCCGTGACTTCACGGAGCGCAACATCGCCCGGCTGGCACTGACGGCGGACAAGATTGTGAACATGGATGAAGTTCCTATGACGTTCGATGCTCCAATGACGAGAACTGTCACCGAGAAGGGAGCGTCGACGGTCACGATCACCACCACGGGCCACGAGAAGACACACTTCACGGTGGTCCTTGCATGCACGGCTAGCGGCCAGAAGTAAAAGCCCATGGTCATATTCAAGCGTGTGACGATGCCCAAGGAGAAGCTCCCGTCTGGTGTTGCAGTTGTGTGCAATAAGTAGGGTAATTATGACTTTAGTCTATTTCTTTCTTCTTCACACTTTCCTTTTATCTCCCTTTCTGTTCTTACTGATTCAATTTCACTGCCCTCTTTCGAACCCTCTATTTTCTCTTCTATTCCCGAGTCTTTTTGAACCTAACCTAACTTCATTGCCCTCTTTCTGACTTCTCTTTCCAGCTATTTCTAGCTTAATCTCTGAGATTAATTTTCGTTTCTTTTCTTTTTTCTTTCTGTTTACCCCTTTATACAGGTTGGATGAACACCGATGTGATGCGCGAGTGGGCGGAAAGATGTTTCCGTGGCCGCCCTGGTGCATTTTTCAACAAGACTTCGTTGCTGATCCTTGATTCCATGACATCTCACAAGGATGACGGCATCTGGGAAATGTTCAGCAAGCAGCACGAGACCACCCTTGGAGTCATCCCCGGGGGGCTAACAAAGAAACTCCAGCCACTGGACATCACCGTCAACCGAGTGTTCAAGCTCCACATCCGGCAATGCTGGGAGAACTGGATGGCAGAGGGGCTTCACACATACACCACGACGGGAAGGATGAGGAGAGCCACGCACGCAGAGGTCTGCAGCTGGGTGGCAAGTGCTTGGAGGGCAGTCAAGACGTCCACCATCATCAACGGCTTAGTCAAGGCCAACATCATCCCGGGCACCGAGGACGCTGATGACGCCATGTCTGATGTAGAAGATGAGGCAACACTTCAAGAAGAGATGGCCGCCCTGTTCCACAGCGACAGCGAAGACGAAGACTTCGATGGTTTCGATCTCTGAAGAGGAACACCACACCAACAAAAAACAAACGGCTCTTTTCAGAGCCACACATTTTCAAAAAAGAGAGAAAATAATGTTGCTGCCCCTTCTAATAAAATAAAAAAGAGACTTCCATCTATCATTTTCCCTTCAAACTTTTTTCTGTTCTTTTCTCACTTTCCTCAATCATTTTTTTTTTTCAATCTTTTTCTCTATTCCATTCCTGTTGTGTCGAGTGAGTTACTTTTATTTAAAACATATTTAAGTATAATGATGTTCCTAGAGATTTAACTTAAAAATGGGGTTGGGCAATAAGGTTTTTTTTTTTAAATGGGCAAACAAAAGAAACATACACTTAAAATTGGGGTGGGGAAAACGGGCTTTTTTTTTAATGGGCTAACAATAGTGCTGACAACTGCTGATTTGGAAGGCAGGCTTTAACCACTTGCAAACTAAGGAAACTCTGGGTCACTTTGATTTATTCCGAGCATCGTCAAACTGAATCGATCCCATTGTGTAAACCATTGACAATAATCCCCATTTACACACTCCGATTTAGCACTTTGCGGCACCCCGCGCCGCTTGGCTGAGCTGAGCCGCACTAATAGTGACCTGTGGATTGATCGCTTAATTATTTGATGTGCCGACTTGTATGTGTGCTTGCAGAGTAGAACGCAGTTTGAAAGACTCTTTAAGTTTAACAAGCTCATCTATGTCAACAACTGCTATTGCTAACCAGCCAGTAAATTCTTTTTAGAAATAATTACAAAACATCATGAAAATCCATACAAAAATGGACGACCCCATAGACAAAAACATAAACTGTATGTCTGCACGTAACGCACATGAGCCAGCCTTGACCGCCATCTTAGTTTCTCAGAGATTATACGGGTATCCGCGGGTAGTACGTGTAATACTTTTGGCAACTGCGGACCCGCGAAGTCAAGTCCCAGTCATGCACGTACGTGCAGGCATACCTCAATGGTGCAGGTTACTCAACATATATGAGCGTAATGTACATTATAAGGTAAGTGAAAGTCAAGTAGCGATCGTAAGTAACAGTTCGTATGCAGCTCAGCTAGCGATCATGCCCAGTTCTGAGATTAAAATAAGGAACATGCATGGATAACACAACGAGAACAGAAACACAAAAACGAACAGACGCACCACACGATTTGTGCAGCGTTAACAATACTTACTTGCGTGTACAGTCCGCTGGCTGACCGCTCAAGCCCTCATGCACGTGTAGGTCTACGTACATTTACGGTAGTGTAGTTGATTTTTTTCTTCAGATGTTGTCACATTAGCCGCGCGCAATATAAGCCGCAGAGACATTTTTCAGCGTGAGAATCAACACATTAGCCGCTGGCTATATTCCGAAAATTACGGTATCTCTCGAGGTTTGCACTTCCCGATTCGCCATTTCTCTCCTTCGTTTCCGATTCGCCGGCCGGGACCAGCTGCCCCTGCATCCCCTACCAATATTCACAGTAACAAGGAAGTTGTACGGGAATACCGGAAAGACACTAAGGCAGATTCTGTGTGCGAAGGGCAATAGCCGCAACAAGTGTGTCAAGTCTGCACAGTATAGCAATGATGATTTGCTCGTCTCTAGACGAGCCAAATCACAGACACCCAACAACAAGAGGGCACGTCCGCATTACAATGTACAGGAAAGACACTAAGGCAGATTCTGTGTGCGAAGGGCAATAGCCGCAACAAGTGTGTCGAGCCTGCTCAGTACAGCAATGACGATTTGCTCGTCTCTAGACGAGCCAAATCACAGACACCCAACAACAAGATAACTTGATCTTGATAATGCTTGTATACTGAGTATCTTACTGGAGCCAATAGTCCAATATATATTGACAATATTATTTACAACATACACAGTATTATTAGGGAGACAGGTTATCTATCGTCTGAAAGTGAACATTGGAGACATCAGGAATTAGGGAGATATTCAGCTGATATCTCGCTACAACTAGATAATTATCAGCTACCAGGTATTTTAATGTCCACATTTTCATAAAACAGACAGATAGTGCTCTTAACATGAATAAACATAATTATGTCATTTTCAAGTTCATTGGTTTGAAGGATGTTTGAGAAATTGGTATATAAAGTTTTGTACACGACCCTATGAGGAAGTCACCAAAAAAACATATCCTCGAAAAATGGAAAAAACTTGAGTGGCTCCAGGGGTGGTTGATAAGAAGCAGGGCGGTTCATCAAGTAGCCAGCAAGCTCATACTATAACGGGAGATAAACAAGTGAAGTTGTCTCAGAAGGCTTTTGGGCAGGGAGCTCATCCAAAGCGGGCTCTCTCTGCCAAGGTTGACGTTGCTGAATCAGATGAAGAGATGTCGCATTTAATTGAGTTAAAATCTTAGACAACCATTCAAACAACATACTTGCATAATGCTACATAAATGTCTTTAAAATCTCATTCACAGGCCGCCATTCGACAATCGATTGAGATCTACTCTGACCAACTGACTGGATTGAAGAGTTCGTGCATTCGTGAATTATGAGGTAAATATTTAATATGTCAATTAACCTAATGCAAAGTGCCTCAATTGCAAATGGATGCTGTGTTTTATACATGTACAGTTTCATTGCTGCACCATTCAATCATCAACCCTCTGACATATTTTTATAAGACTTCAAGTGGCACCAAATGAGATATCTCGGGCTATTCAATCGGAGAAATACATCTGTTTTCAGTCTCTATGTCCATAGACATAAACCTATTCATTAATAAAGTTAATGCTGTAATATGCACTATATGTTTTTGCATTATCACAGGTACGACGTTTGCGTCCTATGTTGGACACGGACACCAACGCCAACAGGACAATAATAAAGTCCATCAGGTCATACATCACCAATGCTATGGACCAGTATCTTCGACAGCGAGTTAAATACATTATCTTCAATAAACATATTTTCTCAAGTATCAGGTTTCCTACAGCAAAATTATTTTCCCCTCACATTATTGACTTATATTTTTTTCCCCATCCAATAATTCAGGCAAGACGGCTACATGAAGAAGCCAAACAGGCAGAAGGGTGAGCGACTTCGGGTTAATATTAAAACGGCTTCCGCACCTCCGAGCCAGCTGATCCTAAGTCAAATACCTCAAGAAGAAGGCCTGAGACCTGGGTAATGAATCTTGACTATTCTATCTGCATAAATAATTACACATACACATTGTATAGGTGATAGTTGAGCATTTGCGGCAAACTCCTTGTAAAATATTGACCAAACCGGTGTATCCACCTTGTCTTACTTATCGGGACCAATCAAATTGTGTTTTGGTAAGTAACATTTTTGATAACAGAGATTTTTGGTGCCTGTATAGTGTATGGCCTATAAATATAGGGTACTGCGATCTTGCTATTGGTTTTCTTGGATGTGATTGAATTGTACCGTGATACAGTTATCAAGACTTGCAATCCTATATAAGATACAATGTAGGCTGGATCGTGGTTGGACAGCACAGCTTTACACTTTTGTGAGATTTGTGACAATTCCAAATTTTAATTTGAACATAGTCAGTGATGTCGTATTGGACTAACCGCAGAAAAATTGAAGAAAAATACAATCTAAATTTACAGAATATTTCACAGACAGAACATAATATTCATGGTACCCGAGGAGAACAACCAGACGATTTTGGCAACACCGTATCAAAAATCACAGAATAATCTCCAGGCTACCCAAAGAAGCTTTTCTGATGACACTGGTGACTGTAGCACTTTTCTTTCTGATTCTAGCATGCCATGTCAGGTGGCAAAAATGATCAAGATTTGCCTGAACTGCTTTGTGAATGGGCTGTAAATAGCAATATCAAGCAGTCTTCCTTTCAAAGCGAAAAATTCCACCCATCACTACCAAAAGACCCTAGAAAAGGTAAAATCGATAGAATAAAGACTATTGCAGGTGGATCATACCAGCATTTTGGTGTGGCCTATGGTATACTGTCCAAGTTTGCCTCTCACCGAAAACTGCGGGGTGATCGTAATGATAGTAACCATGGTAACAAGCTTTTCCTTCAGATTAATGTTAATGGACTGCCTCTGTTTAAAAGCAGTAATGTGCAGTTTTGGCCAAGTTTAGGTTTACTTCAAGGCATTAGTGGGCCATCCATAATAGGTTTGTTCACAGGAAAATCCAAACCAATAGATCCTGAGAAATTTCTCAACAATTTTGTCACAGAAATGCTAGAGCTGAAAACAAATGGTTTGACCGTTAATGGTCTAACTTCCTCCAGTCCAAGAATATATACGGCTGGCCATACACAAACTGCGCCTTTGTACTCATGCTTGTCTTCAAAAGACAAATATAGGATTATGAAGGAAACATTAACAAAAACATCTGCATTTCCTTGGTGAGGTTATACTGGCAAGGCCCTTCCAGGTAAGGAAAGGGACCACTGAGAGGGAGAAGGCTTGGAAGGCGGTGGCACGGCCGAGGCTATGAAGACACAAGGCTTCAAAGTAGATGTTCGAGCAGTACGAGACAGGATTAATCACCTCATGGAACGGGTCAAAGACAAGAATAGACAAGAGAGGGCAGCGAGTGGAATCACGGTTGAAGAGACAGATGAGGAGAAGAAGATCCGAGAGAGTATCGAGGAGCTCCTTCAAGAGGAAGAAGAAATCGAACTGGCCCCTAAGGAGAGAGGAGATGAAGAGAAGAAGAAGGCTGATGGCTCAGAGATGCGGAAACGTGCATGTGAGACCTATGGGGAAACACGGAAAAGGTAAGGAGTCAAATTGGAAATTACCAAGTGATTTGCATCTGTATTGTAGGCACAAGAGGAGTCGACAGTTGATTTGCAGTGCGTTCACACGATGCCAAATAAATTGAGTACTGGTAATTTTTTTGTTTCCAAATAACCTGAAGAAATTGGTTCAAATACAATAAGGCCTATAGTCACATCCACACTGCATCATGGGGATTTAGCAATTTGTGTACAAACCAATGGGGCCAAGTATTTTGACCCATGACGTACGTGTCACTAAAGGTACTCATTTTTAAAGGTATTTCCATTTTTAAGTGCTGCAAAATTAAGAGGCTCATCTCAAGTTGATTAAGACAACAATTGTTTATAGGCCTAATGCTCAGCATTACCAGATGAAATTAATTCTGGAAGCACCATCTCAGGGATAGCACCACAACTATAAATTATCAGGCACATGTCCTACAAACAGTGACAATTGTAAATGTTTAATCCTCTGGAATTTTGGATAATTTTTGTAACAGCTGTTAAATGTTATGTACATGACATGTTCATTACAAAAAACCTAATACAAAATGGTTAACAGATTCGGATGTAGGAGGAAGCAGGAAGATACGGACCCAAGGACTTGATGGCTTCCTTTATTGAAACACAGTTGATGAGTTGTTTTATTCATGTGTGAAATAGTCATTTCATCCCCTTGGAGTTTGCTGTCCTCATCAAATGTCACTGCTCTGTGTGTTCAACACAGTTGGGTCTTAAAGGTTTGAGCCATCCAAACTCGTAGGGTGTGTTCGAGCATAAGAGTATACCATGAGTGTCCAAACGGTAGGAGAACAATCCTCGGGTTAACATGAGTATTCTCTCTGTCATACAGGTATACTCCTGCATCATGAGTGATGCCCATGCAACATGTACCTGCTCTCGGAAGTAGCAAGTGTTACATGCTCAAACACACCATTCAGTATGACTTACATGTAGTATGAGTACTCAGTATGACTCAGAGGTCACATGTGCACACAGTCACATGTGGGTGGAGAGACTAATTGAACTACAGTACCTACAGTTATCAAGATTTTCATGATTATTAGGTGTTCGGGTTCACTCCGAACACCTATTGATATTGTAAGAGTTTTTTTTTTCCATTTTTTTCTTCCCAAACTTGTCCGCAAGACTTCTAAATGACTGTTACAAGATATTGACCCGAAACTTGGTGGGAACTTAGGTTGTGATGCCAAGTTGTACCTAGAAGATTGACGTCATGATTACGTCATCGGGTATCAAATTACACGCGTTTTTAGGAAAAACGTTGGTGCTCTTTAACTTGAGAACCACATGACCTACGATTTTGATATTGACATATGTTACTCAACACATGAATGTCAAGAATTCATATATTCAGTGTTGTGTACAAATGACCTCACTTCCGGTGTTACCAGAAGTTGAAGTTTGACTCAAAATAACTTAAAAAACGGAAGCATTTGGGGAAAAAAACTCGAGGCTAAAAGATAGAGAAGGTCTCTGGCTTTCAGAAAATATAAACGATGACGTCATGCGTGCTATATAGCGCCCTCTACGGTTGATTAAAGATATACAGTGATTACGTAATCAAAAAGTAAACAATGGATTTCCGCCAAATTTGATAGGTGTGAAGCACTAATATACCACGACATGTATGTGAAGTTTGAAATCTGTGACGTCATTCAACCGGAAGTTATGCTCTTTTAAAGGGAAAATTACTGAATTATTCAAATTCTGTTTACTCATTGTCTCTTGTGATTACAAGAGACTCTGATTGGTACCAGATGGCAGTCATTGCAAGGTGATTGGAATGTGCTTCATTAGATTGTCACAGTGGAAACGCATGATAGCCTCAACACAGGAGTTTAAAAAAAACCCATATACTTTTAAACAGTCAATTTTAACCATACAAAGGCCCAGACAAAGTTCCTACAGCCTAGATGTGGATTGAACATTTACGCCATCTATTGGTCTTTATATGGATTTTGAAATATTTCTCACACTAGCCCATTAACTTTGTACATATACGTGTACAACAAAAAATATGATGATCGATTGGCTGTATTTCCCATAGACTATATATACGTACATAATTCACTGTGTAGAACATAATGTTCTGTACATGTAATGTCCACTGAATTGCGTAACTCAAAACTTTGTTTAGTTGTTTACATCTTGCCATATATATTTGCACGTAAATCTTTTTATACATGTATATCATTAAATACCAGCACCAAATCTTAATCGAAATGCTATCGATGTAGGTTGCGGAGTATTGCACATCATTTTGTCAAATGACAATGTGTTCCATAAACACTGCAACTAAATCCACGGCTAAATTTTTTTTTTTTTACGTTGAGATAATGGTCACTTTTAAACTATGTCTTAATCAAACAAAATAAAAACTGCAAAATATTTACATCATATGCACTCAATGACTTCTGTAAATGTATTTACTTGTGATGAACTAACCGGAAGTTATCGTCCAGACAATATTACAAATTTAAAGGTGACGCCATTTTGTACACGCTATCAGTCATGTGTACGAAGTGCAATCAGCATGATAAGTATTTGATCAGTCACGCAGTTTAAATTTAGTGTGTATTTCAATATGCCATTGTATTAGCGATGATTAACCACATACGTTCCAACATAATTGTTATGTTCACATAATAGTTCCACTACGAAATGATACCCCGAACACCTAGTGGTTGTTCCAACAACCACAATGTCTAGTTATTCATATTACCATGTCTTCTTGTTATTTTCCTTGTTATAAAGGACATTATACATAAGCCAACTTACTGTGAAACCATCGATGAGACAAAACGCCCCCAGCCCTACATCCTAGTCCTACACAGCCAGTCCATACTAGAGCCAACTGACGTGTTTGTGATTATCGCTAAGCAAGCATTGCCACAGCGTTCTATGATGCAGGCAGTAGACGTCTGTTATAAGGCCCACTACGTAAACTGCAAGTACCAAGCACAATGTTCAACAGTATGGATGTTTCTTGAGAGGTGCATCTACTGTACAAACAATCCACAACAACCAAGCAGGAGAACCCAGCTTTAAGATCAGTTAGAGCCTTCTTGGCGTTCAAGAACATGTAAAAAATATTATGGTATCCTGAATTGATCATGGGTTAAATTAAAGGGTTTGGATTATAGAACTTGCATGTAAAACATGCTATCTTGTTTTAAGTTCTATTCTATTATGTAATGTATACTTGACAACCATCCAAGTCATCAGTCAACTTGTATTTGTTTAACATGTCTTGATCTGAGCTATTTTGGTATCCTGAATTGATCATGGGTTAAATTAAAGGTTTGGATTATAGGACTTATGTTTTAAGTTTTTTTTTTATTTTGTATAATTGACAACCATCAAAGTTATCAGTCAACTTATATTTGTTTAACATATCTTGATCTCAGGAATTGTGTTATCCTGAATTAATAACATTACATCTATGAGTAATAAATTAAAGGGTTTTGCTTTCAAGCTTTATATGTAAATGTTTATTTGCATTATATGCTTACATTCAATTGAAAACCAAGTCATGAATCAACATATTTTTTATTGATTCAAGTTATAATGTCATTCTGAAATAATTATAGGTTTCATTAAAGAGAATTTGCTTAAACTGTTTAATATGTTAGTTTAAAAGTGTTGAGAAGTTTGATGTTTGTAATAAAATATAAAAAAGAACAAGCCTGGCTTTCAAGGTATTCCTTATTTAGACTTTCCACAAGCACCAACCATTGGTCAACAAAATAGGCCCAAAATGAGCAAAATATATTAACCAACATGTAAGTCTTCTAAGTACCCTATAATTTAGAAACAAAAAAACTAACCAACAATTGGTCAAAATTAATAACCGGTTTTTCGGTTAATTAATGACCAACAATTGGTTCTTTTCATTCACCCAACTAATGGATAATTCAAAGTGCCAACTGTTCTGTCTGAAATGTTACCCAATTTTGAGGTAAACACGTTTGCCCAACACCCGTTGGGCATTTTTTGCCCAAAAGATGTGGATGTTGACTATTGTACCAATGTTGGGTAAAAAGTTGGGCAATATTCACCCAATTTTTTTAACAGTGTTCCCACAAAACAGCGCTAAACAACAGGTTGACTGAGATAATTGCAAAGCTCTGATGATAAGAAGTCTTCAACGTCATCCGAGATCTGGAATTTGGAGCGTCTTGTACAGAAGCAAAGGAAGACGATCAGGGAGCTGGAGAAAGAGAACGAGTCTCTGCGGGACTTAAATCTGCATCTGCAGAAAAAGCTGTACTACGCTTAATGACATAACAACTTTAACCAGTCTGGTTTCCATCTTTTGCTCCTTTTAAGCTTTTAACCTGCATACAAATTTGTGATTTTTTTTTTTTTTTTTCAAATTTCTTTTTAATTGTTTTTTTTTTTTTTTGGTTTAAAATGTTTACGGTCGGGGCATATTTTTGGGTCGGGTGGGTTACGCCAATACAACAATTTTTTTGTATGGCCTAAGTGCAGATTATTGTTGCACAATTAAGTGGCATCCATTTGCCGATGAGGCAGCTCATGAAATTAGGTCTAGAGACCATAAAGTCTTAAACATGCATTTTGATTGTTCAACGGGTCAGCTTCCTTTTCAGGTGATGATTGGTACAAAGATGATACACGCATATATTTACAATATGAACTTTTGATAAATACATATTATTAGAATCGGAGGAACAAGAGAGGGATTGCAGAACTGAGCCTCAGAGCTTCGCAATGGCTGACTGTACTGAAGAAAAGGTGAGCATGGTGGAAGCTGTTCCAGCACACTGAAAATGTTCAAGAATTTGAAAATAGCCACCGTCAGGGACAGAGCTTTCTTTTACCACCAGGCCAACTTCCTGCAACCTGCTGTTGAACGCAGCGTTTTAGCTAGCGAGCCGTGCAGCCGTGTTTTGCACGGCCAGTTTTGTGAAATCACGGCCTATTTTTTCAAGCGCGGCCTGACGGTGCAAATCAAGCCGTGCACTGCTTACATGTAATCTAGATCCCAAAAAATATGACAATGAATTCTAAGCTGAAATACTTTTTTTGTAAGTTTTCCCATCAACCATTCCAAAATAGAAAATACGCTGAAGTAAAGTACATTGGAACTGCGGTTCGAAACTAGGATCGAATCATGGAGCGACAAATGTACGTACGTACAAGCATGGTTTTTCATTTAGCAAGGCACCCTTCCGCCTACGGAAAAACATCATACACAATGCATTGCAAAATACCCCTGTGTCAGGATACCAAACCCCATCGGTTTACGCACGTGTACAGTGTGCGTGTACAGACTGCGCTACGTGTACTGCGTGTATAATGTGTATGCATGGGTATATTGGCGGCGGGGACAAGACAGGTTGCGCTTCCAATGGAAGCCGTTACCTATAACGGCTGCAATCGATGTCTGTTTTGTGTATGGTACATTGGCGGCGGGGACAAGACAAGTTGCTTTATCTATGGAAGCCGTAAACTACAGTGGCTGCAATCATTATAAAGTTTTTTTTGTATTTTTTCCGGCCGGCTGTAGCCTAGCCAGCGACATGTTAAGCAATCAGCAGATTTTGCCTGGTACTCGGGATGCATTTTGTGTACAGTATAATACGTACCAGAATCGTTGCTGCTTCATGAATAATGCATCAACATTCTGGCGTATCTGCCCCGTACGCGAGCGGTTTATCTTCGACACGGTCTTTGATTTGTTGAAAGTTTGTTTGTTGTTGTACACTGTATACACGCCTGTTCACCGGAGATGTTTTAAGGTGCTCTTTTTAATTTCGAGAATGGCATCCAAACGGAAAATAACAGACTTCTTCTCAAAGGTAAGGGTTTACCTACACATAATCTTTGGCTGTGTTTGGGCGGTGTGTGATATGGATTGTACACTAAACAGTTATAAAGTTTTAACCAAAACTAAGTCAGACGTGTTGCGTCTCGCCTGCCTGCTTTTCGGAAAAGGCCTATTTTTATTAATATTAGGCCTATTATTATTATTATTAATTTTATTATTATTGTTCCGACATTTCTGATTTGGGAACAGGTTTAGTTTATGCTTAGATCATGTATATTATTCTTTATCACCCTCTAAGTGTTGAAAGTACTGCAAAGTTCATACTCTGGAGGTTGCTATCTCAGGCTCAGTGTCATGACCGCGTACTATTTATTTGGTACTTAATTAATGAATAGTTTGTGATAGTGTTTGCTTATAAATTGTATTCCAGAAAAACTCAAGGGAATCGGAGTCAGATTCTTACTCTGTCTCTGATGCAGGTGATGAGTTCAATTCTGTGGCCCCTGCTGCAGCTGCTTCAGTTAAAATCCAGTCTGCCCCACCTACCAAGTCCAAGAAAAAGCGAATAGTAAAGTTTGTCAAAGGTTGGCTCACCAATGAAGCCTTTAAAGACTGGCTTGTATATGATGACGTGAGTAACACAATGTCCTGCCGCTTCTGCAAGACGACTGACAAATATGGCGTTTGGGCTACATGTGGCACAAACAATTTCAGGTATTTTTAATAATTGTTCACTGAGGAGCTTTTAACTGCCACCCTAAATGCTTATTTTGTTCTACATTTTATAAAATACATTATTGTTTTAAAGAATACCACTTGGATTACTTTATACATATAAAGTATGATTGAAATTAGTTTTATTCTTTGCAGATTGAAAACACTTCAAACTCACATGTGTTCTGAGGCACACATGAGAGGTGCCGCAGCAGCTGAATTGGGTCAGAGGACCCTACCGGATGTAAGGAGGGATTTGAAAGAGGAGGAGAAGACCTCTTACATAGCTGCACTTAAGACAGTGTACTGGATAGCATCTGAGGAGATTGCTAACATGAAGTATCCCAGTTTACTCAGTTTTCAAAGAGAGCAGGGCGTCGACCCAATAATCAAATTAAGCCGTGGAGGAAATTCAACAAAAGAAAGTCCACAAGTGTTTAATGAACTCCTAGCAGCTATTGATAAGGTAGTCCATTTTAGAACTTTAACTAATACTTGACCATACTACTGTTTAAATATGTACATTTGGTATTTTTTTAATCTGCTCTGATTTAAATCCCCTTTGCCCTAGCACTTGGTAGCAGCTTGCCAGTTGCCACTATGATTTTATGTTACATTCCCTATAAATCAAGTGTGATATTGATATTTAACACTTAACAGAAATAATGGTTTATTCTGCTTAATTTAAAGGTCATAGTCAACGATACTGTCTTGAATATGAAGAAGAGTCCATTCATTGGTGTTGGGATAGATGAATCCACAGACAGGTCATCTGAGAAACATGTCGTCTTCACAGTCCGATATCAGCATGGAGACAACATAAAGACGACTTATCTGAAGATAAAAGCGATCAAAGATGGCAAAGCAGAGACAGTGTACAACACTCTGTGTGGTGTGTTTAAAGACTATGGCATATCAACTAGTAAGGTAAATATTAATATGAACGTACACAGATTTTCATTTAGATTAAGCTCATGTTATCTTTAAAGTACACAATGTGCATGAATTCATGTACCGGTAATGCAAATGTACAAATACATGCTGTTGTAAAATGATGTATATAATTGTATTTAACTTACTAATTTTCTGTCAGATCCAGGGGTTAGGAGTTGATGGAGCTAATGTAATGCTGAGTGATCAGAATGGAGTGGCAGGACTCCATAACAGACAGAACCCATTTGCTGTCACAGTACACTGTGTGTGCCATCGGCTCAATCTTGCAGTGAGCAAGGCAGCCAAGGCAGTAAAGGGTGTTGACCAACTGCAATCCCTGGTATCAACAGTATACCAACATATCAACAACTCGCCAAACAGACTAGTCAAATTCAAGAATATGGCAAAAATCTTGGCTTTGGCTGAAGATACTGAAGTTGATGGTGATACTGAGGGTGTTGACATCGTGCCTTCCTATTCTTTTTTGAGATTTAAGAAGGTACGGTATCTTGTAATGTTTATGTGTAGGTAATGCCTTTGTTGATTGTATAACTAAATTGACATTAACTTTCCAAGTGTAAAAGCATCTTTAATTTTGTTCTACTATTTTTTTTCTCAGGTGTTTGAGATCCGGTGGTTGAGTTTAGGAGAAGCTGTCAAAGCAGTGATTCACAATTACCATCCACTGGTAATGTTACTGGAAGAGGAGGCTGCTGATGAAGGAAACCCAGTGTCAATTGGTCTTCTAACACAGTTGAGCAGTTACAGGATGGTGGCCTTACTTCACCTAATGGGGGATATCTTGGCTGTCACCAATCATCTCAGCAGGACATTTCAGCAGCGTAACTTATCCTTCCATAGTATCAAGTCTCAGGTATAAATGAAATAATGACACTAAAACTAATAATTTTTTAAGCATGAACAGAAAGGAGGAGCCACATAACAATTTTATCATACAAATATGTATTATCCGAATTGAATTCTAAATTCTAAAAACATATTTATCAGGTTGTTTGTTTTATATTTTAATTCAGATCCAAGCTTTCCAGGACAGCTTGGAAGAGTACAAACAAGTAGATGGTCCTTTCCTGGAACCATTTCTTCGCAGCACAAAGGACAAGGATGAGTACTTCATCCCACTGAAGACGAATGCAAACCGAGGTAGTGGAATCAATCAAAGGGAACAGTTTGTTCTAGACCGAGAACAAATCATATCAGAAGTTGTTAATAACATCAAAGGCCGGTTTCCCCAGATGGATTTGCTTGATGCCATGCAAGTAAGTGATTTTACATGGCAGCAACTGGTAAAACAAGATTGTACATATTGTTTGATGTTTGATGATTATTGAAAAACAACCAGATATTCTTTTTAATGATAAAATACTTCATTGTTTGGGTAAATGTGCATGTTTTATTTACACTTTCAGATATTTGAGCCAGAGGCATACCCTGAAGGGCCTCTGAACATGTGGGGAATTGATAAACTTGAGGTGCTGCTGGATCACTATGGGAAGAGACGGCCCTCTGTTAATGGATATAGTAATCCATTAGTGGACTGCGACGAATGCAGAGGAGAATTTCTCATGTTCAAACGAGTCATTAATGACTACAAACAGCACCAGTCCAGTGATGTTACAGGGGCAGAAGCACTCTTCAGTGTCATATTTGGAGGTGCAAAGCGGCCAAATCGGAGACTCTTCAAAGGTAATTTGACAAATACATTTGCTTAAATAATTACATCAAAAATTACAATGAGATAAATTGTTTTGTATTTTAAATGAATATATTTTTCCCCTCAGAAATGTACAAGCTGATGTTGCTCTCCTGTGTCATCATGCCATCGAATGCAGAGACGGAAAGGGCATTCAGTGTCCAAAACCGAATTAAAAACAAGCTGCGAACAAGACTTGCCATCGATAAATTAGACCAACTCATTCGTATTTCCTACAATAAAATGTCAATGCAAGACTTCCCTTTCAAGAAAGCTCTTGACATTTACATGCTTCAGCCTCATAGATGGTTTTAAATTTGAAATGCAAGGACATTTATGTTTGTTTGAAAACAGAACAAAGCTTTTTGAATGTAGGCCTATTACTTTTCTTTGTCGAAGGTGTAAAAGAAAAAGTTGTTTTGAAAAATCGAGCTTCAACCAAGTCAAAGCTAAGAATACAGCAGACAATATCACACTGATAAGTGACATGGGCTATGTTTATGCACATGTGATTGTAGTCTGTTGGATGTTGACAAATGATTTTCCCCTGCCATGTCTGTATAAAACTGTGTGCTAAGTCTATTTATTTTAGATGTATTTATTTTTCACTATTTATTTCAGTCTATTTATTTTTCACTTCATATTTAGCATCTAAGTAAATGCGTGTCAAGTGCTGACCTGCATACCTTTTTTTTTTAACATAAATAAAGTGGTTATGAGAAATATGTGCAAATGTGTTTATTTGTCATTATTTGCTTCTGTGTTGAAGGGCTGTTAATCACACTATAAACTAATTGTGAAAAAAGGCAAAAATCACACAAAAACTCGCTTCTGATTGGAAAACATGTGTCAGAAATTCATCAGAGACCACCACATCATTTTTAAATAGCCAGAGGAACTTCGGGCTGCGCAGTTTATGTTTCATGCTTCGCAAACAAATTTCAAGATTGCACTCCCTATTTTTCATTTTGCACTCCCATTTCTTAAATCCTAGCTAAAACACTGGTTGAACGCAAATGGAAGGGAGAGCAGGGCAAGCTGCTGGAGAAGCTAAAGACAGACAAGCTTCCTCTGACCATTTGGGGAGATGGTCGGGAAGACAGCCCCGGCCATTCAGCCAAGTTTGGCTCCTATACTGCTGTCGAATTGAATCTGAAGAAAATCATCAACATACAGTTGGTTCAGGTCAGTTTATATTTACTTTAAAAAAGAAATTGGTTTAAAGGAAAATAGAATTTAGATATGTTGACATTAAAAGTGAGATGCGTGCACACTGACAAAATTTAAAAGCACCAAAAAAAGACCCTTATTCAGCACCAGTCATTCAAGCAGCCCTGGTCAAGGATCTCCCTTATTTGGGCTTATAACATTTAGTTTGATTTATATATATTTTACGTGCAAAGTTAGCACGTATGTTTAAATTTTTTTTGGGGGTGCCACATTTTTAACATTAAAATAGAGCAACGAAGTGAAGAACGGCAATAACATGGAACTTGAAGGATTCAAGAGGATTGCAAAGAAGCTTCAGAAGGCTGACCTGAGTATTGGCAAGTTGGTCACTGACCGACACCACTAGCTTGCCAAATATGCTCGAGAGGAGCTACCTGGAATTCTCCACACAAATTGCTGCGACCATATGTCCTGAAGTGCCTCAACACAAATACACCATGCACGATGAACGGGTACTTTGCCTATGCTATGGACAATATACAGAACCCCAACTACAAATTCATCTATGAACAAATGTTTGTATACAACCAGGCAATAGCCAACTTCCGTAATGGGTTGTGAGAAAATGAACACAAACTGATCATGGCAGGAAAGGAGAAGTATTCTCCTATTTGGTTTGCAAGAAATCACCCCAAGTATTAACTTATTCACATATATGTGATATGCATGATAGATTTTAATACTCTAACGATGTCAGATGCATGGTTGCTACCAATGAGTCCTTCAGTTTCACTGGAAATCCTAGGAGTGGTGAAGGACTAGACTTTGTCTTAGAGAATGTCAACAAAAAGGTCAAAGCCATTCTGGCAAATGGTGCTCTGAATGCTGGTGACTGGATGCTGGCTTTCCGTAAACACCATGAGCTTGAAAACATCGGGAAGGCTGCACACTCAAGGATGGGGATCTCTGACCCTTCATCTGGATCGTCCAAACTTGAAGAAGAGATAAAAAAATTTCGATGTTTAATTCGGAAATCAGGAATTCTTCTCGACCCACAAGCAGACATGCCATTCCAGTCTTTGAGTGGTAAAAAGTTGAAAGACAACCATATGACCGCCATTGGCCAAAGAAACAAAGAAATGTACACAAACTGTCTTAAAACACACATGAGCCCACCAAAGAATATAACGTATGTCATTGCAACAGATGAAGAAATAACAGTCAAGTCCCGAACCTTCACAAAAGCATCACTAGCAGGTTCCATCAATGAGATACTCCCACATGAGATCATCTCCCACATGGGACAACAACTGACTATCTTCATGAGCAATGGAAAGATGTGAAGAAAGGAAACAAGAAGGGATACATAGACTTTTATAAGTCCATAGAGATGATTGAAATCGCCCAAGATGACACTGACGAATTTGGTAATGAATTAGAATGATCGTAGATGTCACCTCTTCTGTCTAAATAGACATTTGTAACTGTATTCATTACCTTGCCCAAACTGCAACAAATGCGGCTGTGACCATGTTGAGACTACATGTAAGAGGGATACATTTAGTATCTTATGGAATCTATATTAGCCTATGGCATGTGATGAAATTCTTGTTTGCTTGGAGAATGGCAAAGAGATAGCTGGCCAATACCCTGACGATGATATCGATGAAATTATCTTCATTCTGGATCAATTCAATATTCCAAACAGGGGCTATCATGAGTTGACTCAGAGGAAGTCGGCAATACTACCAAAATAGTTAATCATTGTGAACAAGTGCTACAACATTTATCTACGATGCTTGCCACTCTCTATTCACAGAGGCAAATGACTGCAAATGCTCATCAGTTGCTTCATTTATGTGATGTTGTGAGAGATCTGGGACCCTTGTGGGTATACTCATGTTTCACATTCGAATCATTGAATGGTGAATTGGTGTCTCTCTTTCACGGCACTCAGAAAGTTGACTTGCAGATATAGCAAGTAATATATGTATGATTTGGAAGGTACCCCTTCTTCCATTGAAGCTTGAGGTTGGATCTTCCATTTCTGCATTTTGCTACTACTTCAATTATCTTCAATGTAATATTCTTTGGTGACAATAAACCAACGTGGAAGTGTATATTGTACAACGGGACATTCCAACACCTGACAATTATTCCATTAGTCTACAGCTATAGTTGGCTATATTAGTTTTGTACGATTCACTAGAGTGCTATGAGCCCATGCCGTTATGGATACATACGCTTATGTGAACAGTGGTGATGGAGATTCCCCAGATGGACATGGAGAACTTGACCACCATGGTATCAATGTCGGTGACTCTGCAAGCCAGCACAGTCACTGATCACACCGACCCTCACGTGCCGGGTCAACTTCTTCGTCAGTGAAGTCATCAGCTTCCAGTGCCCACATCAGAGCCAAAGCTGAGAGAGCAGCACTTGAGGAGGAGGCCAAGGCCCTGGATGAGCAAAACGCCATCGAACTTGAAAGCCTCCAAGTTCAGATGGAGATACAGCAGGGTCAGCTCAAACTACAACAGAGAAAGCATGAACTTGAGCTGAGAGTTAAATATGCCAGAGCCAATGCTTTGGCCAAAACGTATACTGCACCGGCTCATCGTCTAATCCGCACAGCAAGCAAGGCATTCCACCACCGTGGTTCGGATAAGTCTGGAGTCGAAGATAGTTTCACTGCCTATCTCTCTCAAGAGTGCAGCACAGCCAACCATCTTGTCCATTTCATTGGAAATAGGCCCACATATTGTTTGAGGGAGGGGCTTCTGCAAGAAAAACATGCCAAGAAAAAAGGAAAAAGATGAGAAACAAGCATTAGAAAGGTTGGCCATCGTTGAAGCAGTTTCTATTGTGGATGGTGGATTGTGCAGAACTTAACAGAAAATTGAAGAAGAAATATGAAACATGAAGATGAAGAAACTGTGAGAAGAGCAATGAACAGTCAGGTTCAATTCATTCAGAAGGTTCTCCATATTAAAGGACCGAGAAGGGAGGTTTTTCAGTTGTCAAAAACACAGGATGGGAGAAGAATTGTTTTCACAAGCCAAGAGATGAAGCAAAACCTGACCGAAGTTGTAGAAGCAAACAAAACATCATTCACCCCAGTAGAGACATCAGCAACAGAAACTGCACCTCAGCCATCATCAGCATCAACATCCAGAACATTCACAGAACCCGAGGAGCGAGATCAAAAGTTCAGGCAATTGAAAGCTAAACTGATGAAAAAATGGAGATAGAGAAGAAAAAACGAGCAGTTCAAAATTCACTGAAGCATCTACCAAATCTTATGGATAACCTGCACCTCCTCACTGGCAAGACTGTGGAACACAGATGTTGGAACAAAGAGAAGACAGAGACATCTTGGTTCAAAGGGTTGATTACGGGTGTTACAAGAGACATGGAAAACCCTCTGAAGACCGAATTTACCATACGGTATTATGGAGATAAAGAAGGCCAGAATCTTGAGGAGGATGCGTTGACTTTTGATCTGCTCCAGGATTTAAAGAAAAATTATCTTGTTTGTTTTTGTAGAACTTGCATTTTAGAACAGTAATTCAAAATTGGCCCATCTGATAGAAATCTGCTGCCAGATTCAGTGTGAAAAACCAGTTCATGTATAACACAAGAATGTCTGTCCATGTTATGAACATAATCGTTCATTTCATCTGAAAGATGACCTTGTAATTTCCTACATATCCAGTGAATCAGCCTTTTTCTTTCCAGTACAAACACAAATGAATACAGGAATGTTCAGGAAAGTAAAATGAGCAAAAAACCTGATGTTAAATCCACCTCCCATTTCACACCCCAAAAGTTATCTTTTATTAAAAAAAAGGTACCATTAGTGTGGACAGACCCAGGTCCATAATGTTTGTGTGAGTAACATGACGCGGATCCACTGCTTTCTGAAAATTATCCATCCTCCATTTTCAAACCTATGTATCTTCATGTACACATAAGATTTGCACTGTCAGATAGAGAATTTTGTTGTGAAGAACATTTTTATTTTGCATAAAAAACTTTCTTCACAAAGTAAAACACATTTGTAAATTCAGTTGTTTATTTCTGCCAGCTACACACAGGAAATTCAGCACCACAGGATATTGCACATGGGTTAATAGCAGCGTGTTAATTAAGGGTTAAATACAGAAGAAGAGAGTTCATGCAGCGCCTCAGGTTCCTGAGCTGACAAACAGATACAAAGTGGGAAAAGCACAATGATCCATATTCAATTTGGTTGGATGCATCGCACCAGGGCGACTGAATCCCATGCTGGTATGGAACGAGATACATTAATGTGTCTACAGACTGTACCTTTGCCCAGCTGTGCAAGAAGGGTATGGATGCCCTTTTTCCATCTGGAAAATCAGCCCAAGGACCAAGATTTTCTTTCAAGTTAGATGGTCTGGGAACATTTCAACTGTGCTGGATGAAAGTCAGTTTGACTTACCAGAGATTGTCATTTGTGAATGCTCAATTGCTCACGACAACCAAAGACAAGGGTGTACATATTTACTCATAAGAAGGTGTCACCAGTTCAAATTATGTATTCAATTAATAATTGAATATAATGTGATGTGATGACTCAGCCCTAAATAATGGTAACTTAAAGGAAGTTGCTAATCCACCCCATTAAAGCAACATGTAGTGAAGCCAAGATGTGCCCAAGGTACCCGGTGGATTGATCACCGTACACGTAGAAAGGCTTTGACCTGTCTGTCCACAAATTACAGATGAGCTTGAACAGCTTGATGACACGGAGGGGTGTCCCAACTTTAAATGTGGCAAGAATGGAGGCATATTTGAAGCTTCTTACTTCAAGTTTTTTACATGTAGTTCATTCTCCACATATTCCTTTATCAAAACTTGAGAAGACTTTAATAGCAAAGCTGTCCTTCAGTTTCTAAAATGATACACTCCCAATGTCAACAATCAGGTCCTATGTGGTAATTACACAAAAAACCAAACTGCCCGATGAAAGTATGCTACGGGGATCAATGGACAGTTGAGAAATCCAGTGAAATGGGACATGAAGGCTTTTACCTTGACTGAATCTGTGACATATTATACATGTTCATGGAGTTTGTATACCGGTCAGAAGGAGTTTCCCAGCCATCCCTGTGCAGCATCCACTGGACCCATCAATCAACCATCCTAGTAGGATGATCCTATGGACATGTATGTCAGTAACCATGTAATGCTGGACTTGATTCAGGGCTACGAGAACAAAGGACATTTTATCTATTGTGATAATTATTATACAAGTCCTGCCCTCTTTCAGAAGCTATCTGACCTCGGCTTCAGGTGTTATGGAACAGTAAAAAGCATGGCAAAGGCAATGCCAAAAGAAAAGCTGCCAACCCGAAGACTAACAAGGTGAAGAAGGAAGATCCTGCATTATTCCATGAAAAAGGCGGCCAACTTTTTAATGTGGGGTTTGACAAGCGGCTAGTCAACTTGCTAATCACCGTGGGTAACTGTGATGTCACTTACAAAATAATTCGCTCCAGACATGGTAACGACGGTTATCGAAATGTGGCAAAGCCTGGTTCCATCGAGGAATACAACAAATACATGAGAGGAATGGGCTGATTTTTAAAAATCTTTCAAAAAGATCAAAAAGATTTTCGGTCTTGTTTTACTAATTTCTGGATAAATACATTTCAGGCGGAAACATGTTAACGGTATGTTTCTACCACCACCATCTTCATACCCTGTAAGTTATACGTAAATCTGTGAATATTTTCTGTTTTGGGCGGTTTCTTACCAAAGTATGATACTACCTTTAACTTCCATTGACCACAGTAACACCCCCCCCCCCAACTTCACATTTTGAAAACCTAATCCGGGGAGTCTCACACAGTGGTGAAACTAGGGACCGGGCTGGGGGAGGGGGCATGTGCACCGACCGGGCGCCACTTTTAGGGGGGGGGGGGCGCCAAAAAAACAAACCAGTGCAACATTATTGGAAATCTAATCCAATGAACAAAGAAAGAAAGATTCAAATTCCAAATTGTCTGATTTTTTTCCCCATTGGCGTCAGAAGTTGGAATTTGGGGCGCAATTTTCACGCTTTCCATGGACCCGTTTTCCCTAAATACGCCGCTGTAAAAAATGGATCTACATGTAAAGTTGCTTTATAGTACATTTATCAATAAGCACGGACTACTTCCTTATTACAAGTGAATTGTGTACAACCATGGAGGAAGGAAATACTCCATGGTAATGGTATTGAACTCCAAGCATGCGTGGACTCAGTTAGCGTGTGTCTATAAATGCCATCCAATCAAAACCACCGTTATATACGCTGCTTAATGCATATTCATGATCATCTGTCAATCAAGTGACTGGTGGATGTAGGCCCTATGCCATACACAAACATGATTTATGGTAATGACCTGTAAGTCACTGGCAGATGCATTGGCTATGTACATAAACATGAATATTATGATCTGTCAGTCAAATACAAGTCATTGTTATAATGTGTCTGTGATTACTGTACGTGATATTTGATTGACAGCGCTGGTAGACCAATCACACGCTGAACAAATTTTACTCGATCACTGCTCAGGAAATCAGTGGTGAGTTAAAAAGCCGAGGCGGCCGGTCCCTGGTCCACATGAAACATCCCATCTGAACTTTGCAGATCATTCTATACAAAGAGAGGCTGATTAAGAGAGGGTCCAATTTTATCAAGAAAGACAATTCCTAGCAAGGTAAGTGCTCTTCAAGTTTGAAACAAGTTGTCTGAATATCAGTTGGGAAGACCTGACGTTTTATCCCAAGCAGGAACATATTTAAAGGTACATGTAGTATCATACTTTGGTAGCATATCGAAACAGAAATCTTCACAGATTTACCTATAACTTACAGGGTATAAAGACGGTGATGGTAGAAACATACTATTCAAAATGTTCTGCCTGAAATGCTGTATTTATCCAGAAAAGAGTAAAACCAGTGACCAAAATTATTTTTGATCTTTTAAAGATCAAAAATAAAAGAGACAAGACTTAAGAAATACTGTGGCCGCTTTTCACTCTTTTCTCAAAAAGTGGGCAATGTATAAAGGGACTTACATCTTCACAGATGACTGTAACTGTATCTTCCTTGATATTTTTGCCCATGAATCTGTACTTCTTTGACAAAAAACAAAGTATGATACTACCTTTAAGAGGCTAATTAATTATTGACAAGAGGGTATGTACATGCATTTAGCCTCCGAGAAAGATCCTGCTATAGGATCGAAACGTCAGGCGCTCCTATTTCCAAGCATTTGATATAATTATTTAAAGGTAGTATCATACTTTGGCAAGAGACCAAAAATAGAAATGTTCACAAATTTACGTATAACTTTCAGGGTATGAAGATGATACTGGTAAAAACCTACTGTTAAATTTGTTTTGCCTGAAGTGATGTATCTTTCAGAAATTAGTAAAACAACGAATCTTTTTGATCCTTTAAAAGATCAAAAATAAAAGAGAAAAGACTTAAGAAATACTGTGGTCGTTTTTCACTATTTTCTCAAAACGTGGGCAACGTATGGGACTGAAATTTTCACAGATGACTGTTACTGTATTTTCCATGTTATTTTTGCCGATAAATCTGTATTTCTTGGACAAAAATCAAAGTATGATACTACCTTTAAGGTCATTTCGGTTGATGAGCAGTTTGCAGCAATTTATTACTTACAATTCTTACATGCGTAAGTTTTGGGGTGTAGATATATTGAAAAAAAAAATCACATGCAAATTTCACATTGATGAAGTAACGAGGTAAGTTTCCAAGGATTATCAGAGTTATTAGTAGACTTAACGGTACAGTTCAGGATTGGTAACATACCCAAACAGAAATGTTCACAGATTTACGTATAACTTTCAGGATTATGGAGATGGTGCTTGTAGAAACACACCGTTAAATTATTTCCGCCTGAAATGGTGTTTTTACCCAGATATTTGTAAAACAAAGACCGAAAACAGTTTTGATCTCAGGGTAAGACCAAAACCATTCTTTATGTTTGATAAGAATAAAACATTTGTCAGGTTTTTAGCTATTTTCTTGTGACTCAGATGTCCAATTAAGCTTGAATGTGCACATGCTTATTATTTCATGTACATGCTGGATCAGACTAAGTGTGAGTGATACACTGCGACCTTTACCTTTAATTGTGTAAATACATTTAAAGGTAGTATCATACTTTGGTAAGAAACCAAAACAGAAATGTTCACAGATTTGCCTATAACTTACATGGTATGCAGATGGTGCTGATAGAAACATACCGTTGAAATTTTTCCGCCTGAAATGGTGTATTTATCCAGAAATTAGTCAAACAACGACCGAAAATCTTTTTGATCTTTTAAAAGATAAAAGTCAAAAAAATAAAAGAGAAAAGACTTAAGAAATACTGTGGCCGTTTTTCACGATTTTCTCAAAAAGTGGGCACCGTATGGGACTGACATTTTCACAGATGACTGTTGCAGTATCTTCCTTGATATTTTTGCCCATCAATCTGTATTTCTTTGACAAAAACCAAAGTATGATACTACCTTTAAGAATAATTTTTTGTTCCTCTCGAAATGTCTAAAACTTGTAAATTCTGATCGCCAATACTCCCGATATTTTTTTTGATTTTTGATTGGATTTTTCACCCAAATATTGAGTAATTGGTTTAAAAAAAAAATGAAACGAAAATGAAAATTTGAGATTGAAGCTTTACTTTGCTGCCCATGGCTCAAAGATCATACTTTCGTTTTGTCAAAGAAATGCATATTCCTGGGCAAAAATATCAAAACAGTCATCTATGAAATTCACAGTCCCATACGGGGCCGACTTTTTTGAGGAAACAGTGAAAAACGCCCACGGAATTTCTTTAATCTTTTCACCATTATTTTTTTTTCTTTTCAAGATCAAAAATATTTTTGGTTGTTGTTTTACTAATTTCTGGATAAATACACCATTTCAGGCAGAAAAAAATTAACAACCACCATATTTATACCCTGTAAGTTATAGGTAAATATGTGAAGATTTATGTTTTGGTTTCCTATCAAAGTATGATAGTGTCTTCAATGATTGGCTCAAAAAGTTTCGAGCCTTTAAGATTTTAGACTGGTCATTTTGCATGGGTGCCTATTTATGGGAAATTACTTCTACCAAAATCTCGGAATAATGGAAATCAATGCAAAGAAAAAACATAAAACCACAAATTGTACAGAATGTTTCATAAAGAAGATATTGTTGAATGTTATGGAAACAAAACAAACAATAATGGGGTGGAGTTTTTTGTCCTAGGAAGTTTGCAAAAAATGTAAAATTTTGGTCAAATTGTCAAGAATATTTTTTTGCAACATTTGGCTGTCCCGAATGTCAACCATGAGCCGTTGTTTGTAAAGAAAAGAAAAGTTAATTGTGGAGGTGCGTTCGAGCCAACAACTGATCTCTTTAAAGGTAATCTGATACTTTGGTTTTTGTCAAAGAAATACAGATTCACTGGCAAAAATATTTAACAAACCAAAACAGTGTTCACTATTGACGAATAACTTCAGGGTATATGAAGATGGTGCTGGTATACCGTTAAAATATTTCTGCCTAAAATGCTTTATTTATCAAGAAAGAGTAAAACCAAACAATTTTTGATCTTGGTAAGATCAAAAATCCTTCTGTATGTTTTATAAGAATAATTGAGTCGGGTTTTCGCTATTTTCTCGGGACTCAGATGTCCGATTGAGCTCAAATTTTCACAGCAATACAAGTAATAAACTGCTGCAAACTGCTCATCAGCCAAATATTAAATGATCTGAAATTTATAAAATGCTTGGAGTTAGGAGGGACTGATTTTTCGATTCTAGCAGGATCTTTATCGAAGGCTAACATTTTCACAGGTTTACCATTTCATGTACATAAATGCAGAATTAGACAAAATGAGTGCGAGTGCTGTTCTGTCACCTTTACCAACGTTGTACATGCCCTGTAAAGGTGGCGTATAAAAAATCAGCACTTTAGAATCTTTTTCATTTACTGACTGAACCATATATACACAGTGGAAGTCATGACGCTCCGATCGGCGGTCAAAATATCCGTGCTATTTGTTGCTTTTCCAAGACCATTTTGTATCGTTGTAAAAATGGGCACCCATCAAAAAAGTTCTGAAACTTAAGTTTGAGGGACGATTTCTTTTTTGTTACTGATCTATAAACTGTGGTATCATTGGAAAGCTTCATTATTCCTCTTTACAATCATATGCAATCTGTTGTGATTATTTAATCATGGAATGTGCATATAATGATGTGCAAATAAAAGAGAAAAGACTCAAGAAATATTGTGGCCTTTTTTCAATGTTTTCTCAAAATGTTAGCAACATATGGGACTGAAATTTGAACAGATTGACTGTTACTGTATCTTCCTTAGACTTGGGGCCAAGTCTTTCTTAGTCCGCTTGGTGATTGTCTCTTTTTTTCCCGCACTCTCGCGAAACCGCGCGAGCCGAGACTCATGGATACGGCGAGAGTTCACCTCTCGGCCCGGGACCGCTCAAAAAGAAAGACTTGGGAAACCCATTTTAGACACATATTCATTTATTCACGTATGCGCGTGCTTTACATTACGGTTGCTGTAGAGACGGCCGTTAAGACGAGTCCATTTTATTTGAGGGTGTATACAATTTCAAATAAGGCAGCAGTGGTGTACTTTAATACTACTCACATTGGACAGCATTTTCAAATTATGGTTTTTGTTCAATTACTTCATAAGTTGAATAATTTAATAAATATGCACATATTAATTTCACGACCCACGAGTTAAAAGTCTCATTATCAAGGTCATACTGCAGCTATATAGCTAGATAAGTGCGACGGCTGTGGTTGTGTATTCAACGTGCATCCCTAATGTACACGTGCAGGATGTAGCGTAGGCCTACATAATGAATATTCATATATTTAATAAAGATTGGCCAATTAGACGCGTTCGTACGATTTCGACTAAAGAACCCATAGGCTGTGTACAAATTGAAAACAGGTTTCCCAAGTCTTTCTTTTTGAGCGGTCCCGGGCCGAGAGCTGAACTCTCGCCGTAGCCATGAGTCTCGCGCGGTTTCGCGAGAGTTGCGGGAAAAAAAGAGACAATCACCGCGCGGACTAAGAAAGACTTGGCCCCAAATCTATATCTTCCTTGATATATTTGCCCATGAATCTGTATTTCTTTGTCAAAAACCAAAGTATGATATTACCTTTAATGAATTGGTTGTGGTCGTTTGTTGTCTAATTTCTTGGTGTCCTTATCTTTCTATTACCCTACACTTTGTTTTCCACTTTTTCCTTCACATTTTAGATGCATAAGCGACTGATATTTCTCCTCGTTGTCTCCATCCTGACGGGTGATTTACTCAAGCTACAAGCTGCTATTACCGATCATGCTCCTGCAAATAGTGATATGAATCCTACTTCTCCAGAGTGTGGTCAAATGTGCTGCCAGGGACCTGCTGCAATACCAGGCATCCCCGGTATACCAGGCCAACCAGGACCCTATGGACCAGTGGGTCTAAAGGGTGAAATTGGTCTACCAGGGCCCAAAGGTGACAAAGGGGAGACTGGAGTCGTGGGTGAGCAAGGGGACCCTGGGAACCCTGGACCTAAAGGAGTAAATGGCATGGGCGTGCCCGGTAAGATGGGTCCACGTGGTCCACCAGGATTAGCTGGAGCAACTGGGGGAATCGGTATGAAGGGTGAGAAGGGGAACCAAGGGGAAGCACCAACCAACCTGCACCGAGTAGCCTTTACAATGATACGCACATCGAATTTCCAGTCTAGTAGTAGTAGTAGTAGCTATCCCCGTATGCCCTTCGATATTACATCGATGCTTGCGCCTGGTACCAACATCAATCTTGAGACGGGTACCTTCACATGTAGTATCCCGGGCACCTACGTCTTTATGTTCTCACTGACCAAGTTTGCTCTTAATAGCCTCCGTGTATATCTGAGAAGAAATGATGACATTCTTGCCGCAGCCTACAGTTCTATATCAGAAGACAACGAACAGGTATCTCATAGTGCGTTGGTTGTCCTCCAAGATGAGGAAGAGGTGTATTTGCATGTCTATGGGAAGGTGCTTGACCACTACGGTACATTCAGTGGATTTTTACTTTACGAATAGACAAAACCAAATACTACAACCATCCTGAGCGATCCAGCCGCGGTTCTAGAGCCAATAATTATTTTTTGGGGGGCTAGAAGAGCCATTATTAATTTTAATATTATTATTATTCTTTTTTTTGGGGGGGGGGGGGGCTAGAAGACCCAATATTTTGGGTTCTTCTAATACTCGCTTCTGCATGCGATGTCTTATTAGGGGTCGAAAACATGCTCCTATATAATACACTACGCGTTTTTTATGTAATGGGAGACTTTTGCAGAGTCGGTCTCGAGTCAACAGCGCACGCACGCGCAATACAACGTGCGCATGCTCACAATTGCGCAAGCATGGTTTGCGCTTGCGCTGTTGACTCAAGACCAACCCTCCAAAAGTCTTCCATTGGCGCCTAATAACTGAAAAGATCCAGTATTTTCAAGATTTTTTTTTTCAATTGCAATTTTTTTTTTTTGGGGGGGGGGGGGCTAGACAAAATTGTTGGGGACCTACAGGAGCCTACAGCCCCCTGTAGATCCGCACCTGGAGCAATTCTAGAGGGAATAGATAGGTTAGTGATATATAAAGGTATTATAGACCTTTCTTTTCCAACGTCACAGCCTGAGTTTTTGCCAACCAAGATGGCGGAAGTATGGCGAGCCGTCAAAGCCGGGCATAAAAAATAACCACAATTTGAACACAATTTGTACACATCGTTTCATAAACGTTGAAAGATATTACTGAATGTAATGGAAACAACACAAGAAATGATGGTATGTATTTGTACAGCTATGGAAAGTTTGCAAATTATGTTGAATTTGGTCATGCCGTCTGTCAAGAAGACGAAATGATTTGCAACATTTGGCAATCCATACCAAGTATTGCCAACTAGCATGTCAGTGTTTGTAAACAAAAGAAACGTCTATTGCAAATAGCGACCGCTAGGGATTGTGGGATGCACAAGGGTCGAAAGGGCACCACATGGTTACTTTTGGACAGTGAGTAAAATCTTCTTAATTTGTAGAGGAGGGTTTACAAAATGGAGGCTCAGGCTCTGTCATCCATATGCTGAAAATATAGGTTGTGGTTTTACATTGAAGCTGAAGCTCTGTTTTCTTTTTCAAACCAGAGAATCTACTTCTGAGTCGTAGCCAAACGCCTCTATTTTGATGGGCCAACCCGTCAATTTAGAATGCACTCACAAAATATGGAGCCGGAGCCTGAGCCTGAGTCTGAGCTTTGTAAACCCACTGTGTTCTAGGGCCGGGGCTTTTCTCAAAGCTCGGCTCCGGCTCCATTTCGTGAATCCATTCGAAAAAAACTGGGTGTTAAACTTTTGAAACTTTTGGCAGCGGTTCGGAAGTAGATTCTCTGGTTTGAAAAAGAAAACAAAGTTTCAGCTTCAATGAAAAACCACAATTTAGCACAATTTAATCAGCATATGGATTAATACAGAGACGAAGCCGGAGCCTGAGCCGGAGCCAAGCTTTGAGAAAGGCCCCTGAACTTGCAGTTCGACACAGTAGTATCCCACAATGCGGTGCTGAAGCACCCTCTCTTGGTGAAAATATACTATTTGTGATAATCCTTAAATGGTAATTGTTTAATGTCATTTTGCCAAAATGTAAAAAGCCATGCATTCCATATAATCTGGAGCCAAATTCATAGAGCTACTAAGCACTAAGCACAAAAATGTGCTTAGTGCTTAGCACAAAAATGTCTTCCCAATAAAACAAACCACCATTCAAAATTCCATTTGATATTCATGGTCAGTGAACAACATCCAAAGACCAATCACAAGTGATACACAATACGTGGACATTTGGTTGTTAACCCTGTTTTTCTTAAGACAGGAATGTCATGCTTAGCAAATGTTTGTGCTAAGCAGTTCTATGAAATTGGCCCCTGGTGTTTATCTGCCACTAAAGCCTTGAAGAAAAAAAGCTAACAAAAACAATATCTACTGGTAATTTGTTTGTAACAGTGCTGTAAACGTGTATAATTACAAGTCAAATGTTCTGTTTATTTCGCTACACACATACGCTCTATACAGTCATTTTTGACTGAATTTGATTTTAAGATTCGTTTGAAATGTTCTATGTATACTCAGGAGTGAACATAATTTAAACTTGTCGCTGGCATGCATTTCTCATACAAGTTGCAGTTTTTATGAAGATTACAATTTCTGACAAAGTATGTTATATGTTGGTTTTACCTGAATGTTTCGATTCTTCACAAAAATATAAAGTTTTGGGGAATCAAAAGGTTGACTTTTTGAAATTTGGTTCAGTTCGGATCAACGTGATAATGTCAGAAGGTAAAATGATTCAACCAGGGGCCATTTTCATAGAGCTGCTTAGCGCAAAAATTCGCTAAGCATGACATTTCTGTCGTAGTAAAAACAGGATTAACAACCAAATTTCCAAGTGTTGTGTATCACTTGTGATTGTTCTTTGGCTGTTGTTCGCTGACCATGAATATCAAATGGAATTTTCAATGGTGGTTTGTTTTATTGAGCAAGCTATTTTTGTGCTAAGCATTTTTTTGGTGCTAAGCATCTCAATGAAATTGGCCGCTGGTGTTTTGATGATTTGCTGAAAAGGATGTCACGAAGGTTGTGATTACACCACATGGTATCACATTACACATTAACAGAAGACATCACATTCCTAACAATAATCATACTTCAATCATATATTCCTTCATTTAATTAGAGGGGAGTGTTGATACATCTATAAGGAAACTATCATTCTGGATCAAAATATCAGCCCTTAATAAACGCAATGATTGACCTGGTTAGAGATATTACAGGGTTAGTGCTGAATGTCTCATCAATGCATTGTTCTGGTCAATGCTTAGGCCTACACATGTATGTTTAATTGATGAATAGACATGCAGGAAAATTTGAAATCCCACACTTGTTTTAAGATATATAAAATACTTGCAAGTTGACTGTTATTGTTATATTATCCAGAATGATGAGCTTTTTATGTTTAAGTATATGCTACTGCGCTGCATTGTTGTTATTATCCAAAATGATGAGTTTTATATGTTTAAAGGGAGGGTACAGAATTGGTAAGACAAAATACACTTCATAATCACAGATTCACATAAAACTTACACAGTATAATGGTGATGATAGGAGAAAACATCCCATGAAATGTTTTTGTCTGAAATGCCATATTCGTTGAGAAGGAAATGAAACTATTTTCCGATTGGAATAAATCGCTTCGAAGCGTTTTATTCATTCGTTGAAATGTGTACAGTTCTCCGTACACTGGTTTTCACTATTTTCTCGTGACCCAGATGGCTGATTGACCTCAAACTTCTACAGGTTTGTCAGTTAAGGTATATGATGGATTACGTAATGTGCTTTCACTGTTAGCAACGGTTTTGTCGCTAACACCAGTTCTGTACCATCCCTTTAAGTATATGCTACTGCGCTTAAGTATTGTTATATCCAAAATGATGAGTTTTATATGTTTAAGTATATGCTACTGCGTTGAATTATTATTATTATCCAAAATGATGAGTTTTATATTGTTAATGACTACGTTAGGGGGAAACGTTTTGCATTAAAAGTCGACGTAAGGGGGAAATCGGCTGTTAGGGGTAAATTTCCACTTCCCCCTAATGTTTCAAGTACCTTTTAAAGAAACATTTTTACTGTCCGTTTTTTTTTTTACATAAGATGGAGAATGCTCCCATTAGGAAAATATATCAATTTCAAGTCGATCGGTTTAAAGGTTATTTAGAAATAGGTAAATAAAGTTTGCGCACGACCCTATGGGAATTTCGCCCTATCGTTGCTGTCAGAGTTATTAGTATATGTTTAAGTATATGCTACTGCGCTTAAGTATTGTTATTATCCAAAATGATGAGCTTTATATGTTTAAGTATACGCTACTGCGCTTAAGTATTGTTATTATCCAAAATGATGAGTTTTATATGTTAAAGTATACACTACTGCACTGCTTCCAATCAATAATAAAATGTAAAGCATGATTAAGTGAATTTTTCATCTGTTGATATCTGTTTTTGCAAATGAACTCTTCATTTCATTGTTTCTTAATTCTATTTAACTAGTCATAATTAGTGACACCTGTTAATTGTTTTATGCTGCTGGATAATTTCTTAGAAGCACCATTCTTGCCTGGCATGAGACTATGTTACGATGTTTCACTGAGTGGTCGATGAAAATTCAGGGTTGGGAAGGGGACTTTTTAAGACTGAATATTTTGCTTGTAACCCACAGATGGATGCCTTAAATGTAGTATCATACTACAGAAGTCTTCACAGAATTACCTATAACTCTTACAGGGTATAAAGATAGTGATGGTAGAAACATACTGTTACAATGTTTGTGCCTGAAATGCTGTATTTATCCAGAAAAGAGTAAAACCAAAGACCAATTGTTTTTTGGATTATTTAAAGATCAAAAATAGAAGAGAAAAGACTTTTAAGAAATACTGTGACCGTTTTTCACTGTTTTCTCAAAAAGTGGACACCGTATGGGACTGAAATTTTGACTGCAAATGGGACTGCATTTCTTTGACAAAAACCAAAGTATGATATTACCTATGAAGTGACCTATAGTACCACAAGCTCAACATCAAATACAGAAATAAACACATAAACTGCATATTCACAGAATAAAGTAAAGTACATGTTACCATGTTTAGGATTTGAAAAATATCTCCAAGTAAAATGCCAGTCCAACCCCACGTACTGCCTACGAGTTCTTCATATGTTGTTTAGATTTAGTGCAAACATAACAAAATACAGAAATAAAAAAAGAAGAATGAAGAAAAAGAGTTATCTGTTTTTGCAAATTAACTGCAATGAATTAAACAAAATATCAAGGAAGATACAGTAACAGTCATCTGTGTAAATTTCAGTCCCATACGTTAAGATCAAAATTGTTTTTGGTCATTGGTTTTACTCTTTTCTGGTTAAACAAAGCATTTCAGGCAGAACAGGTTTAACGGTATATGTTTCTACCACCATCATCTTGATATTAGTTACTTACCCTGTAAGTTATACATGTAGGTAAATCTGTGAAGATTACTGTTCCGGTATGCTACCAAAGTATGAAAGTACGTTTTAAGAAAAACAGGGCTCAAAACAAATACAGACAAGAGCGAAAATGTTCAATGTCTGACATTTACAAGGTGATTTTTTATTACAATTAAACAAAAAAAACAAAAAAACAAAAATGAAATCATTTTCAAATCCCAATTAATAACATTTTGTAATATCAAGTGATTTTTCATTTGGTTTTATACCCCAAAGATTGATCTATTACATCATAATTTCATAACCTCACTTTATTTACAATTACAATACAAGTACCCGGTATATTTGAAACCGAGCCAGGCTGCGTACAGTCTACATGTGCACCAACCCTTGCCAACTCGACTCAGTTTTACAGAAAACGTTTCTGTTTTAAATTGTTTAAACAGCTGATTAAATAATGGTTATTATGACCAACTGTGCAATGTAAAAAAGAAAAGAAAAGCTAAATCAATCTAAATTAAACCATTCAAAGAATGAAATAATAATATATACACATATACATACACTAAACATGTATATATACATGTATTATAACGGTTATTAAATATCTACTGTGTTTTCTTACTCGCACCATTATTTCAAAAGTCTCCACTATTTTTCTACTGATTTATACTGTGAGGAAAGAAACATTATTGAAAACTGCAATTAGTGGCTGCAGGCTTATATTGATAGAGCTTTGGCTATGGGGGATGGCGGCGACACAATTTTTCAGTATGTTTTGGATTTAAAGGTACAGTACAGGATTGGTATCATACCCAAACAGAAATGTTCACAGATTAACCTATAACTTTCAGGGTATAAAGATGGTGCTGGTAGAAACATACCGTTAAAATATTTCCGCCTGAAATGCTGTATTTATCCAGAAATTAGTACAACAAAGACCAAAAACAGTTTTGATCTCGGGGTAAGATCGAAACCATTCTTTATGTTTTATACGAAAAATTGAGTCTGGTTTTCGCTATTTTCTAGTGACTCGGATGTCTGATTTATTATTTCAATATCCTAGATCAGACAAAGTGTGAGTGCTGTTCTGTGACCTTTACCAATCATGTAACATACCTTTCAAATGTAGCAAAGAACTACATGTCGTTGTATGTTGCACGCGTCGCCTACTGAAGCTAGGCTACACAAAAAAATCATCTCTAAAGCTACACACACAAAAATCATCTCTACACCAAAAGAAACTGAGCATGTAGATCGGCGAGGAGTTTTGACCTGGTATTTCCGAAGTCCATCTCAAACAATTCGTAGATAAAATCTAGCCTGGTAAGGCCTCAAAGCTGGGTCATCCTATCTCGATATTGAATAAGACGCGTACAACATGCTTTTTTGCCATTCAAATCTTGCAAATGCTACATGACGGGTAGGTTTACGCCGATATAAACTGGCTTGCAAATGTTCAAAATTTTGTCAAAGAAACAATACGGATTCATGGGCAAAAATATCAAGGAAGATACAGTCACAGTCATCTGTGAAAATTTCAGTTCCACACGGTGCCCACTTTTTGAGAAAATCGTAAAAAACGGCCACAGTATTTCTTAAGTCTTTTCTCTTTTATTTTTGATCTTTTAAAAGATCAAAAAGATTTTCGGTCGTTGTTTTACTCATTCCTGGATAAATACACCATTTCAGGCGGAAACATTTTAACGGTAGATTTCTACTAGCATCATCTTCATACCCTGAATGTTATACGTAAATCTGTGAACATTTCTGTTTTGGTCTTATACCAACTACCTTTAAACTAATTTACATTAATTGAGGATTGGTGATTGGTTGATTGGTGTCCGTATCTGAGGACCAACTGTACGATATTCAGTCATATATCAGAACTGAATAATAGTACTCATCGTCATGGCGATGTCTTGTCTCCAGGCAACCAGATGAAACCACATTTTTATGTCTACACTGAAATGAGAAAGAGTTTCTTTTGACCGAACATCATATTTCCGTTCCTGAGTAGCTTGGATGATGTCAAACATTAAACTATGGCAACATGAAAATTTGAAAAAGAAAAACCTTCGAAGATATCTGTTTGTGATAACATTGCATAAGCCGAACTGAACAACAACAAACAACCACAATTATGCCACCGGTCTTTTCTCATTCCTGTACATGCAACAAAACATTTTTTTCAAAAGGGAAAAAAAAGAAAAAAGAGACTCGGTTAAAGGTAGTATCATACTCTGGTAGCATACCGAAAACAGAAATCTTCACAGATTTATCTATAACTTACAGGGTATTAAGATGGTGATGGTAGAAACATACAGTTAAAATTACTGCCTGAAATGCTGTATTTATCCAGAAAAGAGTAAAACCAATGACCAAAACCAATTTTGATCTTTTAAAGATATAACAATAGCGTTTAAAAGTTTAATAAAATTCTGTGGATGTTTTTCACTGTTTTCTCAAAAAGTCGGCACCGTATGGGACTGGAAATTTCACAGATGACCGTGACTTTGATATTTTTTGCCCACGAATCTTCATTTCTTTGACAAAAACCAAAGTATGATATTACCTTTTTAATACGAGCCTGATTATGAACTTGCCGCATCACCAAATATGAATCTTTTCAGTGAACATATTTCTGAATTTATTTTAGGCCGACTTTCCACTTCATTCCTAAAGGCAAAACTACACCGCTACATCGATGACATGGCAGTATGAACAAATCTTCACGTTTCCTCAATATTTTGTTTTTTAAAAGAAAAACTTTTTTTGGATATGCATAGAACCTTAGAAGGAAAACTTGGAAAAATTTGGAGTGAAAAAGGACACAACAGAACAAGAAACATAGAATTGTTAAAAGAAAATTTATATCATTATGTTTTTTCGAGTACCTGACTGGAAAAATGAATGCTGACAATGACATTTTGAGCAGACGGTTGAAAAAACATGTGACCCTATTCTAGCCAATCAAAATGCTGCGGCAATTTAAAGTCTAGTCTTTTAAAAAATTTTTTGTTAATGATTTCTATTTATCGTAACTTCATCCGGATTTTGGGGCACTGCAAGTACAGAACAGAGCGCTCTATTGGTAAAAAGCAGATTTAATGAAAGTTCACGAGACATTTCTGGCTTGTAGGAGAAAATTTCATTTGACATTCATGGGCAGCGAACAACAACAGCCAAAGAACAATTATAAGTGATGCACAACACATGGACATTTGGTTGTTAATCCTGTTTTTAGAACCCCCCCCCCCCCCCGAAATTTTATGGTTAGCAAATTTTTGTGCTAAGCGGGGCCGTGAAATTGGCCCCTGATCTTGCAAATAATTAGGCCTGTTGAGCAAGCCCGGTTTTGTCAACCCTCCCTCCAGTACCCCTACCCTAATATCCATTCAAACTGTGCATGGTAGAGTCAGGGTACTAAACATTGTACAACAGACTCTGGCAAGCTTGTTTAAAAAACAAATAAACAAACAAACACAAAAAAATGATGATATAAAAATACCAAAAGACAAATCCACATGCATCAGGCCATATTTATGCGGCTAGGGCTTGCAAGTGACTGCATAGACTCGTGTGCGATACCAAGCCATATCCTGTTTCGCTAAACCGTTTTCAATCAAAAGAAATAAAAAATACGATGCCGTTTACTTTGAACGTGTTTGAGCCTGGAGGAATATATTACACTGTATGATGGAACTTTAATATGGCAAGTGCGAAAGTACGTATTGAATGATATGATTTCTAAGGTTACAGGTCAAATTAATGTTGTCAAGAACGTTTGTCCCTCCTTTTTTGGGGTCAGAAATGTTTGAAATTGAATCAACATTGTCAGTAAATCCAAAAGACGCAAGATTTCACGGTGGCTGAAGAAATATTAACTGGTCCTTGCCTTCTTGCCCCTTTAAAATGTCCCCATCCCTGAAAGTACAATGGCCCGTCAGCATACTAATCCAGCCAGGGTTGTTTGATTTAAATCACTCGATTTAAATCATTGATTTAAATCATGATTTAAATAGGTGGAAAAAAATCAAAAAAATCGCTCATAAAAATCAATCATGATTTTTTTCATTATTTCATGATTTTTTTCTACGAAAAATCAGAATATCTTACTGAAAGAACACTTGCATTAACTTTTGGCTAGTTTTTCCACTATAACAGGGTGTCTTAAAACAGTTTATGTAGTGTTTTTACAATGATATTTTACTGTACAAAATACATGTATACACACATGTATGAAAAATGAGGCATTATCCTGAAGCAAAGTACAATGTATGTGTACAGCATTACTTGTAATTTACAAGTATCTATACAATGAATAGAATTACACAGTAAAATAATACGTACATATGTATGCAACTGCAAAGAATTAACTTTTGTTTGTGTACATCACTGCATCTAATACACATGTACTGAGATGCAAATGGACCACTGGTACGTACATGTACAAGCCATGAAACATCTTTGAATGTGGTCTTAAACATCCCATCAGCAAGGAAGCAATAGAGTATGCCTGTAGTGACAGTCAGTAACATTTTCTGTTTTTTGTTGCTTTGGATTTTTTGCTACATTTTAATGACCACAATGCCCAAGCGACAAGAAGTTGCAATTTGGCATCATTTATGGGTTTTTTAAGCAAAATGTTATGATAGTAAAATGTTATTACGTAAAAACAATTAAGATTTTAATTTAAATCAAAAAAATCGATTTAAATCAAAAAAATCTGATTTAAATCAAATAAATCCGATTTTTTTTTTTTTTTTTATAAAAATCATGATTTTTATCAACCCTGGATCCAGCCAATAAGAAGTTGGGAGATTCCCTTTTTGAGGGGTGTTTGTACATGTATGTATTAAAGGGGCATCCACTGTTTTTCAGCTTAGACAAAAATAAAAAGTTAAGACACAAATACAATTTTACACACGTAGACAAATGGAACATTCATGAAAGTTGCACGGAAAAGTCCGGTTTTCAAAGAACAAAAATGACCGAACATTCTCTCTCCAAAAACTGGATCAATTGAGCTCTTTCAGAAACAGATTCAGAACAGGATTGTAAACTTGTCAACGGCCAGCCTCTGACAAATCACAATAACCAACACTGCCCGGTAAGATCTATCCAACCCTGGAAAGGCAAAGCGTCTCGCTCAAGGACAACACCCCCAACATCTCTCGGAAACAGAACCAGAACCAGATCATACTCAGTGAACTTCTGACATATCACAATCAACCAAATCTGCCCAGTATTAGACCCATCAAACCCTGGCACTGCAAAGCGTCTCACTCAAGGACAACACCCCAATATAGACACTCCACAAAGGTTCTGTCAAAGGATGTATGGTACCAAGACTTCTGAATGATAACAGCCACAGATAACAACCCCAAACAATTTGCACCCTGCTTTTGAACCCAGACAATGGGCATTTAGGAAAATCAGGCTTGAGGCTAGGCTTGGGACTTAATTCGCGACCGCCACTTGAGGCCCAGAAAACGAAATGAAGGGATTGGGCAACATGATGAAACAAGCCGAAGAAAAGCTCCAGCTTCACCATGTATATCAAGCCCTTCATTTAATTTAGAGCACAAAACAGCAGTAGCAACAAGCCTGGACGTATGCTTCATTTCGTAGGGTCCAATGCAGCCATCTTGGTCTAGCTCCCTGTGGCCACTGTGTAATTCCCTATGGCATATGTATGCAACCACATGGGCACCGGTCTCAACTCTTCAATGTGAGTACTGTGTTAATGAATACACATCAATACTGCAGTATATTACTTTTTTTAAGGGATCTTTTACTTTTTTAACAGGAAAACATGAATTCTACTGATATAACTTGGCCAACATTGAATGAAATGCTACATTGATTCTTGTACATGGTTAGACATTTGAGTTAATTGTTAGTTTTCAAGATTCTAACAACTTTTGAAAGTGTCTGTACAGGTACATGTATATTACAGCAAAAGTTTCTTGTATATATTTATAGAAAAAACACACACAACAAAAACAAATAAAAGCAACAAAATAAAAAGAGAGGAAGAATGCACAATAATGGTAGATATTCCTGAACTAGCTTGGGGGCCAATTTCATGGAGCTGCTAAGCACAAAAAAAAAAAGCTTAGCACAAAAATGTCTTGCCCAATATAAAAACAAACCACCATTAAAGAAAAATTCCATTTGATATTCATGGTCAGCGAACAACAGCCAAAGAACAATTGCAAGTGAATATACATTACACATGGACATTTGGTTGTTAATCCTGTTTTTTATAAAGACAGAAATTTCGTGCTTAGCTAATTTTTTTGATCCCTGATTGTGACAATACGACCTGTAACTTGTGTGTACGTATGAATTTCAAGAGAATGTGATTGCACATGGACAACTAGACATTCTACAAACTGTGTTTCCCGTCACGACCTTTCCATACCCTCCCTTCTATTTCATCTTGAGACCAACCATAAAACCACTTTTGCTCTACTTCCACAAAACCGTTACAATTGACTCCATCTCTGGCGTTGCCAGGGGATACTGAGGCGAACATTGTATTGATTTGTAACGTGCAGTTCACGTCAACAGCATAACACATATAAAGGATTATATGTAAACATAATGGGAGGCATTCTGGAGATGGGAACATGGTGCTGTTGCCAAGGATACCCTCACTGTTAGCTTGGAAAACAACTGACAAGGAGAAAAGCCGAAAGATTTTGCCAAACATTTTGACAGCAACTTTGGAGAATCGATACTGAATCGCCATATACTGTGGAGAATCGATACTGAATCGCCATATACTGTGGCGATGGATCCACGATCATGTGACAAATATGCAAATCCAAAAATAGCGTGCCAAATTCACACACACAAAAAACGTGTCGTTTTTTTCTGCAACATTTTCGAAAGATTAATTAACAATTCATTTCTTTTCTCTGTTTTTTTTTCATGGGTAATATTTGGTTGACAACAATTTGTAACTAATAGACACTGTCACCATATAGTGACCTAATGTACATCTCACAGAATAGCCGTTATTCACGGTGCATCTATCCTGCATTCGAAGCAGTGCAATCAAACCGAGGCTGGGATTCCAAGTAGTCTGGTACCCGCTTTCTCTTTAGGAATTGGTGGTTATCTTTTCCAACGGGTATACAAGGACGGTGACAAGATGGATGCGCCATGAATAAGGCCATATAGGGACTTCTCAACGAAACCGTCGGGTAAATCTGTACACTGGTTTTGGTTTGAGAAGCGACCAATTTTTTTTTATAAATCTGAAACCGATAGAATGATTATTTCACATCTTTGACCTAAAAAAGAAGAAGAAGGCATAATTGGGTTTGATTATAATGTTGCGTTATTTCGTCTTTAAAGGCAACGATAAGAATTTAAGAATGCAAAAAAGTTACAATTTGATTGCAAAGATTGGATTTACCTCGATTGATGGTGCAGGCTGGAGTAAGAAGGGAAGGGTTTGCAGAGGGGGCACCGGAAAAAATCAAGCCTATCTTCCGGAAACCACCTGGCTTGATGCTGGCCACACAGACCGTGGGAGACAGTGGGAGTAGGCCATTCCCTATAAGAAATTGCAAAACTATTTCAAATTGATGAAAAGTCTGTCCAAACAATTCAAGCATTGAATAGGGATTGGGATGACTTGCTTGAAAGATTGCTGAGCACGACCCACATGTCGTGCTGGCTACAGAAACTTGGCTTTCACCAGAGGTTAGGAACAGTGAATGTTTCCCCCCTAATTTCACCATCGTCAGGAAAGATCGTATCGAGACAGGGAACAAAGGTAGCACCAGAGGTGGGGTACTCATCGCAGTGAGGGATGACATCATAGCCACTCATTGCCCAGAACTTGATGTCGACACCGAGGTCTTGTGGGTCAAACTAAAAATTGTCAAAACAAAGCCGGTCTACATCAGTGTATTATATCACCATCCCAAACTGGGCGCTGAGCCTCTCCAAAAAGGCTCAGCGCTGATTGGAGGAAAAGCTTGATGATTAGTGACCAACAGGAGTTGTAGTACATTCAGGACCTGGTAAAAGTAAAACACAGGATTACCAATTAGTTTACCTACCTGTCTGTTGCATCATGTACTTACCACTGGCTAGTCAGAAGTCAGATACCGATCGATCAAGCTGCTGTGGAAGTTGAGGTTTTTCACACTTTGAAGTTTGAGGCTCGGAGTCTCGGTTTTTGTTTGCAAAAAAGTGCAGGATACTGATTCACGTGTAGCTGCAGTAACTGTAGCCCAATATTACTCCTGACGTTGTTGTCGTATATAGGGCTACAGATCAATCAATATGGATATCATCTGATTAGACTTCCCCACCCCTAAAATGACTGTTATTTAGCGATCTGTGGCATAATGACTCACCCTGGTGTTCCTGATGTCGTGAAGAAGCATTCAGAAGAAACAAAATTCAATTATCATTTTGGATTTCGACAAAACGAGCAATTTTCGGCCCAAATCTCAGTACATACAAAATGACTTGGAATTCTCAAGAAATTCTCGAGAATTCTCGAGATTTCTCGCGAGTTCTCGAGAATTCTCGAGAGTTCTCGCGAGTTCTCGAGAAATTCTCGAGAACTCTCGAGTATTCTCGAGAACTCTCGAGAATTCTGCACGTGTAGATCAGGGAGTAGACTGGTGCCGTTCGCTCCATTGCACTTAAATGGAATGTAGACTGGACAGGGTACTAGGAAAGAGTTAAATTCTTATGTATTTCCTTATATTATTTCGCAAAGCACTGTGGGAAATTTGCCGCGGATTCCTCGTCATTTTGTATGTACTGAGATTTGGGCCGAAAATTTCTCGTTTTGTCGAAATCCAAAATGATAATTGAATTTTGTTTCTTCTGAAAGCTTCTTCACGACATCAGGAACACCAGGGTGAGTCATTATGCCACAGATCGCTAAATAACAGTCATTTTAGGGGTGGGGAAGTCTAATCAGATGATATCCATATTGATTGATCTGTAGCCCTATATACGACAACAACGTCAGGAGTAATATTGGGCTACAGTTACTGCAGCTAATTCACGTGTTGAGTTGCAAAACATGGCAACCACAGAGCAGCAAAGTGCAGTCAGTCCGCTATACTGTGTACATGATTACATGTACGAAATTCCGTGTAAGTGTATGCTCAGTCTCCTTAGCTTGTCTCCATTCCATGGTGACCTTGGGCAGCCGAGTTCACGAGTCTCTCCTTTCCGAGTGCCACACACACGGTCAGCAATCTCAGCATGGCCAGTCCAACTGGGTTCACTTCTCACGAGATGAAAACATTGGTACACTGACTTTAGGGATCTAAAACTACAGCAGGGACAGAATACCAGGCCGTGACAAGCCTGCTTGTCCAGTCAACGTGAAAGTACAGTTTTACAAATCAACATGGGACAAACTGGAACACAAAACGAAAAGTATCGAGAAAACTTTCAGACTTCCTTCTCGTCTGAACTTCGCGCAAGTACATTCAGTACATACGGCATGTGGCTGCACGTGCTCTACACAATACTGGTTGATTTTGTACTGTAGACGTCTGGGTACCGTCTCATCCAGGTGCCAATAAACAGTTTTTATGGAGAGCGCCCTCTCATGTCGTGTCAAGTTGTCGCTCATGATAAACATCAACCACAGATCAGTGTGAACTCGTCAAGCAGGTTTTTCTTCAAGGTTTCTCACATTTCCTTGAAGTGAAATCTTAAAAAAATTTTGCGTAAAATAAATGAAATAAAGCAAAACATTAACCCCTGTCCTTGGGTGGGCTTAAAAACATTTTGCTGTCAAAAATTCATGAAGGATATGTGCGAGCATAGAGGAAGGATATCCTTCCCCCTCCCACAATCTTGGAAGTTATTTTCAACTTCCAATCAACTACTGGCCTGCAGCTATTAACATCTTTTCAAATGAGAGCTTATCTTTCGCTACCTCGAAATGTCTTATAAAACTATCAAAAGACATTTTCCTATTTTCATTACATCTCCCCACCCTTTCCCTACACCGTTTGACCTCCCCCTCCCCTATTCCAAGCCCCTCCCCTCCCCATCCATGGCTCATATTGGTCGCAGTTGCTCACTTTCCAGTCAAGTAGAAGTCAGACAGAAAAATATATTTTTGTAATAAACCAATCATTACTGTGGTGTCCCTGCCTTCTTTTTGTCCGGCACTCTATATTGCTGGGTGTACATCCCATGAATAGTTGACATACAGCCTGCAGTACAGAGTGCACCGCAGCGTAAATTCTTCTGTTCTCAGACAAAAGGAAGGTGGGGACACTGCAGTAATGGCGTACAGTATATCGTGCCGTTAGATTAGATTGTTGTATACCTTATTCTCCTTCATAATTATTTTAACTCTTCTGGTAACAGCTAGTTTACTTTAATTCCCAATGGTATGGAATTATAGGTGTGTAGTAACTGTTCAAATGGTGAAGCGTGCCATTTATTTTCACCGCCCAGTCCCAGGCTAATGAACCCTCCCCCTCAGGGCATGCTGGAATGTGAGCATGTACCTGATGTCCCCAACAGAGGGCGGCAGACACTCTACTCGACGCAGATTAGTAAATACGGTAATTTCCCATAGGCTCCCATGCATAAAAAATGACCAATTTCAAACAAAGTATTAAAAATACTCACAAGTTTCTCAGGCAATCAAGCCATACACCAAAATAAAGCTGATAACTTCCATTTTCATTTTCTTCTCAATTTGATGGTTTCTGGCTGGTGGGGCTCTTTCTACATCTCTCATACATGGGCGGTGGCATTTCTCTGCCAATCCTGGTGGGGGTGGGGCCAAGTTTCCCCCTCCCCTGATAATTTATGAATTAGGAGAATGTCAATGGCAATGTCCCACTGATCAATCACACTGTTTTGCTAGATGGAATTTTCATATATGAGTTTCTCTGGAAACAGATTACAAAAATTCTCTTCATTACATGAATTTTGAAAAACACATGATTGGAGTGAATGATATACCTGCAAAAACAACAACAACAACAAAGAAAAGTAAACAAACAAAACAAACAAAGATGATCATACTAACTCCTTCAAATAAATACTTTTCAGTACATAATGGAAATATTTCTTTATTTCTTATAAAACTGAAAACACTTGTGGTATAAAGGTCCCCCAAAGACCAACAATATCTGTTGCTGGTTCTTTGTATTAACCACTCAGAGGTGGGGGTATCATCAGGAACCACCTGACTCATTGTTGCCTTCTTTCAAGTGTTTCAACTTACACTAACTAGACCATTACCCTATTGCATGACATCACCAGTGGTGCAGACTCTTTATGCATCAAGGCCTCCACAATCAGGTGTCAATTTACAGAGAGACATGGATGTAGAGTGCCTTAAGAATGAAAGAAATTGATAGGAGAATGGAAAACAAGCCCAAATTACATGAGAGAGGCAATTGACATAAAAGAGGTCAGCTGCCAAAAACATACACTACAGAGTGATGTCATGGATCTTTGACTCTGTGACCAAGATGTTGTGGGAGGATTTCTAGCAATCTTTCAAGATCAACAGGAATCTTCTGTTTGAAATTCTAAAAGAAAAACAGAGAGAAAAGAGAGCAAATCTACAGGGACCAGGGGTGAAGTTGTCATGAAAGCTCAGCATTTGACAATACCATGGAGTATTTTTAAGATATGCAGATCATACCATTTCAAAAGCTATTACAAACTTGTCAATTGACAAAATGTTTAATAATCACAGTTTCTTGACAGCTCTGAGCAAAATCATGCAATGTCACTTCAACTTCACATTTTGTGCTGCAACAAACACGCAAGAACAATAACCAAGATACATGTATGACTCGGAAAGAGAAAAATACAACAACACTTCTGCTTTCAACTACATTAAAGTGTCTAACAAGTAATGGCTAGTCCTTAATTTGTAACATCTAACAACTGTATTTCATAACAGTTTGTCATTCATGTGCTGTTGGGATGCTCATAGAATTCAATACAAATCAATGAAATATAAAAAATAACTTCAACATGAGAATTCTCATCAGAGTTTCACAGATTTCTTCAGTTTGTTCTAATATGTGAGCACCTCCTGCAGTTCAGTAAATGAATGAATGTTACATATTATGTGTGACAGGACTTCATACAATACTTATTTCTTATGCAATTCCCTTAATGTTGCATGGGATCACATTTTGCTTAATATTTTACTATCTTTGTTTCCATTAACTGTAAAAGAAGGAATGTGCAGATCAAAGTGGACCTGTAGCAACATAACTCAAAAGGAAATGGTTGACAGAATGAATTGCCATATGCTCCACTCCACTGTTGATGCTCACTGCTCAAGTCCACAAGTTGTTGTTGGGGATACCATGAATATCTCTGTAGTTCTGTACACACTGATGGCTTTTCACATGTATCATTCATCAGGATGTTTCACTGCATGTCATTTATCAATGAATGCTGCATGGTAGCAGTATCACTCTCCTACTGGTTGGCTGTACTGTGTGTCTGTACAGCTTCTGCAATGTAGTGAAGTTCAATGATAACACTGGTGTGTTCACTTCATCTCAATAATCTCAATGGATTTTCAGGACTCATACACCTTTACCCATGCAGCACAGTTGTGTCTTCTTCATCAGGATGTTAGTTAGGCACTTGTACCAGTCTTGAAGAGAATCAGTGACATTGTTGAAATCTGATATCTTGGCAGATCTCTGACTGATGAGAAGAAACACATCACAAGCTCAGTGCCTGGCACAGATTCACTGCTGTCTTGAAGAGAGTGAAAGTGATGATGATGAGGGTGCAGGCTGAGGATGTTTGTTCCACTCATGTTGGATGTCAGTTGTCATAACTGTACATGTTGATTCATACATCAATTCTTCAGGCAAAGACAGTTCTGATACTGTGTTCAAGGTGTCTCTTGCTTAACATTCAAGCTGCATGTTGATCTTTCCAAGAGCTCTGGAGAAGATTCTCAGGAATTTCAGCAGTGTGGAGCATTTTGCAGTGGCCGTGGAACATTACATGTAATTTGCATGTTTGGGCTGCTGTATCATTACAAATGTCATAACATCAGCAGTGTAGTAAACAGCTGCTAAAGAATGCATGTACATTGTACACTCAATCAATCTAATAATTTGTTTTACAATCTGCACAACCCAGAAAACTGAATCATCTATCAAAGTACATCATTATAAGTTTGCAGAGTTCTTATGGAAACATCGCAAAAATGCAAACAAATTGTTACATCTCTAGACTTGTTAAAAAATAATCCAGGATAAAATACAAATATGCAATTGATTCAAATATAAACCAATATTCATTAGCTGAATATGAACTGAGTATGGGTCATAACCTGAACCGTCAGCTGAGGTTTGAAGCCCCAGTGACACCCTGAAGTTGGGTCATTCCAGGGTTCAGGTGCTAACACCAACTATCTCTAAATAAATGTTCTGTTTTAAAAACGAAAACTGAAAAAGCACTGCTTAAAGCTGGGCTCCAACGATTTCGAAAAATAAGATGTTCACATAAAATTGTGTTCACCTAGCTCCAATTAAGGTAAACATATAATAAACCCTCACTTTTTGAAGTTTCTTGATTCGCCAAGAATGATAAATTTTCTCTCGACTTTGCCCGTTTTTGGTTCATTTACATATCATGAATATTCATGTTTTCCTCAAGTTGGTGACGTAGAAGAGGGGATTCGCTTTCCTTATGAATATTTATATTCAGTGTGTTGCATATTACATACCCACACGCAATACATGCACTCCAATCATTTCGAAGGTAAAATGGTTGAAAATGATACATATGGCGACCGTCCTTGGTAGGAATATAGCATCGATGAAGAATCAATGTACCAATCGGATATTAATGATCATTCGGGCAGTGATTCGGACAGTTTTAGCATACAAAGACCGCATGTACACAAAACTCATTGGAAATCCCATTCAACTCCCGCGCACCGAGGGGATTCGTTCGTGGACCGTATCCCCTCCACTACGTCACACATTGACATGAATTTAAATAGCGCCACCCACGGCCAGTTTGGGTAAATAGTCCAAAGAATTGACAATTACTATCAAATTTTATTTCCAATATTACTAAATAATGAAAAAACAGCAGCCCAATTGTATATTATGAGAAGGTTCTTATATGTCTTATAAACGAGGAGTTGTATTTGTTTCATTTTTTTCCAAATCGTTCTTCTCCATCTTTAATTTAAAAGCACATGGATTAATCCACAATCTACTTGATATGTGGTGTGTGTGCATGTGTTTAAATTTGCCAAAGTTGAAATAAAATCCTGTAAAATAGCATCTTTACTACATTGTAATGTCTTAATGTGGTTGAAAGCAGAAGTGTAAGATCTGAGGATGTAAACCATAACACTGGTGAACACTTGTCACACTGATGTGAAGATACTTACCTGGTATTTCATTGTGGCATTGAGTAGTGACATTGCAATCATTTACCCAGTGTCTGAACAAACGATGTCAATTCCTGTATAATGACTACATAATAATAATAGAAACATTCAGAAAGACATGTATGCAAATTGAGTACATATTACATGTATGTATGAACATCAGCAGAATCACACCTTTCCTGCACACTAAACATAGTACTGTCAAAATACTGAGCTTGCATTCTACAGATTACAAAATGGTGGTTTGGGTTGGGATTGTAGGAAAGGAGGAAAATGAAGAATTATGTGCACAAGCTGTGCTTGATCATCAATTAAAAATATGGGGAATCGTAATCGTCCCCAGTGCTTTATCATTATTTTATATTACGCTAATTTTAATGTTAGTGCCGAGTCCCAGAGGGCGCCCCATTTTGCGGGCCTCTTCTCCGTTACAATCAGAATCGAGCAGACTTACCTGGATTTTCTCCGGTAAATAATCTCCTTTTTCATTATTACTATGACTGATTTGTACACTCGGAAAGTCAGTGACATTGAGATTAAGGTGTGTAGAAGGCATACACTGTTATAAAGACGTCAACAATAATCTGTACTCGCAGATATTTCCGTGTTATTTTTACATGAAACTTTTCTTTGTATAGAGAAAGTTTTTCTATTGTCATGTGCTTTAATGGTATTACTGTGAACAAACAGTACTCTACATACTGGCCATGCACTTTACGTTGTGCATGACTGTGTGCGCGTACACGACAATATGTTGTGTGTGTACTGCGGCAAATGGAGTCTTGTAGCCATGACAACCGGGCCTCGTGTATGGGTAGTGCGTGTATTTTATATGCAGTGCATTGATTGTTGATTTTAACTTGTTATGGACACTCATTGTGGCCTTCGTGGTGTCCTACTTATGCAGGTAGTGAGTGGAAGTTTTAGATGTGAACCTTTTGGTCACACTGAGGAGATGGGAAAACCCTAGTGTTGGGTAAGCGCCAGTAGAGTAGCCCTACTTAAAAAAAACGAAATTATTATTTTTGATTGGCACTTTATCCACATTATATCCATATCTGGAACTCACACTTCATTTTGTCTTATTTTTGTTTTTTCCAATTTAGGGGTTGTTGTTGTTATTTTATTGGTTTGTTAAACTTCTCATGTAATATCCGGAATAAAATTGCCAAGATACTGATGTCCAGCTGTGTCTTTCCTGAAGGGGGAGTGATCCTTCTACCCCGGTGGTGAATAACTGTAACCACCCCCCTGGGATCGCAGACCGCGTACCCTGATAAAAACATCATGAGTGTGATGGTCAGCCAAAACCATTGGCAAAGACAGAAGAGCTATGAGGCTTAGCTACATCCAAGGTGATGTACTGCACAAAGTGTGGTTACAAAACAGGAGAAGCAGTACTGTATAGAGAAATAGCTCACAAGGGCAAGAGGCAGGGAAGATGCAAAGTATCTTGATCTATCTTGAATTGGAAAACTAAATATGGGATCTTAAAAAGAGATAAATGTATTAAAAGAAAACAAAACTTCATCAGAAGATAAAAAAAAATGATAAGATGAAGGAACTTATATACAAGAACAGATGCCTGATATCAAGAAACAAACAAAATGCCATGTAAACCAAAAGCAGCGCCCAGCACCTCCACCAAGCAGAAAAGACACTGCTACAAATGAGAAAACACATCATCTATCAGGGTCAAATGAAGGACGACATCCTACCACCAGCTTACAAAGAGAGGGCAGGGGTGTCTGCTTCTGACAGGAGACATGTGCTTCCATGCAGATGTATCATATATCATTCCAATCAGTGGAAGATAGATCCACTGATGATGAGGAGAAGACTTCAGTGACTTGTGCAGTGCTAAAGTATTTTAAAGATTCTTGCAAATGTGTCTATGTATTTGTATTTGTGTATGTAAACCAGTACGTGTTTGTTTGCATTTCATCTGATTCATGAATCATACTTTGCTGTCACAGAAAAGGCAGTAGCGAAGATCATCAAAGTTTGCCATTAGTGCCAAGTAAACAAGCACCAAGTTGAACAGGGCCCTATTATGCCCATTCCTTCTCCAGACTTAATAGAACATGGCCAGGTAGAATGGGACTGTCTTCATGTATGATAGTATGAATATGGTGACAGCCTGAAAAATGCTTATCAAATGTTCTTGTTATGTTTATTCTGCCTTTCTCTGGGAATACACATGTATTGTAACTGCTATAAATGTGTGATACAAAACAATGCACTATGCAAGGGACAAATCATGCAACAACCTTCACCATACATAACTCATGGTCAATGTTTGTTAGTGTTTGAATTGGTTATTGACATGGCACATAATATCTATTGTTAAATAGAATTGTACATGTATTAGTGTTAAAGGTGACAACTTGAACTAACGTAAATTAACTATAATTTGTCATTTGGTCTGTCTAAATGTTGAAATACAATGTATATCAATCCATTCCAATGTAAAGAATGCACGAAGGAGAGGAGCAAAGCAAAGCATTGGAGGAGGTGGCTGTGAATCTGTGAAACGACGGGTATGAAGTCAGTAAAAGGGCTGTAAGAGATATGAACTGGGCAGTGAAGGAGGCCGACCACAAGAAAAATAAAAAATTTAAGAGCGCGCTGAAAAATGGTCCCGTCCGCTGAGACAGGTCGACCGGTGTATGCATGCCGTGTATCACAGCGATTCACGGCTGATCCCGTGGGCTCAACGCGTGCTGATTAAGGGCTCCCGGGAGAATTTTAAAGCACTTTCAACACTTCTCCAACTTTAATTATTATATAAACTGACCCAAGGGCAACTGACCTGAGTCGAGCCTTGTGTTGGCAATGTTTGCTAAATAATGTACCAAACTTGTTCATTTTGCCAACATGCAGCTTGGATCTCCGGTAGCGAAGAGTTCTCGCATTCCGGTTGCGGATACTCCAGAACTCCAGGGTATCGAGTATGAAGCAGTAGTAGAAGTTTCTGAAGAGTCAATTCAGAACAGCACCGTCACCGACGACGATGTTGCTGGTAACGGCAATGACGAGGTGACATTCACCATTGTGGACGCCTCTTCCCAGCGCCAAGGACAGAGGCTGTTAGATAGTAGAGGTTTTTACTCTACGAAGTATAGTGCCAATAAGTATGGGACTACTACTTGGAGGTATGTTGATGCTTAAACAATTTCTCATCCTGTCGAAAAATATAAATGGTATATTCTTCATAACTACTCAATAAAGAAATTTCATATACTAATTACAGGTATTACCTGAATGAGGCATTTTGAAGACCGTATAAATGCATATTTTTTCTGTCTTTATTGATTAACTCAACGAGTGACCATAATATTCATACACCCCTCCACCGCGAAAAGAGTGCATGCAGTCAATATTATATAAAGTATTTTGTGTCCGTGTGGGATACGCAATGTTCTGCAGGGTGATCGTGCGTCAGTGGTCCCTGCTGGAAAGACCACTGCCATCCGGGACAACCCGGCCAACTTAGCCTAATTGTTCATTTAACATTTTCTCATTGTGCCCCCAAAAGGTTACATTCTTCATAAATCGTCAACATTTCATTTACATTTTATTTATTTTTTTTTATTTACGTTTTTTTTATTGATTTGTATCAGGTGTGGGGTAAGCAACCCACAGATGTTCTGTGGGGCAATCGTCCACCAGTTCGGCCAACTAAAGTTCGTCCCTGGCCGGAAAGAACACTGCCATCCCGGACAACCTGGCCAACTGGCCATGGCCAAGTTGTCATCACAGCTGAAGAGTCAAGCCAAGGCTAAGCTACACGAGAAGGCGCAGTATGTGGACGTGCAGGTGAGGCTTGTGTCGGAAAAAGAAACTGCGAAGGAGGCAGAAAAAGAAGTACCTGACAACTCAAGGACGAATCTTGAAGCACTGGGAGGAATTTGATCAAGGAACGAGATCAGCGAAGGAACTTCTTCGAGCTTGTGCCGCTTTAGTATAGGAAACTAATTTGACCATAGATCAGTCCAACTGCCATTCAGTCATTATGCATCATTTTGATCATAAATATGCTTTTTGGATCGAGCTTGCAATTTTTGGTGGGAAAGATATTTCTTTTCCGTTATGATTGAAAGCATACCTTCTGAATAATGAGTTGTTTGTTTGTCATTGTGGATTTTTTTATAATCATGAACTAACCACAAAGGGAAACTGACTGAATTTAAAGTCATTGAAAAGTGAACTATTTTTTTCTTAGGGTTTTAACTCAATATATCTTTTTGATGGTCTGAATCAGTCGAGTGAGTGCGCACTATGAACAGCGATCGATCCACTAAGGTACGTCTTGGATCAAGACTGTTACAGCGGAAGTATACAACACACGGAAACGAATGACATGAAAAACTCGCCACACAGAAATTCGACTATGGTTTATTTTTGAGTAGAAATAAAACTTTTAGGCAAAAAAAATCTTAGTTTAATGATGATTTGAGACAACAAAAATGCAACTGTAAAATATATGGAGAGATTTATGCTACTCCAAAATAAGTACCACGGAGAGATTTGCGGCATGTGTACTGTAATGTATGTGTATATAGGGGTGTAATAACAATGTTTCTGTACGCAAGTCGGCGAAATCCATTAACTCGAAATTCGGATACCTCAAAATTTTTGTCCATTCCCCTGAGGTTCGAGTTAACAAACTTTTACTGTACTTCGTCACCATTGGGAGTGATCAGCATCATCTTGATATGAAACGGGAAGCCTATGAGGGGTGTTTCTTCAGGTCGTCGAGTGGCCAGGCGCTTGTGCTCAAGTTGATGGGAGCACTTTTCACAGAGGCAGAACTTGTGGGGGCGAATTTCAGCGGCGGGGTACTAGCCAAACCAAGTGGGGGATATGTCATAAAGAACTGAATATGTATATTGTAGGTTTAACAGAAGATACCAGATCACTTCCAGCAGTACAGAAACTGAAGGAAATGCTCAGCCAGACAAAATCTAAACCTCATCCCAGTAAGACAGAGAGTAAAACTCTACGCGAGTACACGTATACTGCAGTTGGAAGCACTGTGAAAAAACCCCTGAAAGAACGGCTAGACAGGTTATTGCCAGCAGGGTTGGTGGTATCAAGAAGTTGGACTTCCAGTGTGATGCTTCCCCTGCCACACTTCATCGGCACTTTTGTACTGACTTTTTCCCTAAAGGGAGAAATCAAGCCAAGAAGTTGCAAACTGGCAAATCTCAAAGCAGCGGTCACAACCTTTAGAGGGGAGAATATAAAGTCTTTCTTTCCATCAGGGAAATTCACTCTGGATGATTTCTTCAGAGAGATTAAAACACATCCAGTGAGGCTTTACTTGGAAACCTGGTATGCTGAGGAGGATGATGTATGAATTTTGTTTTAAATCGTTTCAGTTTCACTTTGGTCATCAAAGCCCCTCGATATTCCTACTCCTAAAACCAGAATACAGTGTAACTGCCACCTATTCATACATAAATTTAATTCCAACATCTATAGTAAATCAGAAACATCTGCTGTGTGGAATGCATAAAAGAATATAAAATTCTCTTGAAAATCAATGGAGACTTTTTATTATTACACTTGCAGACTGCAGCAGCCCCAAAAGAAACATCAAAGGGAAACGGGCACAAGAAAACATAGACCAACAATACCAAGGCATAACACGCTGAGATACTGCCCAAGAACTCACGGTGGAAAGGTTGCAGGGAGAACAGTTCCCTAATGATGAGATGTCACAGCCATGTGCTACCCCAGTACCATCTGTAAGTCACAGCAACCCATTTCTTTTCAATTCTTATTCTTATTACACGGGCATGGGTTTGGGACATTTGGGAAATTTATTTCAGATTTTGTTCTGTGCACGTGTACGACCCGTATGGGATTACTGGGAGCCAAGTTGGGCAGGGGATTTGGGCCTCCTCTACACAATAAACAAATCAAAGACACCCGCTCCCGTACACCGTGTGAAGACCAGACAGGCAGATGCCTGGAGCTGGAGGTAGACTGACAATAAGAATGGTCACGGACACGCTGCGCTCCGGTGCACAAGTCAGTGCACGCTCGTAGCCTTGTGCACTGACTATATGGGAGGAATATTTTTGCCTCAGGGCATCAGTTAGTCATTCTACTTGAAGAATCCGAACTACACACATACTGACATGGACCCGCTAGAAGATTTCGAGGTGAGAGAAGATGTTGACGGCATCGCAATCGTAGGGGACTTCGGTCTGACGCGATCTATGTCCACGGACAAGTTTTTCTTGTCCACTGCAGTTCACGGCAAGAATGCCAAACTGGGTCTTCCCCCCCCAGTACGAAGATGCAATTTTCGTCGGCTGGGGGCAACTGGCGGGGATCAGGGTGTACATCGTCACCACATTGACGCTGATCCAGCTCGTGTCGAGGCTGTTCTGTTAAATCGCGGGGACCGACTCGGCCATCATGGGGCCCGACAACGCTTGGGTTTCCTACCTGAGAAGTGCGGACGAGATAGCGGCAAAGGTGAAAGAAGTAAAGGCTCTGTCGCTCAGCGTCGACGGCGCCATCACTGAAAGCTTTGGGAGATGGCTTCAAAGAAGATTGGTTGAAGAAAATGAAGGTCAGTACGCGCAGATTGCCTTGGTAGATTTCGGGATGAAGATGGAGAAGGGGGCCTACGCAAATTTCTTGAGTCGTCTGGACTTGCGGGATGTGATAGAGTCCGTGTTGCACGTTGGCACAAACCTCACGCATCAGACGGCGCGTCCATGTCTCAACCCCGGCACCACCAGGAGAGGGGCGCTCGTCTTCTTCCCGATGGGGGACAAGATGTCAATGTCGGCTCTTTACAGAAGCAGAACACCGGAGGGACTGATCGATAGAGTCTGCCTACAGTTCAGGGTCAACAACATCAAGGAGATCCGCGGCTATCATCCGGTGCTCATGCACTCCCGCCAACCTGAACTGCGCCAAGCTAACTTCAGGGGATCGGACCTGGCGGGAATCTTGACCGGCGGGTTTGGTGTGTACTCCGAACTCAAGTCCAAGATCAACATGTGGGCCTCTGCGATGCGAGGAACCCTCCACTACCTTCGTCACGAGCGCAACACGTTCAGCGTGGAGATGGTCATTGTCAACACACTCGACTTGACAACCTTCCCGGCCAGGGAGATCAACGAATTCTTGGTGGAGACGGAGACGATCGTGTTGCGTCCAACCAATCTGGGGAACATCCAGCGCGCACTAAGATGTCTGGAGGTCGCAGAGAACGAGGACGTCTGCATCGCAAAGCGGCTCGCCGCGAAGGCGTATCTGGACTACTTCTTGGATGGCGGCACAAACCGGCTACTCTACAACCCCCTCAAGGCAGCCCTTGGAGGAACGATAGGAAACAGCGCCAACCTGCAGCCCGTCGATGCGGACATGGAGCACGTAACGCACAACATGATGGTACACGGGTCGGCACAGACGGCCAAGTCGGCGGCCCGGCAACTCGGCATACAACCCTGCCCCGTGGACTGGTTTTTGAACAATATGGACGTCACATTTATGGCCTGCGCAAGGATCCCTGAAGGACGGCAGGAACTGGGGCTCAGGTGGACGGAGTTCTTCCTGCGAGTCGTCTCGGAGTGGAGAGGTCAGGAACAGTTCAACATAGACTTGTTCAGCGCCCCGTTCCACGCACAGCGACAGACGACAATGTCAACCGCGTCCGGGGCAAACGTCCTGCAGATGCTGACACAACCGCGACCCAAAGCTGGCTACCCGGCCATGATAGGAGCAGTCTTCCAAGCCATGGTGAGCGCCACGGACAGCGAGCAGGACGCAGTTCTTCGGGAGGTGGTGCGACGGGGTAGAATTACGGCCTGGCCACAGATGACATTCTATTCTAAATTTCACAGAGAAATCAAGAGAAAATTACATTTTAAACGAAACGTGGTGACAGATGACAAGTTATAAGTAAATCTTAGCTAAGAGCGAAAATCATTCAATAACAGGTGAACATTGAAAGTTTCCGTGTACCAACGTTGGTAGCGTGACCGAGCGGAACGTTGACCGGTCGCACGAAGCATTAGTCCCGAGGCCATCACACGGCACATCGCGGTAAGTTAAAATCCCGTTGAGGCAAGATTAGTGTCAACAGTTGCAATCGCAAAACTCAACTTTTTGTAGGCATTTGTTCCTCATAATTTCCAAAAATGACTACTTATTTCATGTGAATGTACGATAAATCATCGAAAATGTAGTTTGAATAAAGCAAGCTCATTCAAAATGCTGAATTTTCGGAAGAATTTCGTCGAAGTAACCAGATTTGTGACCACGTGCGCAGACCGTATGCAGCAAAAGTAGGTCTCTTGCAGTGCAGAACGTACGCAGCAAAAGTAGGTCTCTTGCAGTGCACGTATTTACATACAAGGCCGGTCGACTCGCTGTCTCCCCTTAGTACATCCGTTTAATGTATGTCAATTCGAGTTGCCTCGCGTCGTAGATTTGACAGTTCGTGCGAAGTCATTGGAAAGTTTCGAAGGTTAGAATCGAAAATAAAGTGATTCTCATTTTTTCCAGATTATTGCTGGAGTAATTATTTACTGTACAGTAAAAAAATGTAAACGTGGCGGCATGATTTTAAAGCGTGGCGGCGATTTTTAAGCGTGGCGGAAATGGCGGCTGCCGCAGAAAGCGTGGCGGTGCGCCACGTCCGTTCTACACGTTGGAGAACACTGTTAATAGAATTTCTGTTAAAAGCTACCAGCCTGTAATTTTTGTGTGTGAATCTGTTTTGGGGGAGCAATCAGCAATATGATAGTTGTAATTTTCAAGTGTTTTTTATTTACTCTTATCTTTTTGTAATTTTCTTCCTTAAACTTATTTTGGTGACAAATTGATGGTTTTTCACTGACGAAAGGGGGCGAAAGGTATCTGATACACCTGTCAAGCAAGTCGCGACTGGCCTGAAGGGGTATTGGGGGGTGCACTGAAGGGGTAATTTTTGGAGAAATTTGTTTTGACTTGCTTGTGAACTTCTGTGAAAAGCCACCGGCCTTGAATTTTTGTGTGTTTAGTGTTCTCCGTCAATTTGAGGTCAACGTCTCTGAGGTTTTAATGATCATAAATGTTGGTTTGAATATTTCTGGTGGATGATCAACCCAAAATTGCTCATTAATAATAATATGGAGTTCTTTTTCTTGTTTTATGGGTCTGGTTGTTATTGCTTTTTAAAACTTGTATCTTTCCCTACAGGGGGATGGAGAAAGGTGTTGCCAAACAGAGTCAGCTGAGTTTGCAAGGAACCTCGGAACAGTTTGCGGCCCCAGTGCTGAAGAGATCTTGGCCCTCTCCGTCAACTGTGAAAGGCTCGACGCTTCTGCCGCCTGATGTCCAGAAGAGGTACTAGTTAAAATTTTCTGGAATTTATTCCTGATCGCTATACAATTTCTGTTAAAAGCTACCAGCCTGTAATTTTTGTGTGTGAATCTGTTTTGGGGGAGCAATCAGCAATCTGATAGTTGTAATTTTCATGTGTTTTTTATTTACTCTTATCTTTTTGTAATTTTCTTCCTTAAACTTATTTTGGTGACAAATTGATGGTTTTTCACTGACGAAAGGGGGCGAAAGGTATCTGATACACCTGTCAAGCAAGTCGCGACTGGCCTGAAGGGGTATTGGGGGGTGCACTGAAGGGGTAATTTTTGGAGAAATTTGTTTTGACTTGCTCGTGAACTTCTGTGAAAAGCCACCGGCCTTGAATTTTTGTGTGTTTTGTGTTCTCCGTCAATTTGAGGTCAACGTCTCTGAGGTTTTAATGATCATAAATGTTGGTTTGAATATTTCTGGTGGATGATCAACCCAAAATTGCTCATTAATAATAATATGGAGTTCTTTTTCTTGTTTTATGGGTCTGGTTGTAATTGCTTTTTAAAACTTGTATCTTTCCCTACAGGAAAACAGGGATGGAGAAAGGTGTTGCCAAACAGAGGAAACTGAGTTTGCCAGCCACCTCCCTACAGTTGGCGGCCCCAGTCAAGAGGAGATCTAGGCCGTCTCTGTCTACTGTGAAAGGATTGACGCTTCTGCAGCCTGATATGTCTGGGGCCCGGTGTGCCAGAAAGGAAAGGTTAGAATCAGAGTGAGCATGACAGTGTCCTTTATTCTCAAATAACATCATCTGCAACTATAGCTCCTTTTGGTGTTCCCTTCTTTATTACTCAGTTCCCTTTCTTATTAGGGCACTTGTGAATTCTGTTCCGACCGGACTTGTTCTTTAAACTGCTGGAGAACAGTGGAGTGACATTATGTTACCACTAGGTTGGATTCGTTTTTAGGTCTTCCTTCAGTGCATTATCAGGTGTCACTCTTTGAACCAAAGAACAAGTTCTCCATTGCCCATGAAATCATAAAAGAAAAGAAAAAAACACCATTCTCCTTTAAGTTACATCTGATACAATGTTTTGAATAAATATGTCATTGCTTTTTCCAAAACTAAGCTCGCTGGCAATATCATGTTATCCTTAATACTGACATGTGACCACCCTCTTCTTCAGCAATTGTGTCTGATTTTAAAAGTCATTTGATTTTCTTTTCAGTGTGACGGTGGACAACACTATGCAGGATGCCGAATCGGGGGAGTCGGGCAAAGAGGTGACCACAGGGAGAAGTAGAGAAGTAGCACAGGGAGAGGAAGAAAGGGTAGAGGAGTAAGGGGAGGAAACCAGAGTGGAGGAGAAAAGTGAGGAACCGGGAGAGGGTGAACCAAGAGAGACCCAACAATCTGACGAGTGCGATGAAGAGACTGCCGATAGAGGTACAGCATTATAATAATCTGAAATGCTAAGTCCCCATTCACATCTCAAATGATTCCATATCTGATGGATGATTAATACCCCACGATGCCCAAATCTTCTATTTCTGTTTTCCCTGGTATTTTATGCACTAGGTTTGTTGTTCTGTCAATCAACTTTGACATAAAACTTCAATGTTTTGTCCAGTGTCACTCTTTAAATGTCACACCTTCATGATTAAAAGATCTTAGGAGAGTTTATTATCAAACCACGAACCCAAGTGGAATTGCTTTTCATGTAGAAAGAAAGGAAACATTTTGGGCCTCAATGTGAACTCTTAATTCTGGGCATGTTGTATGGGCAGCCTGTGTCCATTGTTTTCCCCAAAATGTAAAATTTGAGAGTGACAATGTGTATGCCAGTATTGACTCTATGGATGAAAATCTATCAATGGTCAACCTCTCTATCACAGCACCTATTACAGGGTGTTATCCTCAACGATCTCTGATAGTTGGTGACCAGAGTGTACAAATCTACTTAGACAAATAGTGGTTACATTTAACATTTGCTTTTGCCTCTGCAGGATCAGATGAAGATGATCTCATGGAGGATCAATTTTACAAACTGATCCAATCTGTGTCACTGTGGCCTCTCAAGATGCAGCGACGCCTGTCCACAAAAGTCCAGGAACTGTGCCTCGATTCCCCCAACCCAAGCAGCAATCGGAAGGCCTGCCCCCTAGGCTGCCGGGGTGGTAAAGACTACGCAAATATATATAATCATATGAAAAAAGTTCATTAAGTTAAATTATGAATGATTTGACTTATAATTATTATAATTGTTTGGGCATTTTTTGCCCAAAAGTTACCCAATTTGTTTTTAACAGTGTACCCAGTCCAAGCTGTCTTCCCATATGCTAAGCGACGAACACCTGACTTCAACTACTGCTTTCTCGGGAACGACCTGTCCATAAGAATTGCTGTCAAAGAGGAGGGACGACTAGCTTTCACATCACCATGCCTGTGGAAAACTCTCAAGTGACTACCGACATCATCTTGCGGCGCAGGAGTTCCTGAGCACCGAAGACCCACAGCAACTATCCACAGAAACGCCCCCGGAAACACTATCTCGGTCAAGCATCCCAGTGCTGAACAAGTGCCCGACCACGCCTGTCAACAAGTCGTTGAACGTTACACTGGCCTCACTAGCTCCGGTCATACAGCCACTGCCAGTCGGAGCGTCAACACTGCCAAGGACTTACAAACAGCTGGCCCAGGACAGCACAGTGACTCCAGATGGAAGACTCACCAACAAGCATCGCTCCCTTCAATCAGCCTCTGAAGAGCCGTCTCAGGTTGCGAGACACTCCTCTGAATCCATCCAGGAGCACTTTGACTTGTAGAACGACGCATGAAGGAGAAGATGGTGAGGGTGGCTCATGAACAGTCTTGCCAGCTTTCGGCGAAGCTGTCGCAGGTCAGTCAAGAAATCCAACAGCGTTGGTGGAACACACAGATGCTGCATGCTGTATGGCAGTACATGTATGATGTGGCGACGGCACAATCCTTTATTGCCATGTGTACAATGTCTCTGTACATGACAAACCTGGGTCAATTAGGGCATTCAGTGTATACTATCACTTCAACCAAAAGTAGGACCACTGTATAACATTCACCATGATGAGTCAAACCTTTGAAAGGGTGCTTTCCAAACATGTGCCATATGTTGCTTGTTAAAAATTCCTTTTGTTGAAAATCAATCATGCCCTATGGCACAGACATAGGGCAACTGTTGGGCATATTCTTGTTTGTAAGGTGTATCAAAATAGTGTTACAAAATTGACTTTTGCACCTATTTATTTCTTTACAGCTGAGTGTGTTTCAATAAGTGAACATTTTGTGTATGTTTAACAGAAAATACCTGATTACTTCCAGCAGTGCAGAAATTGAAGGAAATGCTCAGCAAGACAAAATCTAAACCTCATCCCAGTAAGACAGAGAGTAAAACTCTGTGCGAGTACACGTATACTGTGGTTGGAAGCACCGTGAAAAGAAAAACACGACAGAATGGCCAGACAAGTTGTTGCAAGCAGGGGAGGGGGTATCAAGAAGTTCCGTCGTGATACTTCCCCTGTCACACTTCATCAACACTTTTGTGCAGATTTTTTTCCTAAAGGGAGAAACCAAGCCAAGAAGTTGCAACTGGCAAATCTCAAAGCAGCGGTCACAACCTTTAGTGAGGAGAATATAAAGTCTTTCTATCCGTCAGGGAAATTTACTCTGGATGATTTCTTCAAAGAGATTAAAACACATCCAGTGAGGCTTTACTTGAAAATCTGGTATGCTGAGGAGGACGAGGTATGAATTTCAGAAAGTCCTGAAATCAGACACACCTGATAAAGGTGACCAAGACAAAAACTGTTCTCAGCTCAGCATGGCCAGAATGGTAATCCAAAACAACAAGCTTACTTGTGTTGCCAGTAAAGGGGTTTTCTTGGTAGAGGGCTCGCAAGGAAACTTCTACTCTGTAAGTCTGTTCCCAAAAGAGTCTTGCCATGTACCGTTAGGGGACGTGCTACCATATTGTAGCATGCCGACTAGCTGTGGGAATGAACCCTGGCATCAATGAAAAATGGTATGTCAATCTGTCAGCAAACTGACTCAGTGACTGGACTACACTTAACTAATTGAAAAGTGAATAAAGATAAATGACTACAGTCAGTAGAGTGGGATCAAAATTATTCCAAGATGTACAAATCACTGAGTAAATCTGGTTATCAAAATTTTACCTTGGAAAAGTATGTAAGAGGTAAAACAAGCAAAAAATGAACCATAATCCATCCAGAACAATAAAAGATTTTGTAATAAATTATGAACGTGACATGCTCCCACTTCAGAGGTAATTCTGCGACGCATTTTGTAAGGGTAAGAAGAAAATACCATCCAAATCTTTGAAACTGTCTCAAGAAATATGGCGGAAGTGCAAAACCAGCACACACCGGCTAAGACAGGAGTTTATTTCAATTCACCATCAACAGGATTACACTTTAAAGAGAAACCAAAGGATAAATGCTAAAGAAAATCAGTAAGCAATGTGTTTATCTCGGACAATGAAAAAGACGTTTCCCATAAAACCCCAAAGAAATATGAAATTCATAAAAACAATGATGATCCTTTTTTCCTTTATATTGACATCGTTCAATTTTTACAATAAATTACATACTGTTTGTAAGAATGTTTTGTTTATACATTATACACTGATTTTGTATGAATTGTTTTCAAAGATGTCAGTATGAAAATGAATGTTTATTTCATTGATTGATTGATTGATTGTTAGGTGTGACACCATTAGGGGCCATCTCAATGCTGATCTAAATGCTGATTTATGCCAATGTCTATAACTTCCTTTTCTTCCAGCTGCCGTCTTCAAACATTATCCCACAACTGTGGAACAAGATTTCTGGGATAAGATCAGTGATTACCTGGGTGGTGCAGGTGACAGGGATGAAGGTAGAAAGATTAGACAAGAGAGAGACGGATCAGAATGATGGCCAATTTCTTTACCTTGCACAGTTTATCCATGGTGCCTTTTTTGTGGCTAATTATTCCATATACTCAACTACTCCAAGTCTGTCTAATTAAGCCTGGTGATAGTTGTATCTCAGGGTGTATTGTTTTTAAAACAAGTCTAGATAGAATGTCTGTATCGAGATGAAACGATGTCCACTTCACACCAGGTTCCACTAGTGATCATTATTTAAAATTCCTTACATTTTCTTTTCTATTTGTTTCAATTTTAATCTACTTCCAAGGCAGCATTTTCAAGGCACTGGAGGAGATTAAAGCTGATGTGCGCAGCATCAAAAGGGGACGGCACCAAGAAATCATCAAACCGGGAACCGGGAGTGAAGGAACAACAGAGCTCCCACTTGATGTGTTCCCCATCAAGACTATTCAAGATTTGTTCATCTTTAGCCCTGTCCGCACTGGACTTTTTTTCCCGGGGATTTAACCGAGACGATGGGTAAATGAAAAATGGGCAAATATTACCGGCGTCCGCACTTGGACTTTTGACTCGGGTAACTTAACCGTGCACGCACGGAAGAATTACCGAGCACGCATGGAAGAATTACCGAGCTGACAATACTAGGCTTATGAGTTTACCCGACTCGCACTGTCCGCACTGGACTTTTCGTCTCGGGTAAAGTGTCTCGGGAAGTCTACCCGGGCAGAAGTTGGCCGGTAGAAATACCCGCGCGGCTCGGGTAAAGTAACTGAGAGGTAGACTTCCTGAGACGTCCGCACTGGACTTAAAATGGGTAAAGTACCCAGTGTCTCGGTTACTTTGCCCAAAAAAAGTCCAGTGCGGACAGGGCTTTTGGTGATATAATTGAAAGAGATATCAGGTAGAGTCACTCACTGTGAAAACTGACAAAGACCTGAAAACCGAGGGACAAGGGTCTCTTGACTTCAAGATGGATGTAGAGAATGACATCATGGCCGTAAAGTGGTGTGACAACAACACAGTTCTCATGGTGTCTACGTATGTTGGTGTTCAGCCATTAGACACTGCAAGACACTGAGATAAAATATTCCTCTCCATCTCCTACAGGATATTGTGCAGCAGTTTGAACGTCGCTATGGATTTCCCAAGTGACGGGTGCAGTTGATGGGTCTCACATTCCAGTTAAAGTACCTAAAGTCAACGGGAAAGACTATTACAACAGGAAAGGATATCACTTGATTATTTTACAAGCCGTCGTCGACTTACTGACGTGTGCGCAGGCTGGGCAGGGAGTGTGCATGGTGCTCTTGTTCTGATAAACTTGTCCTTGTATACGAAAATAAGAAATGGGACACTCTTCCCACAACAACAAGGTACCAATCATGCTACTAGGTGTCCCAGCCTACCCAATGATGCCCAACTGAATGAAAGGATACGCCGACACCGAGAAACTGACCCAAGAACAGCATACTTTAAACTATTCTCTAAGTAGTGCAAGATGTACTGTAGAAAGATCATTTGGTCGTCTTAAAGGACGATGGATGATACTGGACAAACGAAATGATCATGCTCTGCACTTTGTTCCAGTGTTAGTTACCGTATGTTGTATACTTCACAACATTTGTGAAGACATGAAGGAGTCATTTAATGAACAGTGGCTTGCCGATGACCAACATCAAGCCTTTGGACAAATCCAGAATGTGTACAACACTGGTGAATGGTTGTATACTTCACAACATTTGTGAAGACGTGAAGGAGCCATTTAATGAACAGTGGCTTGCCGATGACCAACATCAAGCAGGGAATCAAGAACAGGCACCATGAAGTTCAATAGACAAATTATGTTACAAATTTTGGCTGGAAGGAAGAAGAAGAGGAGACTTTAAAATATTGTAAACTATGCTGTTTTGAGGAGGAAATTGATGTTAATTAATGTCTGCCTTTTGAGTGCTCTCCTGTTGTCAGCATCGAACAACAACGTCACTCTCAAGGAGCAAAAGTTTGAAGAGAATTTACTTAAGGGAATTAAGAGGGTGCAGGAGGGTAAAAGAGGGAAAAGTACCCTCCCCCTCTCACCTACAAGAGGAGGGAGACTCTACAAAATGACAAAAAAAAAATCAGTCCTCTTTAAGAAGGAGGAACAATTTCTCCAGAGTTAATAGCTAGGAAGGTCTGCTAAGGCGAAATATTCCCTGGCAGAAGAGCAGATGAAGCTGGAGGTCCCGGGCCACAGACGCAACAGAAGTTCAGTAAGTAAGTAAGTGCCTATTTATTCCCTATAGGTAACAGAGTGCTTGCTCTTTTACCATTTCAGAAGATGTGGAGCAAGTCGTGTCCATTTATATCCTGTCACAAGCCAATAACAGATGTGTGCTGGCAATGCCAAAGGAACAACAGCCTGCTGTATACATGTAACTCTGCCAACCTGGGGGCAATTCCATAGAGCTGCTTAGCACAAAAAATTAAAAAAGCATGACATTTCTGTCTTAGTAAAAACAGGATTAACAACCAAATGTCTGTATGTTGTGTATCACTTGTGATTGTTCTTTGGCTGTTGTTTGCTGACCATGAATATTAAATGGAATTTTCAATGGCGGTATGTTTTATTGGGCAAGCCATTTTTGTGCTAAGCAATTTTTTGCACTAAGCAGCTCTATGAAATTGGCCCCTGTCCAATACTGAGAAGCAGTTAGCAGTCTCGTTGCATGCAGCAACAAGCACACCTCCAGCAACTGGACTGAGAGAGGACATTCTACCGCAGACTTGTACAGCAGTCAGAAAACCTCGGCTCCGGCTCCGTCATCCATATGCTGACAATAGAGGTTGTGGGTTTTCATTGAAGCTGAAGCTCCGTTTTCCCTTTCAAACCAGAATATCTACTTCCGAACCACAGCCAAAAGTCTCGATTTTGATACCCGTTATTTTAAAATTGACTCAAGAGTCAAGCTGGAGCTGGAGCCGGAGCCTGAGCTGGAGCCGAGGTTTGGAAAAGGGTCCAAGTCAACATCAGAGGCACAAAGAGTCAGCCATCTTGGGTCACATGAGTCATGTGAGAGAAGAGGGGGTACAATGCACTACTCATTTGATTATGCACAACAGGTGCATTAGGCCTAAAAAAAAAAATTGTTGTGTTGCCCTCACGTGGAAAAATTAAAATTTTGGGTCGGTCGGTCGATTTTTTATTTTTTTGGGTGATTTTTTTTTGGCCGACTTTCAAACGTTTAAGAATAAATACATGATGTATGGTCACCAGGGCTTATAAATCAACGGTCTTGGGTCGTTTTGAGGAGACACGCTTTTTTACTACTAAATCTTACATTTTCTGTCAAAAATGTTTAGTTTTTATACTTAAGGACTCGGAGAATAAAAATAATAAATAAATAAAAATCCCGACCCAAAGTTTTGGCATTTTACGGTCGGTCGCAGAGGGCCTTATCCTGCAGGTCTGCTACAACCTGGGCCTGTGTATACTCTAACCCCAAGAAAGCTTGGCATTTTTGGAGTTCATTGTGAGGGGGTGATGAAGCAGGTGAACTACCTGGTAGAGGAGTCTGTGCTCATCTCAAAGGGTAGTAATGCTGTAATAAGCTATCTCAAGTATTGCTCTAAAACAACTCTAAAATATGTGTTGATAACAGCATACATGTAGTTTATGTGATATCAATAAATGGTTCAAAACAATATAGAAAATATGGGAAATTGTGTAATGATGAGTCAAATGTGTGGATGTGCTCTTTTAAGTGTTGATATTGTGTTTAAAAGTTCAGAGAATGTATTGTCTGTGACATGGTGACATTCTTTGACAAAACTTGCTTGCCTGAAATTTTATGACATTTTGTGAAATCTCCGACAAAATTTGACAAAGTGGCCAGTAAACATGTTTACTACCTACCCCTTTTTAAAATGATGCAAATTGAAGGGCTACCTGAAGAGGCTCAAGTCATACAAGTTTGTATTGTACCTTGCCCTGTACCAAGATTTAGTATCACATCTTGCAGAACTGTCTCGAGCCCTTTAGGACAACGACTTGCCCATTTGTGCAGTAAGAGACAATATCAAAGTTACCACAGCATGTCTCAACATTTGCATTGAAACACCTGGGCAGCACCTGTGGAAGGTTATCACTAAAGTGACAGCGGAAAAGGCAATGCAGTTCAAGGATGTCACACTAACATCACATTCTGGGGACCTGCAGAAAAAGTACATAAAAAAATCATGGTTGCCGTGACTTTTCCCATGCCATTATGGAGAAGTACGAATATATATGTGAACAGCGGAGATGGTGATTTCCCAGACAGTCATGGAGAATTGGACTACAATAGCATGATATCAATGTTGTTGACTCAGCAAGCCAGCACAGTCACCGATCACACCGACCCTCACGTACCGGGTCAACTTCTTCATCATTGAAGTCATCAGCTTCCAGTGCCCACATCAGAGCCAGAGAGGAGAGAGCAGCACTGAGGCCAAGGCCAAGGCCAAGGCCAAGGCCCTTGACAAGCAAAATGCCATCGAATTTGAAAGTCTTCAAGTTCATATGGAGATCCAGCAGCGTCAGCTCAAATTACAAAAGAGGAAGCGTGAACTTGAGCTGAGAGTCAAGTGTGCCAGAGCCGACGCTTTGGCCAAAACATACATGTATGCTGAGGCTGAGGACGGATCTTCAGACGTGAGCTTCAAACCCAATCCTACGATTCAACCTACACACCAAGCACCCACTGGAATATGACCACGCCCAGACACGCCCCATCCCAGTTTGCAAAGCCTAGCTATATACCAACACCATACTTTGTCCCTACACCTGTTGCTGCTGCTGCACCACCACAGTCACACCAACCTAACATGAGTAATTTGTTACAGGAACTGATAACTGACACCCGTTATCATCAGCAATCCCTGGTGGACGTGCTCCAATTGCCCAAGGTGGAACTGCCTACATTTGATGGTGATTCCCTGAAATACTAGACCTTTATCAGAGCGTTCCAAAACACCATCGCCAGGGAAACCAACAAGCAATACAGCCAAACTCACACACTTGCTCACAATACTGCACCGGCTCATCTTCTAACATAATCGTTCATTTCATCTTAAAGATGACCTTGTAATTTCCTACATATCCAGTGAATCAGCCTTTTTCTTTCCAGTACAAACACGAATGAATACAGGAATGTTCAGGAAACAAAAATGAGCAAAAAACCTGATCTTAAATCCACCTCCCATTTCACACCCCAAAAGTTATCTTTTATTAAAAAAAAGGTACCATTAGTGTGGACAGACCCAGGTCAGATAGCACTGTCAGATAGGGAATTTTGTTGTGAAGAACATTTTTATTTTGCATAAAACACTGTCTTTATGAAGAAAAACATGTTTGTAAATTCAGTTGTTTATTTCTGCCAGCTACACACAGGAAATTCAGCACCACAGGATATTGCAGGTGGATTAATAGCAGCGTGTTAATTAAGGGTTAAATACAGAAGAAGAGAGTTCATGCAGCGCCTCAGGTTCCTGACAAACAGATACAAAGTGGGAAAAGCACAATGATCTGTATTCAATTTGGTTGGATGCATCGCACCAGGGCGACTGAATCTCATGCTGGTATGGAACGAGTAAATTAATGTGTCTACCGACTGTACCTTTGCCCAGCTGTGCAAGAAGGGTAGGCCTTAGGATGCCTTTTTCCATCCGGACAATCAGCCAAGGACCAAGATTTTCTTTCAAGTTAGATGGTCTGGGAACATTTAAACTGTGCTGGATGAAAGTCAGTTTGACTGTCATTTGTGAATGCTCAATTGCTCACGACAACCAAAGACAAGGGTGTACATATTTACTAATAAGAAGGTGTCAACAGTTCAAATTATGTATTAAATTAATAATTGAATATAATGTGATGTGATGACTCAGCCCTAAATAATGGCAACTTAAAGGAAGTTGCTAATCTACCCCAATGAAGCAACATGTTGTAAAGCCAAGATGTGCCCAAGGTACCCGGTGGATTGATCACCGTACGTGTAGAAAGGCTTTGACCTGTCTGTCTATAAATTACAGATGCTTGATGACACTTTTTGAAAAGCATGCATCAGGGGAATGGAGGGGTGTCCCAACTTCAAATGTGGCAAGAATGGAGGCATATTTGAAGCTTCTTACTTCAAGTATTTTACATGTAGTTCATTCTCCACATATTCCTTTATCAAAACTTGAGAAGACTTTAATAACAAAGCTGTCCTTCAGTTTCTAAAATGATACACTCCCAATGTCAACAATCAGGTACGATGTGGTAATTACACAAAAAACCAAACTGCCCGATGAAAGTATGCTACAGGGATCAATGGACTGTTGAGAAATCCAGTGAAATGGGACATGAAGGCTTTTACCTTGACTGACTCTGTGACATATTATACATGTTCATGGAGTTTGTATACCGGTCAGAAGGAGTTTCCCAGCCTCCCTGTGCAGCATCCACTGGACCCATCGATCAACCATCCTAGTAGGATGATCCTATGGACATGTACAGGGTCCGCAATAGCCGGTATAGCATCGCAATTTGCGACGCATTCGAGGCCGACTACGATGCAATTTTTAAAGTGCGTTGCAAAACTGCTATACAAGATAATACAACATTTTGATCATGAAAAGTTGACACAAAGTGTACTTGCCACCAAACTTCGGTCCACTGTATTTCACAAACTATCGGACATGGTAAACCTACATCATTATTAAGCTTAAATACTGAAAAAGAACTTCAATTTCTTTGACGCGTAAGCAGCACGTACGTGTACACCCCGAGTCGGTACCCAGACTGTGAAACACGCACAGGCACGCACACACCATTGATCACCAGCATGCACACCACGTGGCCGCATTGCCTGGCCAATGCAGCAGCAGCATTGCATCCACAAAATTCCACGATGTCTATCAGCGCCGCACCATTCAAAGCATACGTTGTGCACCAGCAGTACACAGTGCTAATTCGCAATCGGGCCGGAAGTCTAAGCCTACATGTCGTACGTAAAACGTGTGTATTTGGTGCATGCAGTCAGGTTGCGCTCGGTACCGTGGTCCGTAGATTTCGGCCGGCTTCAATGCAGATTTTTCAGTAAGAAATGTGACATGTCACGCTGAGCAAGTTATGAGCGATTCTGACTGAATATTCTGTCAGGTTGCCGGCACCAAATCATCGCATATATTCCCAAACACGCAATTAGATCGAGACCAGAAACTGAATGTATACGTCGGCGCAACGATCGTTGTAGCATGTTTTACACACTCCTACATCGCTATGCATCCATTGATCGTGCACATTATCAACACGTGTGTAATGTAGAGCTGTCATTCATTTTTATAAATCGGAGCTTGGGCAACCGCTAATTTTTTCAAAGCGTTTTCTGGTTTTCAAAAGCTCCGAAAATGCACAGCACTATAGAATACAGTGCTCATAAACTCAGTGTACAGGTAAAACAAACAAAACAAATTCTTTATCACTCACCGATGCAAATTTACTGAAATTTTCCTTCTTTTTATACATGTAGGCCTACATAACGTAACGTAATCATTTATTATTTGTTAAGCAAAGCTGCAAATCAAAACTGCTATGCAAAATTTGCAAACTGCTATACAAAAATAAAATTGATTAGCAATTTTGCTACACAAAAAAAAATCCTTAAGGCGTACCCTGGACATGTATGTCAGTAGCCATGTAATGCTGGACTTGATTCAGGGCTACGAGAACAAAGGACATCTTATCTATTGTGATAATTATTATACAAGTCCTGCCTTCTTTCAGAAGCTATCTGACCTCGGTTTCAGGTGTTATGGAACAGTAAAAAGCATGGCAAAGGCAATGCCAAAAGAAAAGCTGCCAACCTGAAGACTAACAAGGTGAAGAAGGAAGATCCTGCATCATTCCATGAAAAAGGCGGCCAACTTTGTAATGTGTGGTTTGACAAGCGGCAAGTCAACTTGCTCAACACTGTGGGTAACTGTGATGTCACTAACAAAATAATTCGCTCCCGACATGATAACAACGGTTATCGAAATGTGGCAAAGCCTGGTTCCATCGAGGAATACAACAAATACATGAGAGGAATGGGCTGATTTTAAAAAATCTTTAAAAAGATCAAAAAGATTTTCGGTCTTGTTTTACTAATTTCTGGATAAATACAACATTTCAGGCGGAAACATGTTAACGGTATGTTTCTACCACCACCATCTTCATACCCTGTAAGTTATACGTAAATCTGTGGATATTTCTGTTTGGGTGGTTTCTTACCAAAGTATGATACTACCTTTAACTTCCATTGACCACAGTAACACCCCCCCCCCCCCCCCAACTTCACATTTTAAAAACCTAATCCGGGGAGTCTCACACAGTGGTGAAACTAGGGACCGGGCTGGGGGAGGGGGCATGTGCACCAACTGGGCGCCACTTTAAGGGGGGGGGGGGCGCCAAAAAAACAAATCAGTGCAACATTATTAGAAATCTAATCCAATGAACAAAGAAAGAAAGATTCAAATTCCAAATTGTCTGATTTTTTTTCCCATTGGTGTCAGAAGTTGGAATTTGGGGCGCAATTTTCACGCTTTCCATGGCCCCGTTTTCCCTAAATACGCCGCTGTAAAAAATGGATCTACATGTAAAGTTGCTTTATAGTACATTTGTCAATAAGCACGGACTATTTCCTTATTACAAGTGAATTGTGTACAACCATGGAGGAAGGAAATACTCCATGGTAATGGTATTGAACTACAAGCATGCATGGACTCAGTTAGCATGTGTCTATAAATGCCATCCAATCAAAACCACCGTTATATGTGCTGCTTAATGCATATTCATGATCATCTGTCAATCAAGTGACTGGTGAAATAGGCCCTATGCCATACACAAACATGATTTATGGTAATGTCCTGTAAGTCACTGGCGGATGCATTTGCTACATGTACATAAACATGAATATTATGATCTGTCAGTCAAATACAAGTCAGTGTTATAATGTGTCTGTGATTACTGTACGTGATATTTGATTGACAGCGCTGGTAGACCAATCACACGCTGAACAAATTTTACTCGATCACTGCTCAGGAAATCAGTGGTGAGTTAAAAAGCCGAGGCGGCCGCTCCCTGGTCCACATGAAACATCCCATCTGAACTTTGCAGATCATTCTATACAAAGAGAGGCTGATTAAGAGAGGGTCCAATTTTATCAAGAAAGACAATTCCTAGCAAGGTAAGTGCTCTTCAAGTTTGAAACAAGTTGTCTTAATATCAGCTGGGAAGGCCTGACGTTTTATCCCAAGCAGGAACATATTTTAAAGGTAGTATCATACTTTGGTAGCATACCGAAACAGAAATGTTCACAGATTTACCTATAACTTACAGGGTATAAAGTTGGTGATGGTAGAAACATACCATTAAAAATGTTCTGCCTGAAATGCTGTATTTATCCAGAAAAGAGTAAAACCAGTGACCAAAATTATTTTTGATCTTTTAAAAGATCAACAATAAAAGAGACAAGACTTAAGAAATACTGTGGCCGCTTTTCACTCTTTTCTAAAAAAGTGGGCAACGTAAGGGACTAAAATTTTCACAGATGACTGTAACTGTATCGTCCTTGATATTTTTGCCCATGAATCTGTACTTCTTTGACAAAAAACAAAGTATGATGCTACCTTTAAGAGGTTAATTAATTATTGACAAGAGGGTATGTACATGCATTTAGCCTCCGAGAAAGATCCTGCTATAGGATCGAAACGTCATGCGCTCCTATTTCCAAGCATTTGATATAATTATTTAAAGGTAGTATCATACTTTGGCAAGAGACCAAAAATAGAAATGTTCACAGATTTACGTATAACTTTCAGGGTATGAAAATGATGCTGGTAGAAACCTACCGTTAAATTTTTTTCGCCTGAAGTGATGTATTTTTCAGAAATAAGTAAAACAACAAATCTTTTTGATCCTTTAAAAGATCAAAAATAAAAGAGAAAAGACTTAAGAAATACTGTGGTCGTTTTTCACTATTTTCTCAAAACGTGGGCAAACGTATGGGACTGAAATTTTCACAGATGACTGTAACTGTATCTTCCTTGATATTTTTGCCCATGAATCTGTACTTCTTTGACAAAAAACAAAGTATGATACTACCTTTAAGAGGCTACGGTAATTAATTATTGACAAGAGGGTATGTACATGCATTTAGCCTCAGAGAAAGATCCTGCTATAGGATCGAAACGTCAGGCGCTTCTATTTCCAAGCATTTGATATAATTATTTAAAGGTAGTTTCATACTTTGGCAAGAGACCAAAAATAGAAATGTTCACAGATTTACGTATAACTTTCAGGGTATGAAGATGATGCTGGTAGAAACCTACCGTAAATTTTTTTCCGCCTGAAGTGATGTATTTTTTAGAAATTAGTAAAACAACGAATCTTTTTGATCCTTTAAAAGATCAAAAATAAAAGAGAAAAGACTTATTGAAGAAATACTGTGGTCGTTTTTCACTATTTTCTCAAAACGTGGGCAAACGTATGGGACTGAAATTTTCACAGATGACTGTTACTGTATCTTCCTTGATATTTTTGCCGATGAATCTGTATTTCTTTGACAAAAATCAAAGTATGATACTACCTTTAAGGTCATTTCGGTTGATGAGCAGTTTGCAGCAAATTATTACTTACAATTCTTACACGCGTAAGTTTTGGGGTGTAGATATATTATATTAAAAAAAAAAATCACATGCAATTTTCACATTGATGAAGTAGCGAGGTAAGTTTCCAAGGATTATCAGAGTTATTAATAGACTTAATGGTACAGTACAGGATTGGTAACATACCCAAACAGAAATGTTCACAGATTTACGTATTAACTTACGGATATGAAGATGGTTCTTGTAGAAACACACTGTTACAATATTTCCGCCTGAAATGGTGCATTTATCCAGAAATTAGAAAAACAAAGCCCGAAAACAGTTTTGATTTCGGGGCAAGATCCAAACCATTCTTTTTATTAGAATGTTTTTTTATTGGAAAAATTGAGTCACGTTTTTGTTATTTCTCGTGACTCAGATGTCCAATTGAGCTCAAATTTTCACAGGTTTATTATTTCACGTATACATGTGTTTATCAGACAAAGTGTGACTGATACACTGTGACTTTTACCAGTCATGTGCTATACATTTACACATATTATTCCTCTCGAAAGTCTTAAACCTCTTCTGATCGCTAATACTCCTGATATTGTTTTGATTAGATTTTGCACCAAAATATCGAGTAATTGGTTTGAAAAAATTGAAACAAAAAAGAAAATTTGAGATTGAAGCTTTACTTTGCTGCATTGCTTAAAGATCATACGTCATTTCGTTTTGTCAAAGAAATGCAGATTCCTGGGCAAAAATATCAAAACAGTCATCTGTGAAATTCACAGTCCCATACGAGGCCGACTTTTTTGAGGAAACAGTAAAAAACGCCCTCGGAATTTCTTTAATCTTTGCCCCAAAATTTTTTTGGTCGTTGTTTTACTAATTTCTGGATAAAAAAAATTAACCACCACAATATTTATACCCTGTAAGTTATAGGTAAATATATGAAGTTTTTTATGTTTTGGTTTCCTATCAAAGTATGATAGTATCTTCAATGATTGGCTCAAAAAGTTTCGAGCCTTAAAGATTTTAGACTGGCCATTTTGCATGGCTGTCTATTTATGGGAAATTACTTCAACCAAAATCCTGGAAAGATGGAAATCAATGCAAAGAAAAAACATAAAACCACAAATTGTACAAAATGTTTCATAAAGAAGATATTGTTGAATGTTATGGAAAGAAAACAAACAATAATGGGGTGGAGTTTTTTGTCCTAGGAAGTTTGCAAAAAAAATGTAACATTTTGGTCATATTGTCTGTCAAGAAGATTTTTTTGGAACATTTACCCGTCCCGAATGTCAACCATGAGCCGTTGTTTGTAAACAAAAGAAAAGTTAATTGGGGAGGTTCGTTCGAGCCAACAACTGATCTCTTTAAAGGTAATCTCATACTTTGGTTTTTGTCAAAGAAATACAGATTCATTGGCAAACATATTTAACAATTGATGAATAACTTCAGGGTATATGAAGATGGTGCTGGTATACCGTTAAAATATTTCTGCCTAAAATGCTTTATTTATCAAGAAAGAGTAAAACCAAACACTGTATGTTTTATAAGAATAATTGAGTCGGGTTTTCGCTATTTTCTCGGGACTCAGATGTCCGATTGAGCTCAAATTTTCACAGCAATACAAGTAATAAACTGCTGCAAACTGCTCATCAGCCAAATATTAAATGACCTGAAATTTATAAAATGCTTGGAGTTAGGAGGACCTGACGTTTCGATCCTAGCAGGATCTTTATCGAAGGTTAACATTTTCACAGGTTTATCATTTCATGTACATAAATGCTGAATTAGACAAAATGAGTGTGAGTGCTGTTCTGTCACCTTTACCAACGTTGTACATGCCCTGTAAAGGTGGCGTTTAAAAAATCAGCACGTTAGAATCTTTTTCATTTACTGACTGAACCATGCACAGTGGAAGTCATTACGCTCCGATCGGCGGTCAAAATATCCGTGCTATTTGTTGCTTTTCCAAGACCATTTTGTATCGTTGTAAAAATGGGAACCCATCAAAAAAGTTCTGAAACTCAAATTTGAGGGACGATATCTTTTTTGTTACTGATCTATAAACTGTGAAACTGGTATCATTGGAAAGCTTTATTATTCCTCTTTACAATCATATGAAATCTGTTGTGATTATGTAATCATGGAATGTGCATATAATTACGTGCAAATAAAAGAGAAAAGACTCAAGAAATATTGTGGCCGTTTTTCACTGTTTTCTCAAAATGTTAGCAATGTATGGGACTGAAAATTTAACAGATTGACTGTTACTGTATCTTCCCATGAATCTGTATTTCTTTGTCAAAACCCAAAGTTTGATATTACCTCCAAAATTAAAGAATTGGTTGTGGTCCTTTGTTGTCTAATTTCTTGGTGTCCTTATCTTTCTATTACCCTACACTTTGTTTTCCACTTTTCCCTTCACATTTTAGATGCATAAGCGACTGATATTTCTCCTCGTTGTCTCCATCCTGACGGGTGATTTACTCAAGCTACAAGCTGCTATTACCGATCCTGCTCCTGCAAATAGTGATATGAATCCTACTACTCCAGAGTGTGGTCAAATGTGCTGCCAGGGACCTGCTGCTGTACCAGGCATCCCCGGTATACCAGGCCAACCAGGACCCTATGGACCAGTGGGTCTAAAGGGGCGGTCACACAGGCTTTCCCGTCTGTATCACGTCTGTATCGCGGCCAAAAATTACTGCCCGTGAAGCAGACGCTGTTGGACGCTTTGAGGTCGAGATAAAGACGCGTTACAGCCGTACTTTACCCGGCGTTACACGCGCTAAGAAATTCACACGCGGTTGACCGCTCGAAAAAGTTTTGCGCTGCTCAAAAATTTAGACCACGGGTAACCGCGGGCGGCACACGTGGTAAACACGCGCTACAGACATGGTACAGACGCTGAACGAACGTGCTAGGACGTGCTACGGCAGCGGTTCATACGTGGTTACACGCGGTAAGACGCCTTTCTCAGCGTATACAGAGCGGCCCAATACCGGCTTAATCACGTTCAATGGCGTCTTGTACACGTTCCAAAATACGATTGTCCACGGCCATACAACGTCTGATTTTAGGTATATAAAAAAAGCGGGATTTGCCTGCAACCCGTGGTAGACCGCATTACCGCCGTGCTTCATCCGCGATGAGGCCGCCGTACCGCCGCGCTTCACCCGTGAAGAGGACGCGAAATAGTCGCCGGCGGTTGTTCCGCGGGCATACCACGGGAAAACCGCGGGTGAGACAATTTTGCACATTTTCCACCACGGGCAACCACGGGCAAAAAAAATCTCTAAATTCTACCCGCGATACAGACTTGATACAGACGGGAAAGCCTGTGTGACCGCCCCTTAAAGGGTGAAATTGGTCTACCAGGGCCCAAAGGTGACAGAGGGGAGACTGGAGCCGTGGGTGAGCAAGGAGAGCCTGGGAACCCTGGACCTAAAGGAGAAGATGGCATGGGCGTGCCCGGTAAGATGGGTCCACGTGGTCCACCAGGATTAGCTGGAGCAACTGGGGGAATTGGTCTGAAGGGTGAGAAGGGGAACCAAGGGGAAGCACCAACCAACCCGCACCGAGTGGCTTTTACAATGAGGCGCGCATCATATTTCGAGTCTGGTATCTATACCCGTATGCCCTTCGATAGTACATTGACACTTTCACCAGGTACCAACATCAGTCTTGAGACGGGTACCTTCACATGTAATATCCCGGGCACCTACGTCTTTATGTTTTCTCTGACCAAGTATCCTGATAATCACCTCTATGCATATCTGAAAAGAAATGGTGCCGATCTTGCCGGAGCCCGCAGTTCTACATCAGGTGAAACCGAACAGGTATCTAATAGTGCGTTGGTTGTCCTCCAAGATGAGGACGAGGTGTATTGCATGTTTACGGGAAGGTGCGTGGCCACTACGGTACATTCAGTGGATTCTTAATTTATGAATAGACAAAACCAAATACTACAACCATCCTGAGCGATTCAGGCGCAGTTCTAGAGCCAATAATTATTTTTTGGGGGGCTAGAAGAGCCATTATTAATTTTATTATTATTATTATTAATTTTTTTTTCGGGGGGGGGGGGGGGGGGGGGCTAAAAGACCCAATATTTTGGGTTCATCTAACACTCACTTCTGCATGCTATGTCTTATTAGGGGTCGAAAACATGCTCCTATATAATACACTACGCGTTTTTTATTTAATGGGAGACTTTTGGAGAGTCGGTCTTGAGTCAACAGCGCATGCGCACGCACGTGCAGTACAACGCGCGCATGCTCACAATTGCGCAAGCATGGTTTGCGCGTGCGCTGTTGACTCAAGACCGACCCTCCAAATGTCTTCCATTGGCGCCTAATAACTGAAAAGATCCAGTATTTTCAAGATTTATTTTTTCAATTGCAATTTTTTTTGGGGGGGGGGGGGGGCTAGACAAAAATGTTGGGGGGCTACAGGAGCCTACAGCCCCCTGTAGATCCACACCTGGAGCAATTCTAGAGGGAATAGATAGGTCAGTGATATATAAAGGTATTATAGACCTTTCTTTTGCAACGTCACAGCCTGAGTTTTTGCCAACCAATGGGGCGGAAGTATGGCGAGCCGTCAAAGCCGGGCATAAAAAATAACCATAATTTGAACACAATTTGAACACATCGTTTCATAAACTTTGAAAGATATTACTGAATGTAATGAAAACAACACAAGCAATGATGGTATGTATTTGTACAGCTATGGAAAGTTTGCAAATTATGTTGAATTTGGTCACGACGTCGGTCAAGAAGACGAAATGATTTGCGACATTTGGCCGCCCATGCAAAGTATTGCCAACCAGCATGTCAGTGTTTGTAAACAAAAGAAGGGTCTATTGCAAATAACGACCGCTAGGGATTGTGGGATGCACAAGGGTCGAAAGGGCGCCACCATCCGCTTACTTTTGGACAGTGAGTAAAATATTCTTTATAGTTTGTAGAGGAGGGTTTACAAAATGGAGGCTCAGGCTCTGGCTCCGGCTCTGTCACCCATATGCTGAAAATATAGGTTGTGGTTTTTCATTGAAAATAACGGGTACTAAACTTTTGAAACTTTTGGCAGCGGTTCGGAACTTGTAGATTCTCTGGCTTGAAAAAGTAAACAGAGTTTCAGCTTCAATGAAAAAGCACAAGTTATATTAATCAGCATATGGATTACAGAGACGAAGCCGAAGCCGGAGCCGGAGCCTGAGCCTGAGCCGAGCTTTGAGAAAGGCCCCTGAATTAGCAGTTCGACCCAGATGTATCCCACAATGCTTTGCTGAAGCACCCTCTCTTGGTGAAAATATACTGTTTGTGATAAACTAGCTTAAATGGTAATTGTTTAAAAAAAATGTAAAAAGCCATGCATTCCATATAATCTGTGGCCAATTTCATAGAGCCGCTAAGCACAAACATTTGCTTTTTAATAGTGCTTAGCACAAAAATGTCTTGCCCAATAAAACAAACCACCATTCAAAATTCCATTTGATATTCATGGTCAGCGAATAACATCCAAAGAACAATCACAAGTGATACACAACACATAGACATTTGGTTGTTAACCCTGTTTTTATTAAGACAGAAATGTCATGCTTAGCAAATTTTTGTGCTAAGCAGTTCTATGAAATTGGCCCCTGGCGTTTATCTGCCTGCCACTAAAACCTTGAAGAAAAAAAAGCATAACAAAAACAATATCTACTGGTAATTTGTTTGTAACTGTGCTGTAAACGTGTATAATTACAAGTCAAATGCTGACATTTATTTCGCTACACACATACGCTCTATACAGGCATTTGCGACTGAATTTGATTTCAGATTCGTTTGAAATGTTCTATGTATACTCAGAAGTGAACATAATGTAAACTTGTCGCTGGCATGCATTTCTCATACAAGTTGCAGTTTTTATGAAGATTACAATTTCTGACAAAGTATGTTATATTTTGGTTTTACCTGAATGTTTGTTTCTTCACAAAACTATGCAGTTCGGGGGAGTTTAAAGGTTGACTTTATGACGTTCGATTCAGTTCGGATCAACGTGATAATGTCAGAAGGTAAAATGATTCAACCAGGGGCTAATTTCATAGAGCTGCTTAGCACAAAAATTCGCTAAGCATGACATTTCTGTCTCAATAAAAACAGGATTAACAACAAAATTTCCGTGTGTTGTGTATCACTTGTGGTTGTTCTTTGGCATAAATATCAAATGGAATTTTCAATGGTGGTTTGTTTTATAGGGCAAGTTATTTTTGTGCTAAGCATTTTTTTGTGCTAAGCAGCTCTATGAAATTGGCGGTTGGTGATTTGCTGAAAAGGATGTCACGAAGGTTGTGATTACACCACATGGTATCAAATTACACATTAACAGAAGACATCACATTCCTGACAATAATCATCCTTCAATCATATATTCCTTCATTTAATTAGAGGGGACTGTTGACAAATATATAAGGAAACTATCATTCTGGATCAAAATATCAGCCCTTAAAAAACGCAATGATTGAACTGGTTAGAGATATTACAGGGTTAGTGTTGAATGTCTAATCAATGCATTGTTCTGGCCAATGCTTAGGCCTACACATGTATGTTTAATTCATGAATAGACATGCAGGAAAATTTGAAATCCGACACTTGTTTTAAGATAAATAAAATACTTGCAAGTGAAAAATTATGGTTATTATCCAAAATGATGAGTTTTATATGTTAAAGTATATGCTACTGCGCTGAATTATGGTTATTATCCAAAATGATGAGTTTTATATGTTAAAGTATACGCTACTGCGCTGAATTATGGTTATTATCCAAAATGATGAGTTTTATATGTTTAAATATATGCTACTGCGCTGAATTTGTTATTATCCAAAATGATGAGTTTTATATGTTTAAGTATATGCTACTGCGCTGAATTATTGTTATTATCCAAAATGATGAGTTTTATATGTTAAAGTATACGCTACTGCGCTGAATTATTGTTATTATCCAAAATGATGAGTTTTATATGTTAAAGTATATGCTACTGCGCTGAATTATTGTTATTATCCAAAATGATGAGTTTTGTATGTTAAAGTATACGCTACTGCGCTGAATTATTGTTATTATCCAAAATGATGAGTTTTATATGTTAAAGTATATGCTACTGTGCTGAATTATTGTTATTATCCAAAATGATGAGTTTTGTATGTTAAAGTATACGCTACTGCGCTGAATTATTGTTATTATCCAAAATGATGAGTTTTATATGTTAAAGTATACGCTACTGCGCTGAATTATTGTTATTATCCAAAATGATGAGTTTTATATGTTAAAGTATACACTACTGCGCTGAATTATTGTTATTATCCAAAGTGATGAGTTTTATATGTTAAAGTAAACGCTACTGCGCTGCTTCTACATGTGTATATGAATAATAAAATGTAAAGCATGATTAAGTGAATTTTACATCAGTTAATAATCTGTTTTTGCAAATGAACTCTTCATTTCATTGTTTCTTACTTCTATTTAACTAGTCATAATTAGTAACACCTGTTAATTGTTTTATGCTGCTGGATAATTTCTTAGTAGCACCATTCTAGCCAGGCATGGGACTATTTTACTATGTTTTGCTGAGTGGACTATGAAAATTCAGGGTTTTTAAGACTGAATATTTTGCTTGTAACCCACAGATGGATGCCTTAAATATATTATCAAACTTTGGTAGCATACCGAAACAGAAGTCTTCACAGATTTACCTTTAACTTACAGGGTATAAAGATGGTGATGGTAGAAACATACCGTTGAAATGTTTGTGCCTGAAATGCTGTATTTATCCAGAAAAGAGTAAAACCAATGTCCACAATTATTTTTGATCATTTAAAGATCAAAAATAAAAGAGAAAAGACTTAAGAAATACTGTGGCCGTTTTTCACTGTTTTCTCAAAAAGTGGGCACCGTATGGGACTGAAATTTGCACAGATGACTGTTACTGTATCTTCCCAAAACAAAAGTATGATGTTACGTCCTTTACTAGCCTGATTATGAACTGGCCGCATCACCAAATATTAATCTTTTCAGTAAACATATTTCTGAATTTATTTTAGGCCGACTTTCCACTTCATTCCTAAAGGCAAAGCTACACCGCTAAATCAATGGCGGGGCAGTATGGAAAAAATCTTCACGTTTCCTCAACATTTTGTTTTATAAAAGAAAACCTTTTTTTGGATATGCATAGAACCTTAGAAGGAAAACTAGGAAAAATTTGGAGTGAAAAAGGACACAACAGAACAAGAAACATAGAATTGTTAAAAGAAAATTTGTATCATTATGTTTTTTTAATTTTATGAGTACCTGACTGGAAAAAATGAATGCTGACAACGACATTTTGAGCAGACGGTTGAAAAAACATGTGACCCTATTCTAGCCAATCAAAATGCTGCGGCAATTCAAAGTCTAGTCTTTTTAAACATTTTTTGTTAATGATTATTATTTATCGTAAATTCATCCGGATTTTGGGGCACATCCTGGCTTGGCTCACTGCAAGTACAGAACAGAGCGCACTATTGGTAAAAAGCAGATTTAATGAAAGCTCATGAGACATTTCTGGCTTGTAAGAGAAAATTTCATTTGACATTCATGGTCAGAGAACAACAACAGCCAAAGAACAATTATAAGTGATGCACAACACATGGACATTTGGTTGTTAATCCTGTTTTTAGAACCCCCCCCCCCCCCCCACCAGACATTTTATGGTTAGCAAATTTTTGTGCTAAGCGGGGCCGTGAAATTGGCCCCTGATCTTGCAAATAGTACCCCTACCCTAATATCCATTCAAACTGTGCATGGTAGAGTCAGGGTACTAAACATTGTACAACAGACTCTGGCAAGCTTGTTTAAAAAAAAAAACCAAACAAACACAAAAAAACTGATGATTCAAAAATACCAAAAGGGCTTGCAAGTGACTGCATAGTAAAAGTAAAAAGTAAAACAAAAATACGACGCCGTTTACTTTGAACGTGTTTGAGCCTGGAGGAATATATTACACTGTATGATGGAACTTAAATATGGCAAGTGTGAAAGTACGTATTGAATGATATGATTTCTAAGGTTACAGGTCAAATGTTGTCAAGAACGTTTGTCCCTTCTTTTTGGGGTCAGAAATTTTTGAAATTGAATCAACATTGTCAGGAAATCCAAAAGATGCAAGATTTCACGGTGGCTGAAGAAATATTAACTGGTCCTTGCCTTCTTGCCCCTTTAAAATGTTCCCTTCCCTGAAAGTACAATGGCCTGTCAGCATACTAATCCAACCAATCAGAAGTAGGGGGATTCCATTTTTGAGGGGTGTTTGTACATGTATGTATTAAAGGGGCATCCACAGTTTTTTAGCTTAGACAAAAACAAAAAGTTAAGACACAAATACAATTTTACACACGTAGACAAATGGAACATTCATGAAAGTTGCACTGAAAAGTCCGGTTTTCAAAGAACAAAAATGACCGGATCAAACTGGATCAATTGAGCTCTTTCAGAAACAGATTCAGAACAGGATTGTAAGTCAACAGCCAACCTCTGACAAATCACAATAATCAACACTGCCCGGTAAGATACCTATCCAACCCTGGAAAGGCAAAGCGTCTCGCTCAAGGACAACACCCTCAACATCTCTCCGAAACAGAACCAGAACCAGATCATACTCAGTGAACTTCTGACATATCAAAATCAACCAAAACTGCCCAGTATTAGACCCATCAAACCCTGGCGCTGCAAAGCGTCTCACTCAAGGACAAAACCCCAATATATTGACACTCCACAAAGGTTCTGTCAAAGGTTGTATGGTACCAAGACTTCTGAATGATAACAGCCACAGATAATAACCCCAAACAATTTGCATCCTGCTTTTGAACCCAGACAATGGGCATTTAGGAAAATCAGGCTTGAGGCTAGGCTTGGGACTTAATTCGCAACCGCCACTTGAGGCCCACAAAACGAAATGAAGGGATTGGGCCACATGATGAAACAAACAGAAGAAAAGCTCCAGCTTCACCATGTATATCAAGCCCTTCATTTCATTTAGAACACAAGACGGCATTGGCAACAAGCCTGGACGCATGCTTCATTTTGTAGGGTCCAATGCAGCCATCTTGGTCTAGCTCCCTGTGGCCACTGTGTAATTCCCTATAGCATATGTATGCAACCACATGGGCACCAGTCTTCAATGTGAGTACTGTGTTAATGAATACACATCAATACTGCAGTATATTTCAGAAATTTCGTGCTTTAGAAGCAAATTGTTGTGAAATTGGCCCCTGATTTTGACAATACGACCTGTAACTTGTGTGTACGTATGAATTTCAAGAGAATGTGATTGCACATGGACAACTAGACATTCTACAAACTGTGTTTCCCGTCACGACCTTTCCATACCCTCCCTTCTATTTCATCTTGAGACCAACCATAAAACCACTTTTGCTCTACTTCCACAGAACCGTTACAATCAACTCCATCTCTGGCGTTGCCAGGGGATACTGACGCGAGCATTGTATTGATTTGTAACGTGCAGTTCACGTCAACAGCATGACAGCAACTTTGGAGAATCGATACTGAATCGCCATATACTGTGGCGACAGATCCACGATCATGTGACAAATATGCAAATCAGACAAGTTTAGCGTGCCAAATTCACACACACACAAAACATGTCGTTTTTTTCTGCAACATTTCCGAAAGATTAAAAATTCATTTCTTTTCTCTGTTTTTTTTTCATGGGTAATATTTAGTTGCAACAATTTGTAACTTATAGACACTGTCACCATAGTGACCTAAGGTACATCTCACAGAATAGACGTTATTCACGTGCATCCATCCTGCATTCAAAGCAGTGTAATCAATATTCGATCATCACTCGAATATTCGAATAATATTTTGCCCGTTCGAATATTCGAGAAAAAAAATAACGCGATGCCAAAAGCAGATTTTGTACAGCAAAATGCATTAAAGCCGGCCGCGATCCATGGTACCCAAGCCATCCACGATCTGCGGTACCGTCCGAGCGCTATTTCACCGTGCATGTGACATACACACATTGTACATTCGATGTGTACTGTGCACATGTATGTGTACATGTACGTGCGGGCTTCCTGCCGACCCTGTGGTTGAGACTTGCGCTGGTGCACGCTATGTGCTGTGTGAAGTTCTCGCTATTACGTGTGCAGATACCAGTCATGCACGATGGCTGGCTAGGCTGCACGTGGTGTGCATGCATGATGCATGTATGTAACGTGCGTGCGATATGAATACGATCGTCGCTTGTAGTGTACATGTAGTGTGCGTGCGATATGAATACGATCGTCGCTTGTAGTGTACATGTAGTGTGCGTGCGATATGAATACGATCGTCGCTTTTGGAGGATTTTTTACCGTTCGTTTTTGGAATTAGTTCGGTGAACTGAAAAGTGTATTTCTACTTGGCCAGATGGACAATATAACCAAATTGAAGTAAGATTTAGGTGACCAGAAAAACGCGATTTACAGTACTATTTTAGAAGACGGTACGGTCAGAATATGGGTATCTCGCAACGATACAGCAATGCATACCGCCTACATAATGTGTTCGATGTTGGTGCTCGATGTCGGAAAAAATTTTGCGCTATTATTTTGCTTGGCCTGTCAATTGCGTGTTGGTAGAAATAGCGGATAATATCATTCTGTAACTTATTAAAAATCTGCTAAAAAGGCAGGGTGTTTTGATAGGATCTGTTCATGATCTGTAGTTGTCTAGCACGCCTGGTGCGGCGTCCCGATAGCTACCAGCAGCCATTACGCAACATACTTTCATATTTTGATTTTCTTATGTTTTACATTGAATTGTGATTTTTTTCGAATATTCGAATATTCGATCAATTTTTTTCTCGATTTGCGAATACTAAATTATTCGTAAATGGACAGCCCTAAGGCCATTCCCTATAAGAAATTGCAAAACTATTTCAAATTGATGAAACGTCTGTCCAAACAATTCAAGCATTGAATAGGGATTGGGATGACTTGCTTGACAGATTGCTGAGCACGACCCACATGTCGTGCTGGCTACAGAGACTTGGCTTTCACCAGAGGTTAGGAACAGTGAATATTTCCCCCCTAATTTTACCATCGTCAGGAAAGATCGTATCGAGACAGGGAACAAAGGTAGCACCAGAGGTGGGGTACTCATCGCAGTGAGGGATGACATCATAGCCACTCATTGCCCAGAACTTGATGTCGACACCGAGGTCTTGTGGGTCAAACTAAAAATTGTCAAAACGAAGCCGGTCTACATCAGTGTATTTTATCGCCATCCCAAACTGGGCGCTGAGCCTCTCCAAAAAGGCTCAGCGCTGATTGGAGGAAAAGCTTGATGATTTGTGACCAACAGGAGTTGTAGTACATTCAGGACCTGGTAAAAGTAAAACACAGGATTACCAATTAGTTTACCTACCTGTCTGTTGCATCATGTACTTACCACTGGCTAGTCAGAAGTCAGATACCGATCGATCAAGCTGCTGTGGAAGTTGAGGTTTTTCACAATTTGACTTTGACTTTGAGGCTCTGAGTGTCAGTTTCTGTTTGTAGGCCTAATAAACTTAAACTTAAAGTGCAGGATACCGATTCACGTGTTGAGTTGCAAAACATGGCAACCACAGAGCAGCAAAGTGCAGTCAGTCCGCTATACTGTGTACATGATTACGTGTACGAAATTCCGTGTAAGTATATGCTCAGTCTCCTTAGCTTGTCTCCATTCCAAGGTCTCCTGACCTTGGGCAGCCGAGTTCACGAGTCTCTCCTTTCCGAGTGCCACACACACGGTCAGCAATCTCAGCATAGCCAGTCCAACTGGGTCCACTTCTCACGAGATGAAAACATTGGTACGCTGACTTTATGGATCTAAAACTACAGCAGGGACAGAATACCAGGCCGTGTCAAGCCTGCTTGTCCAGTCAACGTGAAAATACAGTTTTACAAATGAACACGAGACAAACTGGAACACAAAACGAAAAGTATCGAGAAAACTTTCAGACTTCCTTCTCGTCTGAACTTCGCGCAAGTACATTCAGTACATACGGCATGTGGCTACACGTGCTCTACGCAATACTGGTTGATTTTGTACTGTAGACGTCTGGGTACCGTCTCATCCAGGTGCCAATAAACAGTTTTTATGGAGAGCGCCCTCTCATGTCGTGTCAAGTTGTCACTCATGGTAAACTGTGTGAACTCATCAAGCAAACAGGTGTCTCACATTTCCTTGAAGGGGGATCTTAATGACCTTTTGCTTAAAATAAATGAGATAAAGCAAAACATTAACCCCCGGTCCTGGGTGGGCTTGAACCACCAGCATTTCTTTGAAGGGGAATCTTAAAAACATTTTGCTGTCAAAAATTCACAAAGGATATGTGCGAGCATAGAGGAAGGAAATCCTTCCCCTTCCCACAATCTTGGAAGTTATTTTCAACTTTCAATCAATTTCTGGCCTGCAGCAAGTTTTGTTTTTTGTCAAATGAGAGCTTATCTGTCGCTACCCCGAAATGTCTTATAAATTTAAACTCAGAAAAAGACATTTTCCTGTTTTCATTACTACTCATCCCACTCCTGCCCTACACCGTTCTGCCTCCCCCTCCTCTATTCCAAACCCCTCCCCATCCCTGGCTCATATTGGTCGCAGCACTTTCCAGTCATAGAAGTCAGACACAGAAAAATGTATTTTTGTATACCTTGTTCTCCTTCATATCTGATTTGTGTAAAATGACACTTTTCTGGTAACTGCTAACTGGTATGGAATTATAGGTGTGTATAGTAACTGTCCAAATGGTGAAGTGTAGTGTCCCAGGCAGTAGTGTAGACACGTCCTCAGACCTGGGGGGTTGATCTTGTAGGTGGGTTGTACTTCCATATACGTTTGTGCACAAAATCATTTTTATATATAAAAAGTGAAAACGTGGGTTGCAACACCCCTAGCCCCCCCCCCCCCCCCCCCCCCGGATCTACACCCATGGTCCCAGGCTAATAAACCTTCCATCCCCCAGCCCTCGGGGCTTGCTGGAATGTGAGAATGTACCTGATGTTTCCTAAAGAGGGCAGCAGACACTCTGCTCAATAGACGCAGACCAGTAAATAATTTCCCATAGGCTCCCATGCAAAAATGGCCAACTTCAAACAATTATTACAAATACTCAAAGGTTTCTCAGGCCATCAAGCCATACGCTAAAATGAAGCTGATAACTTCCAATTCCATTTTCTTGTCAATTTTTTTTTTTATGGGGTAACCAATGACTTTTTGAGAAAAGACCATCCAAATAAAAATGTACCTAAAACTGCCAAATTGACTGGTGCCAGACTCAAAAATGTACCCCTCCACAACATGGAAAAAATAGAGCGACTTTAGGGCCTGATTTCATCCAAACAGCTCAAAGCTGAAAGTCCAAACTCTGGTGACCAGGCTCCATCCATTTTTTCTTTACAAGACTTCCCATGTAGCGCCCAGCAAATGATTTTAGGGAAAAAAAAAAACATTTTGAGGTTTACAAAATACATGTATATTAATGAGCTCCACAGATTGATTTGGACCTATTTATTGAATTTACTTATTTATTTATGAATTAGGAGAATGTCAATGGCAATGTCCCACTGATCAATTGATTACACTGTTCTGCTTGATGCAATCTTCATACATGAGTTTCTCTGGAAACAGATAACAAATATCCTCTTTTTGAAATGAATTTTGAAAAAATACATGATCAATGTTAATGCCCTACCTGCCAAAACAACAACAACAACAACAAAGAAAAGTAAACAAAACACAACAAACAGCACAACGAATTTGGTCTTCCTTAAAAAGACGCCATTTTCTTTTCAGTACATGATGTAAAGGTTTTTTATTTCTTAAAAACTGAAAACACTTGTGGTATAAAGGTCCCCCAAAGACCAACAATATCTGTTGCTGGTTCTTTGTATTAACCACTCAGAGGTGGGGGTATCATCAGGAACCACCTGACTCATTGTTGCCTTCTTTCAAGTGTTTCAACTTACACTAACTAGACCATTACCCTATTGCATGAAATCACCAGTGGTGCAGACTCTTTATGCACCAAGGCCTCCACAATCAGGTGTCAATTTACAGAGAGACATGGATGTAGAGTGCCTTAAGAATGAAAGAAATTGATAGGAGAATGGAAAAAGCCCAAATGACATGAGAGAGGCAATTGGCAGAAAAGAGATCAGTTGCCAAAACATTCACTACAGAGTGATGTCATGGATCTTTGACTCTGTGACCAAGACATTGTGGGAGGATTTCTAGCAATCTTTCAAGATCAACAGGAATCTTCTGTTTGAAATTCTGAAAGAAAAACAGAAAGAAAAGAGAACAAATCTACAGGGACCAGGGGTGAAGTTGTTATGAAAGCTCAGAATTTGACAATACCATGAGTATTTGCAGATCATACCATTTTAAAAGCTATCACAAACTTGTCAATTGAAGACGTGTTTAATAATCACAGTTTCTTGACAGCTGTGAGCAAAATCATGCATTGTCACTTCAACTTTACATTTTAAGAACATTAAGTTTCCCCATGTTTTTCATACAAATTTGACCAAGATTTGTGGTCATTTAACATGTTTAGAGATACATTTATGACACGGAATGAGAAAAATACAACAACATTTCTGCTTTCAACTACATTAAAGTGTAAAAAAGTAATGGCTAGTCCTTAATTTGTAACATCTAACAACTGTATTTCATAACAGTTTGCCATTCATGTGCTGTTAGGATGCTCATAGAATTCAATACAAATCAATGAAATATAGAAAGTAACTTCAACATGAGAATTATCATCAGAGTTTCACAGATTTCTTCAGTTTGCTCTAAAATGTGAGCACCTCCTGCAGTTCAGTAAATGAATGAATGTTACATATTATGTGTGACAGGACTTAATACAATGTGAATAAAATCTAACCAGGATTCATAAACCTATCTAACCTTTGTGAAACAAATAATATTATTAGGTTAACTTATTTATTATGCAATTCCCTAAATGTTGCATGAGATCGCATTTTGCTTAATATTTTACTATCTTTGTTTTTATTAACTGTAAAAGAAGGAAAGTGCAGATCAAAGTGGACCCATAGCAACATAACTCAAAAGGAAATGGATGACAGAATGAATTGCCATATGCTCCACTCCACTGTTGATGCTCACTGCTCAAGTCCACAAGTTGTTGTTGAGGATACCATGATTATCTCTGTAGTTCTGTACATACTGATGGCTTTTCACATGTATCATTCATCAGGATGTTTCACTGCATGTCATTTATCATTGAATGCTGCATGGTAGCAGTATCACTCTCCTACTGGTTGGCTGTACTGTGTGTCTGTACAGCTTCTGCAATGTAGTGAAGTTCAATGATAACACTGATGTGTGTTCAATTCATCTTAATAATCTCAATGGATTTTCAGGACTCCTGCACCTTTATCCATGCAGCACAGTTGTGCCTTCTTCATCAGGATGTTAGTTAGGCACTTGTACCAGTCTTGAAGAGAATCAGTGACATTGTTGAAATCTGATATCTTGGCAGATCTCTGACTGATGAGAAGAAACACATCATAAGCTCAGTACCTGGCACAGATTCACTGCTGTCTTGGAGAGAGTGAAAGTGATGATGATGAGGGTGCAGGCTGAGGATGTTTGTTCCACTCATGTTGGATGTCAGTTGTCATAACTGCACATGTTGATTCATACATCAATTCTTCAGGCAATGACAGTTCTGATACTGTGTTCAAGGTGTCTCTTGCTTAACATTCAAGCTGCATGTTGATCTTTCCAAGAGCTCTGGAGAAGATTCTCAGGTATTTCAGCAGTGTGGAGCATTTTGCAGTGGCAGTGGAACATATTGACAAAACATTTATTTGCATATTTGGGCTGCAACTTGTTTAAAGTAATAAAGCATTCAAGGATAAAATACAAGTTTGCTATATACCAATGATAACAAACGTTTAACAAATTCACAAATTTTAAATTTTCAAACATTACTCAATAGCCTATTTCTAAGCTGAATATAAACTGAGTATGGGTCATAACCTGAACCGTCAGCTGAGGTTTGAAGCCCCAGTGACACCCTGAAGTTGGGTCATTCCAGGGTTCAGGTGCTAACACCAACTATCTCTTAAATATTAGTAGTCTCTAAATAAATGTTCTGTTTTAAAAATGAAAATTAAAGAAAGCACGGCTTAATTTAAAAGCACATGGATCAATCCACAATCTACTACATATGTAGTGTGCATGTATTTTAAATTAGCCTAAAGCCTAAAAGTCTAAGGTCTTAAGTCTAAATAAAATCCTGTAAAACAGCATCGTTCCTACATTGTAATGTCTAAATATGGTTGAAAGCAGAAGTGTAAGATCTGAGGATGTAAACCATAACACTGGTGAACACTTGTCACATTGATGTGAAGATACTTACCTGGTATTTCATTGTGGCATTGAGTAGTGACATTGCAATCATTTACCCAGTGTCTGAACAAATGATGTCAATTCCTGTATAATGACTACATAATAATAATAGAAACATTCAGAAAGACATGTATGCAAATTGAGTACATATTACATGTATGTATGAACATCAGCAGAATCACACCTTTCCTGCACACTAAACATAGTACTGTCAAAATACTGAGCTTGCATTCTACAGATTACAAAATGGTGGTTTGGGTTGGGATTGCAGGAAAGGAGGAAAATGAAGAATTATGTGCACAAGCTGTGCTTGATCATCAATAAAAAACATCATGAGTGTGATGGTCAGCCAAAACCATTGGCAAAGACAGAAGAGCTATGAGGCTTAGCTACATCCAAGGTGATGTACTGCAAAAAGTGTGGTTACAAAACAGAAGAAAGCAATACTGTATAGTAGAGGGAATATTTGGACGCACTGGCGAGTAATGCCCAGACCGATGGACGTACCGGTATTTAAAACGTTGGTATAGAGAAACCAAGAAGAGCTACATTCACTGCAGTTAGGCCTGGGTTATGACAGCCTCAAAATTCAAACTGTCAAAGATTTTCTTTAACAACAAGTCACTTCGTACAAACAGTTAAAGATTGCGCAGGACGAAAGATTGTGCTCAACATATGCATGGTATGGGGCTAGTATTGTAATAAGGTTGTCGGTTGTCCGAGTAACTTGGACCCTAAAAATCGTGATTTCACCTCCAAAACTGTTGCATGCGGAGAATCCCAGATTCCAATAAGGACAAGGTATACTCACATTTCTTGAAGAAAAGAGAAATTTTTCCCTAGAATGGGAACTGAGACCTGTTTAAAGGTAATATCATACTTTGGTGTGACACATGGCTTGCATCCCACATCACGTACGTTAATACACGGTTACTGGGATCACGATCGCCAATTCTCGCCAGTGAACTCGTCCTTTTGATGTTTTTTTTCAGAAAAGTTCTTGTGAATCGGTAAGTAGAGCATGGAGTTCAGATACATGTAGATAATAAGCAGTGTTTTGTAAACATTGATAAGAAAATATTTATATTATCATGGTATAAAACAGAGTATGCCTACACTGCACAGCCTATGATACATTACACTATACAGGCCTATGGCTAAGCCTATGATACATGACACTATACAGGCCTATGGCTAAGCCTATGATACATGACACTATACAGGCCTATGGCTAAGCCTATGATACATGACACTATACAGGCCTATGGCTAAGTCGTTTTTTTAAGGGAATTAAGAGGGTGCAGGAGGGTAAAAGGGGAAAAAGTACCCCCCCCCCCTCACCTACAGGATAGAGGGAGACTCTACAGAAAGACAAAAAAGGAAAGTCAGTCCTCTTTAAGAAGAAGGAACAATTTATCCAGAGTTTAGCTAGGAAGGTCTGCTCCGGCAAAATATTCCCTGGCAGAAGAGCAGATGAAGCTGGAGGTCCCGGGCCACAGACTAATACAGGATGTGCCAACAAGATATGGCTCAACACACGATATGCTTGAATGCATACTAAAGCAGCAACAGCCTATTTGCAACCTGTTGGTTAAAACCAAGCAGAAGGATGTGGATCTTTCCGACAAAGAAGTGATCATTGCAGAGAAAATTTTTCAAGTTCTGAAGCCCTTCAAGGGTGTCACAGAGTCCTTGTCAGTGGAGTCCTATGTGACTTTGTCTGGTGTAATACCACCTTTGAGCTACCTAGAAAATGTCACCCAACCACAAGACTGAGAAATCCACAAAATCAGGGCCCTGAAAGAAATGATGCTTGAGAAATTTGAACAATATTACAACGCACCCTTCCTGCATGAGTTTGTTATTGATGGCAACATTTCTTAATGGCAGATACAAGAAGATGTCATTCCTGCCACCAGGAGAAAGACCCAGGGTGTTAGACATCGCCACGCGTCAAGTAACAACGGCCATTGAAGAAGAAGAGGAACTCTGACATATAGAAGTCCGCCAATTAACTTCAACAATGTTAAGGAGCAAATTAAGCATGTGGTCAAAAACTTCAGGAACAATCACTTTTGCTTTGGCACAATATCGCCAACATGGATGCACAAAGCTACTGATGCCACAAGATGTGAGATGGAACACTATGTGTGATTGTTTAGAATTGTAAACGGTTCTATAGATGTTGATTATCATTGTTGTTCTTTCTGGACATTCCTTCCCAGCTAGGCTCTTAAGACACTCCCGAGACCAAGGGAAAGAGATTTCGGAGATACTTGGATTAAATGATAATTTTACCATTTTTGTGGAAGGTCATCCTGGACTGACCTATGCCCGTATCTTTGATAATTTGCCACACTATCTCACCAAACTGAAGTCAAATCCAATAGATATATTGTTACTCGATATAGGGACAAATGATTTGTGTCCAAAATACTTTTAATTTAGATGAAAACTTGCTCGTCCTACACGATTAGTCTGTTAATTTAGTGTTAATTTCGCTTCATTTGCAGGTTTGGCCCAAAGAGGCAGTTTCCCTGAATGATGGGGAATTACAGGCACTAGGTGTAATGCGAATTGGGGATAGAGTCTGTATCAGGCAGCGCTGTCAAGAGGCTCTCAGTGGTATGTTTGGGCTGATAGAACTTGATTTGTTCAAACATTTCTTTTATTGATTGTATAGATTTTGATACATTTCTGTGTAGAGGTGAAGTATTAAATTTCTTGCTGCCTAAAGCCTCTTTGATGCTTTCCGATGGGTGGAAAGGAACATTGTCACTACTATTCATGTTTTTCCTTTGGTGTCAGAGGAGTGGGATGGTATTTCCTTTTTTTACAATAAATTTCTATGGACGTGTTATATTTTTGACAACAGAGTATTTTAGATCCTCCCTGTTGGCCAAAACACTGCCAGAAAACTTGGGCAGTAGTACTTCTGTGATGATAAGAGCTCTAGTCAAACACATGCTTTGCTTCATGCGATCAATAAGCTGTTGAATGATCTTGCATGTGGATGTAGAAAGGAACTAAGAGCTTTCATTCGTTCAGATAAGTACGTACACTAATACGACTGAAATTGAACACAAATCTGCAATCTATTTCTGTTTTGAAGGAAACCGTTTTAATAAGTATTTTCCTAAAATGCCATGCTTGCATTTTCATATTCAAAAGTCATCCAGGAATTCTTCTGCAAAGTGCAAAGACCATCAAACACCATTAGCAGTAATGAATGCTGGAATGGAAGCTGCGATGTGTCTATGCAAGCATTAGGCATTGTTGCCAAATACATCACAGGATCCTGGATACGTCTGCTGAGTGAACCTCAAAAAGGAAAGAAAACAGAGAGGACAATATTGTGTATTGTAACTTACAGAGGCAGGTCAATGACCTGTACTGCCTTTTCAAATCACTGGTGCCAAGGGATTTTCACTGCCACTTCAACATGTATCACACTAACACTGAAGCAGACATTCAGAATCACAGGGTGAAGTACGTATCCTCTTTGCAACAATTGCATTTGGACTTGGCATCAATGTATGAAATGTGAAGACGTTACTAATCATTAGACATCCGACTGAACTGTAAATGTAGAAGTTGCTTTACTCAGGTTTTTTCTTCAACTCTGAGTGAAAGCAAAAATTTATCATGTGGTGTTGGTTTGAGACATTCCCTCTAATAAAGGAAGTTGTTAAGTATCTATTGTGCCCAGTGTCAGCAGCACTTGCAAAGTTTGATGGGTGTATGGCCAAAACAAACAAATCTGCAGATGTAGTTATTGTTGATGCAATGGTGATGATCCAGCAGCAGTGCCATTTTCCAGTAACCTTTGATGATTTGGCTGATAACATCCTAAAACAGTTACTCTCAAGTAGCAAAGAAACACCGTGCCCAACGTGTTGATTTTGTTGCTGATAGATACAAAGCTGAATCGATCAAAATGTCTGAGCGAGTGAAGCGGGGGTCTATGGGGCATACCCAAATTCGCATTTAACGGCGAAACCAGAAGCTACAGAAACAGATGAAAAAGTTTCTGTCCAGTGGCAGGAACAAAGCCCAGCAAGGGGTGATGAAAGGGGGCAATCGTGCATCAAACCACACTGAATAGAATAGGAAGTACGTATATAAATAAGTAAATTGGATCTATCGAGGTTTGCACTTCCCGACTCGCCATTTCCCTCCTTCGCTTCTGATTCACCGGGCGCGGAGTGGCTGCCCCAGCGTCCCCTACCAATATTCATCGTAACAAGGAAGTTGTACGGAAATACAGGAAAAACACTTAGGCAGATTCTTTGTGCAAAGGGCAATAGCCGCAACAAGTGTGTCGAGCCTGCTCAGTACAGCAATGATGATTTGCTCGTCTCTAGACGAGCCAAATCACAGACACCCTACAACAAGAAGGCACGTCTGCATTACAATGTACAGGAAAGACACTAAGGCAGATTCTGTGTGCGAAGGACACCAGAAGAGTTATACACTACCTACAAAAGACTGTCTCTGCCAAAAGACAAGGCTGGACATGTCCACACCAAGAGGCGTTTCATAATATATTGAGAAGAAAGATATAAACAGAGTTCGTCTGGATAGAACCAATGTCCAACCTGTTAAGGGCACTAGGAAAATGCATTGTATCCAGGGTATACAGCCATGGTTGCCATTCGAGAGAGAGAAGCTGCTTTTACCAAGCTTGTAAAAATGGCCAAAGCTCATCCAGTTCAAAAAGAGATATCACAGGCACTTGGGAAATTGTTACCGTGAAGCAAGTACAAAAAGTAGACCCACTGAAGAATCCAGCCTACATGTACACTCCAATCATGGCAGAGAAAGTAATGAAGAATCAGGCAATGACATAGACACAGATGACGAATATATCGCCAACAATGAGTCGAGTTACGCATCAGAAGATGCCAGAGTAGGAAATTCCTATCAAAGAAGAGTTCAAAAAAGAAATAGATCCACTAAAGAATCCAGCCTATACTCCAATCATGGCAGAGAAAGTAATGAAGAATCAGGCAATGACATAGACACAGATGACGAATATATCAGCAACAATGAGTCGAGTTACGCATCAGATGATGCCAGAGCCGAGTAGGAAATTCCTATTGAAGAAGAGTTCCTACGAATTCTGGAAGGTGGGTGAAAAGTAAAAGTAGATCAACTAAAGAATCCAATCAACACTGTGATGAATATGTCAGCACCAATCAGTGTGTTTCTACTTTCTACTCAGCACAAGCTAACACCCGGTAATTCCATGTTACAGGTTCAGCAACTATGTATGAAGGTGATGATTTCCAGCTTAAATCTACAAACCAAGACATCAGTTTGCTGGCATCCTATCCAAGATGCAGTTCAGTGAGACATCACAATAGAATATAGTATCTCTCATGATTTCCAGCTTAAATCTGCAAACCAAGACATCAGTTTGCTGGCATCCTATCCAAGATGCAGTTCAGTGAGACATCACAATAGAATATAGTATCTCTCATGATTTCCAGCTTAAATCTGCAAACCAAGACATCAGTTTGCTGGCATCCTATCCAAGATGCAGTTCAGTGAGACATCACAATAGAATATAGTATCTCTCATGATTTCCAGCTTAAATCTACAAACCAAGACATCAGTTTGCTGGCATCCTATCCAAGATGCAGTTCAGTGAGACATCACAATAGAATATAGTATCTCTCATGATTTCCAGCTTAAATCTACAAACCAAGACATCAGTTTGCTGGCATCCTATCCAAGATGCAGTTCAGTGAGACATCACAATAGAATATAGTATCTCTCATGATTTCCAGCTTAAATCTGCAAACCAAGACATCAGTTTACTGGCATCTTATCCAAGATGCAGTTCAGTGAGACATCACAATAGAATAGAGTATCTCTCATGATTTCCAGCTTAAATCTACAAACCAAGACATCAGTTTGCTGGCATCTTATCCAAGATGCAGTTCAGTGAGATATCACAATAGAATTGAGTATCTCTCATGATTTCCAGCTTAAATCTACAAACCAAGACATCAGTTTGCTGGCATCTTATCCAAGATGCAGTTCAGTGAGACATCACAATAGAATATAGTATCTCTCATGATTTCCAGCTTAAATCTGCAAACCAAGACATCAGTTTGATGGCATCTTATCCAAGATGCAGTTCAGTGAGACATCACAATAGAATAGAGTATCTCTCATGATTTCCAGCTTAAATCTGCAAACCAAGACATCAATTTGCTGGTTACTTATCCAAGATGCAGTTCAGTGAGACATCACAATAGAATAGAGTATATCTTATGATTTCCAGCTTAAATCTACAAACCAAGACATCAGTTTGCTGGTTACTTCTCCAAGATTAGATTAGATTTATTCATTCATCACACCGCAACATGAAATTCCATTTTTGATTTGCACACATAAAAACATACAAATTCACCAATATACAATTAATTATTACATTTAACAAAGCCCTGAAAACTTGATAAAAGGACATCCAGAGCAAAATGGAACCTGTGTCAGGAGATGAATCAGCATCACACCAGTGCCCTTGCCACTGGAGCTACTCAGAATACCTCAAACTCCAAACCAGTCTCTGCCCGAATCTTCAAGATCAGTAAAGATGATGTTGTGTAATTGCGTGCAGTGCCAGTCAGCAACCCAGACTTGAAGATTATGATGTCTGGAAACATCCAGCGAGTCAAAGAGGTGCACACCACATCCAGATTCAAGAATGGGGTGAAGGTCACAGAATAAGTCACAAAGAGTCTACGATGTCAACTTCACTGCAGGCTTCGTGCTTCAGTAGGTGATCTATTCATTATGCACTGTTTTCTTTGACCTCACATCTTTCAACTACCTCAGTCAATAATATACCACTTTCACATTACAATTTTCACACACTTTTAATATTTGCAATACATATCCTTAATTAATCATAGTTTTACTGATTTTTTCTTCAGCTCTTACCAACAAAAGACAGTGCAACCTACCAACTGCGATCACTAGAAATTGTCGACTCTGCAAAACACAGGATCAAAGTGAACCTATGGAATGAACTAACTAAATACAGTGTGCCACCCAATGGCACACATGTAATAGTAGAAAACATTCTGACAGATGCATACCAGCAAGAAACTGTTTTGAGAGGAACACAAGAAACAGCATTTGTAGTAAGCTTTATTACTTGTATCATATGGCTTTGGCAAGTCTGGGAAAGTGCTACAGAGACATCAGAATGTGTTCTCAAAAAATCAAGATGACTGAGCCATGCTTATTGGAGACATGTTTCATACCAGTCTGTCTCAAGTTGATCTTGAATACATCCTGACTGAGTTCAGCAGACTTGAGTCTGAAACCAGACTGCTTATGGCAACTTTGAAATGGGAATTGATATCACTGGTATAAGGTATGTTGTTCTATGGGGGCACCTAGCTTCTTCATTCCTGAGTATGCTGACTAACAAGAATAATCTCCTGACTTGCAGTTCAAGAAGATACCAATGAAAAGATTTTCAAGGCTGAGCTGCGAGTGCTGGGCATCTTCAGCCCCTTACACACGAGCGCCCGTAACAAGGGTCCTCGGTGATCGGCATCGTCTTGTCTGTCACCTCCCCTGATTGCGATTTTTTAGCAAGCTTCCACACAGCACAGTGGGCACGCGAAGTCAGCGATCCCAGTTACATATGAAAGGTCAAAGGTTATGACGATGCAAGCAATATTTCACTGGTACTGCGCGCGGTGTTCGTACCATTGTTCGTTTTTTCTGAATTATCCGTGATTTTCCCGCATGAGATGTGTGCAGGAGAATGCCCTCCTTTCCAGATTGCCGCGCTATTCAACCCTCAATGTTTTTTATATTGTTATATTTCGCTGTTCAATCCTCTTCACTAGTGTGCAATCCAATATTTCGTTGTTCTATTCAAATTATTAAATCTTCTGCTGATGAATCCATTTGTTCGTAGTTCATCAGTCCCTCGCAATAAGTAATGGAAAATGCAAAGAAATCAAGCAGCAATCCACAGGCGAAGAAAGTGGTATGCAGCCACGATGAAACCACAGCACTTATCAACATAATGAACCAGGAGGAAATACTATTTAAATGGAGGGAACGGTACACAACCACAACATCTGGAAACTTGTCTCCCATAAAATTAAGTTGCTGCCACACTCCAGTACAATGCCGTGATAAGTGAACCTATCTAAAGCGGCAATACAGAGAAGTTTAAAAACACAACAGCAGTTCAGGACGTGGACGTATGATGTTCATTTTCAATGAGGAGATGGACAAGGTTTTAGGTATAAAGCAAAACTTAATTTCAAACTAACTTAGTGCTGTCATGGTTGTAGCCTAATTAGTATTATGCTGTATTAGTATCACGCTGTATGTGGGAAGTTTAAAAAAAATAATCTGACCAGAAGATCAGAAAGCAAGTGGAGTTCAGGAATCCAGCTGAGGTTTACCATGAGTCAAAGAAATCTTCCATCACATTCACTCCAAGTTACAAGCGACATTAATGTGTTACAGATCAGTTGATTTTTAGTTTTACAATAAAAGTTTATTTTTCACTGCAACAATACCGTGCAACTCTAATCCACTACTCCAAGGGAAATTGTTGAGTAGGAAAGGCCACAACGGTTCAGACTGTGCTCACTATGGTTACACTGATATGAGTAGGATTGAATTAATGATGAGAAAATGTGTGTTCTGTATAATGTCAATTGATGAACAAAAGATACAATTTGTCATTGTTTGTATAGTCCGATATACCCTCAATGCATGATCTTTCACACTCCAAGCATAAATCATCACGCTTTTTCCACCCATCAGGGCCATGTCAAGGGTAGTGATAGTCCCTTTTATTAGACATGAACGGAGGAATACTGTACAGCAATCACGAAACAAGCTACACTGTAAGGCGTATGGAAGTGGAGGGGGAAGCTATTCACGCACTGCCGACTGTATCTCACCTACGGGGCGCTTCTGAGTGTCACAGAATATGCCGCTGTTAATATCTGTGGGTCAGCACATACAGAACGAGAAGGAAGTCATCATGACCTCATACCGACAGTGTATCCAGGAGGTGACAACAAAGACACCTCAAGTTGAGGACCGACTGTATCTCACCTACGGGGCGCTTCTGTGTGTCACAGAATAGGCCACTGTTAATATCTGTGGGTCAGCACATACAGAACAAGAAGGAAGTCATCATGACCTCATACCGACAGCGTATCCAGGAGGTGACAACAAAGACACCTCAAGTTAAGGATCGACTGTATCTCACATACGGGGCGCTTCTGTGTGTCACAGAATATGCCGCTGTTAATATCTGTGGGTCAGCACATACAGAACAAGAAGGAAGTCATCATGACCTCATACAGACAGCGTATCCAGGAGGCGACAACAAAGACACCTCAAGTTCAGGATCGACTGTATCTCACATACGGGGCGCTTCTGTGTGTCACAGAATATGCCGCTGTTAATATCTGTGGGTCAGCACATACAGAACAAGAAGGAAGTCATCATGACCTCATACCGACAGCGTATCCAGGAGGCGACAACAAAGACACCTCAAATGGAGGACCGACTGTATCTCACCTACGGGGCGCTTCTGTGTGTCACAGAATATGCCGCTGTTAATATCTGTGGGTCAGCACATACAGAACAAGAAGGAAGTCATCATGACCTCATACCGACAGCGTATCCAGGCGGTGACAACAAAGACACCTCAAGTTGAGGATCGACTGTATCTAACCTACGGGGCGCTTCTGTGTGTCACAGAATATGACGCTGTTAATATATGTGGGTCAGCACATACAGAACGAGGAGGAAGTCATCATGACCTTATACCGACAGCGTATCCAGGAGGAGACAACAAAGACACCTCAAATTGAGGACCGACTGTATCTCACATACGGGGCGCTTCTGTGTGTCACAGAATATGCCACTGTTAATATCTGAGGGTCAGCACATACAGAACAAGAAGGAAGTCATCATGACCTCATCAGGGTTCTAGCCAGACCAATTTTAGTGGTGGGCTCTAGAAATGAAGTTTAGCCGCAGTGACAAAAATGCAGTGCAACATGATCAAGGTCCAGGGCCAACATTTTCACCGTTCCGACGGCAACGCCATCTAATGGTATAAAGCTACATTTTAAGGACTGATATTCAAAGAAATACAGGTGTATAACAGAAAAGAATTAACTTTTATACAGGAATGTGATCAAAATTCACGATATTGGCAATACTTTTATTCACTCTGCGGAAATTCGTGCTGGACGGCAGAGTTTATTTGAGACCTTAGTTCCGGGCGCAAATTTCCAGTGCCGGGCTGGCCCGCCCAGCGCCGCCCACCGTGGCTAGATCCCTTGACCTCATACTGACAGCGTATCCAGGAGGAGACAACAAAGACACCTCAAATTGAGGACCGACTGTATCTCACCTACGGGGCGCTTCAGTGTGTCACAGAATATGTAAATATTACTATTTATGTACAATAAGTTTCTTGTGTCTGTGAAAAACGTATAGTTTTTTTACTAGTGTGTACAAATTAAACAGACATACAAAAACCTAGATACACCAATCAACTCGTGCTCCGCCAAGTACTGTCAGTTACGCCGGTGCTACTGGTGCCGCATCTCAGCATAGTGGTGACTCAACTCGTGCTCCGCCAAGTGCTGTCAGTTACGTTGGTGCTACTGGTGCTGCATCTCAGCATAGTGGTGACTCAACTCGCGCTCAGCCAAGTGCTGTCAGTTACGCTGCTGCTACTGGTGCTGCATCTCAGCATAGTGGTGACTCAATTCGTGCTCCGCCAAGTGCTGTCAGTTACGTTGGTGCTACTGGTGCTGCATCTCAGCATATTGGTGACTCATGCCTGAAATTAGTGGTCTACATTCAACTGGAAAATTGTATTGTTGTATTGATGGAACAATAAATTCCCATTTCATTCAGGACGAGCTAGTCGATGCCAGAGGTCTGCCTGGCTGGGAAGCAGTTGACGCCCTTGCTACCTTCCTCGCTGGCCTGAATCGGACCATCACTGCACTGTCTCTGGCTGAAGCTGAGCGAGTGGTGGAGCTGTATTCAAAGTTGCATGGAGCGGACAAGTCCCCCCTAAGTATGCCTTGAAAGCCAGGAAGAGTCAGCTGCACGGACCGTGGAGGGCTACACGTAAGCGGAGTGGATCAGCACCTGGTCAACAGGTTGCAGAGAGGTACCTTTCCGAAAAATTACTTGATTTGTTGAATAGGTTGTCAATCTTCATTTTTACTAGGAAAATAAGATTTCAGTGCAAGTTCAGATACTAGTATTCCGGTAAATCGAATACTCAATTCCTTTTTTGAAACTTTGACAAAAACAAAGTTTTATACTTCAAAATATTGGGAGATTATGCACTTACTTTAAGTACATACATTTATTCAAAGGAAAATATATAGAATATTACTGATAAGTATAAGGAAATAATAGTCAAAACCAAGCTGCCACGAGTCTGCCATTTAATCAATGAAGAATTTCAGGAAAATAATAGCTGAGAGGTAATATGATACTTTGGTAGCATACCGGAACAGAAATCTTCACAGATTTACCTATAACTCACATGGTATAAAGATTGTGATGGTAGAAATATATACCGTTCAAATATTTCTCCCTAAAATGCTGTATTTCTCCAGAAAAGAATAAAACCAGTGACCAAAATATTTTTGATCTTTTAAAGAGCAAAAACAAAAGAGAAAAGACTTAAGAAATACTGTGCCTGTTTTTCAATGTTTTCTGGGCAGAAATGGAAATGCAAATGGAAATTTTACAATGGATCCGTATTTATTTGACAAAAACCAAAGTATGATATTACTTTAAGAAGAAAATGAACTCTGCATAAAGTAAGACTGTAAATGAAAACTTATACAATGGAAAGCAACTTTTATCAAGCAATGTACATACCGTACAGTTGATGCAGAAAACAGAAAATATGTTGAATGCAATTCTACATGCACTGCATTCATTTCTTAAAAAAATTAAAAGAAAGTGATTTTGTCTTACATTACAGACTATTCTTGTCTGGTGGGGTGGTGGCGCACCGGCCAGACTCGGCCAGAGTCTCAGAATGCATTTGCATTCACCTCGAGAAAGAGTATAGACAGAAGAGGAATCCACCAAGAGACATCGCTGGAAAGGTACTCCCCATCCCGCAGTCCATTGTACAGACGTACTCGCACATCCGCCAGGTGGTACAGGACTGCGACCTTCTCCAGCGGGAGACGGACTTGGTGCTTGTCACCATTAACACCACCACCGTCAGAACTTGGTAAGACAGGTTCCAATGCTTTTCTTTCACAGGCTCAACGCAAGACAGAGGCGGGCTGAACGGGATGCGTTGCTGCAAGGTGTGAACCATTCAGGTGTCGAGGCAACCTCTACCTGCAGCAACAACACTCCCATCAGCCCCCGTTCCACACAGCCACACCCCACTTATATTCACCGAACCCGAGAACATGGAGGGCCAGGCTACTCGCAGGCGGATAACGATGCCGCGAGTGCCTGCAGCAGCCACGGCAACTACAGCAGCAGCCACGGCAACTACAGCAGCTGGCCCTCCGGTGATGGCAACAGCAGAGCAGGGATGGCCAGGACCTTACCCACCACCGTATGCCATCTATAATCCCCCTCCCATGCCTCCCTGGTACGGCTGGCCAGCTGGACACCCTGGATGGCTTCCACAATATCAGGCTCCTCCCCCCCCCTCCCCCTCCTCCCCAACCTGAAGATGAAGCACCACAGCTGGCTCCTGCTGCTCCACCGTCAAGACAGAACGTTTGGAGGCAGCATGCTGCTATTGACGAAGATAAAAAGCGGGAGGAGAGGGGAGAGCCTCCAAAAAAAAGTACAGAAAGAGGGAGAAACCATACACCTGTAGACAGTGCCATCAACCCAAGTCAAAGGTTACAGGCCACAGCCAATATAAGGGCAAATGGTACTGTCCAGGTTCTGGTCTCTCCCTCAATGAGTGGAAGGAAAGTCTTCCAAAATAAACAACTCTTTGGCTCTTTAGGTGTTGTTGATTGTCATAAAATAACAGGATTCGCGGTAACACTATGTGACATAAATCTTTCCACAGTATACTCTGTTTGTTCTCAGGAGAATGCTGCAGTTGCGAGGTGAAGCCACCATACATGTATACTCATAAAAGATGTGTCACATGGTGTTAACTGTCGCAAATCCTATGTAACTTGTAACATGTTTTGGAGAATGTTTGAAGTGAGGCATTATTGTTTCACATAAAAACAAATCTGTGTGCTTCATCTAAGTTATGCTGTCTGCGAAGGAAAAACAACCATTTGTTCAGACCTACCAAAAAGTTTGAAACCTTGGAAGAGAGATCCAGTTTTATTTATTGTCTAATTTTATAGAAACTTTGAACATTGCTCAGGGTAGGACTAAAGCAGTCTCTGAGGAATGAGTATGGACTGAGAAACAGGCACAGGTAACAATCAGAGATGCAACTTAATTGTTCCCCCCAAAAATTGAAAATGACTGTTTGTTATTGATGTATACCGGTACTCGTTTGTGTGCTGCATGTGACACACAGTGGTCATGATTCAAGGCAGCTTAGCAATGTTTAGAAAAAATAACGGGTGAAATACTTTGGGTGAAAAATAGAAAATCTAAAAAAATTGCATCTCTGTGATACAACCTTGCTTTTCAGGACAACCAGTAAATGTATGCATTACTGTCGATGTGCAATGAAATTTTTAATGGTACATGTGCATACAAATTATTGGTATACAATAGTTTACGGTACATGCTCTTGCTATGCATGTACAGTATTATGATTTGTACACTTGCATTTTGTACTGTTATTTAAACAACCACATGTAGTATAATCTGTACAACTATCATGTAATATTTTGTACCAAGCTTTAAGGCTCTACGGATGGCAAGCAGAGAAATGAACATGTTAACATTTGAAGGAGTTCTAAACATGTTTAATTCCTCAGTTTTTATATTTAATTGTTCATATGGTCATATGAAATTGTTCAGGGTTCATTTTACTTTATTGGCTATCTTTGATTTTGTAGTGGTATTTGAAAAAAAGATGACAACCTGCCTCTAGAAATCTTTAAGGCTCTGTGGATGGCAAGCAGAGAAAAGAACATGAACATGTATGTTCACATGTAAAGGAGTTGTAAACATGTGTAATTTCTCATTTTTATACCGGCGTTCATATGATCAGGACATGGAGTCAGAAAAATGAAATTGTTCAGGGTACATGTTCATTTTACTCTATCGGTTAACAGTTTATGCTCTTGCCATCCACATGTTTTATACTTTGTACATACTGTATGTTTTTTATGTAATCTTTCATTTTGTACTGGTACATGTTTTTTGCAAGATGGCAGCAAGCAATCTTTAACGCGTTGTGGATGGCAAGCATAGAAAAGAAGATTTACATGTAAATTTCCATTCAAAACATAATAAGACACCATTATTTGCCATCTTTTCTCAGTCTTATTTTGAGCTTACGAGTTTTTTTTCATGGTCAGGATTTGTATTCAATGTGCACTTGTTTTATTTCAAGAATAAAAAAAAGTGTTGTGACTTGTGACGGTTTTGAGAACAAATGCTTTGTGTGACATGTTTATCATTTCCATATGTTCATCTAGTCAATCAGCTATTATACATAAATTAACTAACTAGCTAGTATAATCATGAGTAACAGGTCCAGTCGCCTCCTACATAAATTGTCCCCTACATGCAGCTTGCCCCTTTACAACTTGCCCCCTGAACGAATCGTCCCTTACCAACCCGCCCCGGCGTGTTGGTAGAGGTGCGTGTGGGCCGGTCGAGTGGCGAGTTGGTCATGGGGACGAGTTGTTAACGGACGAGTTGACGTGTAATTGTTAAATCAGGTTAACCCTTTAACTGTCTAAGTTTAAAAATGAATTAGAGAATCCTTTGGGGTCGACTTACCATAAAAATGAAGAGTTTTGACACTTTTCCTTACTATTCGCACCACCGGTAGGACCCAAATAAATTGTTTACACATTAATTTATGAATTAAAAAGGGCTCTTATATCATTACTATTGAGAAAAAACAATTTAATGTAGGCCTAGGGGGCCTACATTTAATTATAGGCCTAGTACATGCATGTAGGCCTGGGCCCATATTATATTACGTGTATTTTTACAGTACACTCATATTTTGTCATAATACCAACGCCCAAAAATGGCCCAAATTCAGCGAAAGACGAATGGAAAAGTCACCATTTTATTCACATTTCCCACCTCAATCTCCCCTTTATTTACCTTCGCCGTGCGTCAGTCTCTCCATCTTTCCAACCCGTCGATCCACGCTCTTTTCCCCGTTCGAAAACAGCGCGGCGCTTTCCCCCCTGTCGGAAATGGCCGCACTTTCCTAATTCCTAACGCACTGTGGCAACATTCCTAACACATTCCGAACAATTCCTAACAAATTCCGAACCAATTCCGAACAGATTCCTAACACTTTCCTAACGCACATCAAAGAGGGCGCGCTCGGAAAGAGGGCAAAGCGGTTAGGAATGTTCGGAATCGCGGGGCAGGCCGGTCGGTGGGAGGTCACATCAAGGTCACTTGTTACTGAGCAAAAGTTCGGGCACTTCATACCTTGATAGGAAAGCATTTTATGTCGCCGGAATTGTAATTGGCGGGTGTCATTTTTTTGCCTTGATTTATTCTATTGAGGTAATAAATATTAAATGTAGCATTATATTTAAAAATTGAATAAGCTGAGAATCACAATTAGCGCATCATACATTAGATGAGCTGGGAGAGATGGAAGGCAATTAGAGGCAAGGCTACTATTTACCATCTTAAGTATGGTACCAGGCTACAAAGATTCGCAATAGCGGTTACTAAAAATTGAATAAGCTGAGAATCACAATTAGCGTATCATACATTAGATGAGCTGGGAGAGATGGAAGGCAATTAGAGGCAAGGCTGCTATTTACCATTTTAAATATGGTACCCGTCTACAAAGATTCATTTCTTAAAGAACTGAAAGCATCCTCATCAACTCATCAACTTGCATCAGAAAGATGATTCTCAGCAAAGTGTTTTACAAGAAGGTGGATGTACCGATGAAACCTGCTGCACTGTTCTTGATAAGGAAGGCCATTTCACAGTGAGAAACTACCAATTACCAACAAGAAATATGGTATGCCAAAAATGAATACAATACATAACTCAATAAAGTAACAATCTTCCTCTTGTACTTCTGAGAAAGTTTCTACTGAGAAAGCATGCGCAATCGGTCAGCAACTTACATGTATTAGGCGTGCTGTGCAGGACGCTACCGATTTTACGTTTTTACTCCACTTGCTTTTTCGCTGTAAAATTCGAATTTCTTTGCCAAATTTGAACCTCTAGTACACTACTGGGTTCTGGAAATGTCGTCAAGAGAAAGGTACCAGTACTCTTATGGATTAAAGAAAAACCAACCTGTATTTCTATTTGTTAACACCAATGTCAACAGTAAAGTGGTCAATTTGATATTACTGATTTGTAGATTTCACGTGTACAAAATGAAAATGAATGAAAAATGTCCCTCTCTCTCAGCTCTGAAAACAGATGTGAAGAATTATTGCTTGATGGAAAAATATATGTTTTTTACTAATGGAGTGGGTTACAAATTCTACAAAAAATGGGACAAATTTTTGACTTTAGTCCAAGGTTACATGAAGTTGCTTTTCATTAATTGGAATTTTAATTTGTATCTGTTGAAAAATTGTAAAGATGTTAACAAAAAAATCAGTGAAGTGAAATAAATGAGCACCCAAGGGAAAAACAAACAAAAAGAAATTAAGAAAGACAAAAAGAGAAAGGTGCCTTGCCAGGGCGCTGAACCAGCTTCATGATGCCAATCTAACTAGTCTCGAGGGTGATGCAATTGGCTTTGTGGAAGAGTACTTCCTCACCAACACTGGTAATGATGGCGGTGAAAGGTCTGATTCCGATTCAGATTCATTGACTTCAAATTCCGAATCTGATGCAGAGAGTGACGATGAGGGGACATAAGAGGAACCCTTGCGGGCCCCGGTTCATGTTGTGGTGCTGACAAATTGCTCATGATGATGGTATGAATGATGGCCATGATGGCGTTCAGCTTCAAGAGATCCATTGGGCAAAAGCTCAGGCTTTTGACTGTAGGTGCCGCCTTTGCAATGGCGGTTACTGTTCTGCATGCTTCACAGTAATTGACTTTGTGGATTTCCAATTCCAGATGAGTGAACTGACAAGATGGTAAGCCTAGGCCTTAACCTAGAGCTTTCTAAGTTTAACATGTTTAAATGAGCATGATCTAGTTTTCATAATACACTTCATATAAAAGGAGAGGATTGTTCCGGTGGCAAGCGCTCCAAGGAACGAGTCATTGTGATGCTGTGTGCCAACGCCCTCGGAGAGAAGGAAATCCGCTGGTCATTGGCAAGGCCATCAAACCCCGCTGCTTTGGCAGACTAGAGCGACAGGATTTTCCTGTTGAGTACCACGCAAACAAGAAAGCCTGGATGACAAGCAACGTGTTTGAAGTGTACATGAAGAAGCTTGACAAGAAAATAGGCCGCCAGAAGAGGAAAATGTTTCTGGACAACGCCACATGTCATCCGCATCTACAGCTGAAGAACATCAAGATGCTTTTTCTTCCTCCAAACACAACATCTGTGGCACAGCCGATGGATCAAGGCATCATCCAGGCACTGAAACTAAAGTTCAGAAAGAGGCAACTGAGAAGCATGCTGCAGAAGATGGAAGCCAACAAGGACATGACCGGTCCTGAGTTGTTGAAGACAACGGATGTCCTGCAGGCTATCTACTGGGTCGACCAGTTTTGGACAGACGTGGACACCAAGACCTTCCAGAAGTGCTTCCATAAGTGTGGAGTTCCAGCAGTCATGGTTGCAGCTCAAGATGAAGAAGAGGAAGAAACAGCAGAAGATGAGGCCTTGGATGCTGCTTGTCAGAATGCACTCAACACCACATTGACAGAACTCAGTGCTCTCGATGAAGGACTGGCCACCTCTGACAACAACCCGGTTGTGTCCATGGCTGATCTACAGCAACGGGTCCATGAAAGCCTTGAAGATGATGGGAGCGACGGGGAGGATGACGATGGCGGAGAAGAGCCTGCAGCAAGCACTGGAAAGAACTTTGAACAGTTTGCAGAAATGCTTGCAGAAATGCGCAAGTTTGCAGTCACAAAGGGTTGTGCTGATTTGGTGGATACCTGCATGGCCATGGAAGAGAAGATCACAGAGAAACCCTGCATCACCGTCAAGCTGCCAGCCAATCATCACTTCTGGACTTCTTCAAAAAGGCTTGAAGACCTAGACCGGTGAACCCTGTTCACAGATTGAAACAAACCCCTGAACCAAACGGCTCTTTTCAGAGCCAACATTTTATGGCACTGTGTGAGAAACGTCCCCGTCGTTGTGCTGGTAATGCGCTGATGCAGCGTAGCTGATTCTCACAGACACGGACAATCCCAAAACAAAGATCCCAGGTTAAAAAAACATAAACATAAACATAAACAACTCCACCCCAATACATTTTAGCCATTGTCCTTTTTAAGAGTACATGTGCTACAGTCTTAATTAAAATGATTACTAAAGGAAAAACAACCATACATGTACAGTACAATGAAAACATTTATACATGTACACAACTTAGCAAAATATGTACAACAAAATCATTTCACTGGGGACAAAACACAGTGGTCGCTTTTAGGGCATGTTTAACACAGTGGTCGCTAGTATTAGGGCAGGTTTATTGGACTTAATCTACATGTACAACGTGGGGTGCTCGAAAATTGCCAACCTGTCTATAAAGACCACCTGTCTATAAAGACCACTTTTTCCGTTTCCCTTGAGCGGTCTTTATAGACAGGTTTGACTGTATAATGTTGTATGCAAATTGCAAATATGTTGTTTAAAACCCTAAAAGCACCAAATACTAAAAATTACTACAAGTAGTATGCTGTAGTACTCGGTACTCAAGGTATTTGGATTTCATAGACAAATAGTACTTTGTAGTACTAGGTACTCTTTACAATCTCATTATGACAGTACTACAAAATACTAAATAGTAAAATTTAGTATATGGTACTTAGTAATGGAAAGCATTTTGCGCTGTTAGGGTTTTAATACAGCTGTACAGGCTACAGGGCAAACAAGAAGCCAAGGCATGGTCACTAAGCCACACACTACTTCCACTGGTGTCGTGTGCAAACTATTGGATGATCGTTCTGATGAGGAAAGCAGCAGCTTTGACGAGGATGAAGAGGACGAGAATGTTGGTCCTTCTCAACCCGAATCCCCTGGCTATACGCCATCATCAGAATAATCATCAGAGTATGACAACTCCACCCCGAAAAAGAAAACCCAAAGACCCTTCAAAAGGTATTATCTCTTATTTTTAATAAGAGTCATAGATTTGACTCGTGTATATCTTTATTTAATAGCAAAGGATTCCTCACATAGCTGGGAAGGTGCATCCTTTCTTACTTTGACTTCCAATGGACCAAAACTCTTTAATGTAATATAAATAAACAGAACAATTGTCCACTTATACTTTTCTTTCAGCATGACCCATCATAAACTGTGGCGGACATCTGAGTGTCATTCATACAGGAAACTTGTTACCATTTGATTTATTACGTTATTTTTCATTTTGTTTCTACAATTTCATTTGTATTTTTAATGCAGGAAAAGAGGGAGGAGCTCACGCACAGTTGTGGACTTTTCTGAAATGGGCAGCATGGATGCTCACACTGAGCGCAAATATATAGTTTGTGCTTCTAGATTGTTCAAGCTCCTAAAGAGATGCTAGGGTTGCGGCTCCTATGATGTTGCTCCTATGAGATTAGCACCATGCTATCGGTGACACAGGAGTGCCAAAGTTGCAACCTGGGGCAGCAGATCTGGGAGAGCCAGCCATGGTTTAACAACGTACCATCTGGCAACATTCTCTTGCCAGCTGCTACACTGTTTGCAGGTGGCAACTTTGCAACAACTGTGCACATTCTGAATAATCTTAATTTAGCCTGCATGTCTGAGAGGACATTCTACAACCACCAGGCCAGCTTTCTCCAGCCAGTCATTGGAGTTGGAAGTGCCCTCATCCAGCAACTCCTTGATGCTGACAAAGTGACAAGGCACTATTATTATTATTATTATTATTAATGGTTTATTGCAGACATTTTGTAGCAATAGGCTGAATTGCTTGTCGTTTACATAGATGAAAAGAGAAGGAAAATCATCAGTCCGGATTCAAGGGGATGAAATACAACTCTGGGCTGCCATCACAACGGAATTTGTCAAGAGTTTCCCAAGCTGTCCTTACAACACATGGGAGAGCGTGAAAGATCGAGTTGAATATTTGAGAGAAAAAATACTGCCCAGCCAAGCGGAAAAAAAATTAATCGGGACGTGGGAGAGTGTCATCCCCATTTTATGACGAGAAGAGCAAAGTATTTACCACTGGTAGCAGGTGATCTGGAGGAAGTGTCAAAACATAGGTCTAGCTGTCCCCTACACATCAGAACTGCGATGTAATGCGTCATCTGTAAGCTGATGGCCCTACCGTTCCTTCCAAGCTTACCTCAAGCCACAGAGCAAACCAATGGAGCCCCTCCATTGGTCATTGCAAGTGGAAAGGAAAGCTTATCTTCAGACTTGTTTGTACGGTATTAAACATTTGTCATCCACCATTACTGGCATGCAAAATATGCTGCTATCTCTCCTGAATGAGAGAACAAGTTGTGGATGATGAGATGTCACCAGTGCCATGTGCTACCCTAGTACCATTAGTACATCATAACAGTGATGAAGAGATCATCCTGGATGAAGAGATCACAAAGTTGAAAAGTCAACTACAGGAGAAAGACAACATAATCAGTCAGCTCAGAAAACAGCTTCAGGCATGTCAATGTATTAGCAATTGATGACCATGTTTCAGCAAAGGCAATTCATCAAGTTTTTGTCAGAGAGTGTTGGAATAAATACTCTAACCCCTCTGATAGCCTCCCTTGCTTCCATCACCAGCTCCGGCTCCAGCCTCATCTCCATCACCAGATCCAGCCACTGGCCCAGCCAGCAAGCAAGAGATGGTTGATGTAGGAGGGGTAGCTATCAAGAAAGTAATCTACGACTCCTGCATCACTTCAGCAAAAAGAGCTCCAGCTAAGCCGGTAAGAAATTTACTTCAGGCCTTCATTTTGGAAGAGCAACTTGCTAATAGCTGTAGCATGGATCGGCCAGGTCTTCCTGTTCACATTATCAAAGCCATTAAAGGTAAGCAAGTGGATGTGTGCATCTTGTACATTATTTCCTTTGCAAAGGAGTTAGTTGGGGGTCATGTTCTTGGCAAGAGCAATTCAAATAGGAGTAAAAATAAGGCCAGAGAGAAGATGAGGACTCATGCAAAGGTTCTGGATAAATGTATATCCAGACAGCTGAACAACATTATTCAGCAGTATTCAGTATTCAAAAACTTGAGCTTCTAGTGGTATCCTTCCACTGTTCTTCAATTTGACTTCAGCAACAACAGTTCACTACTCGATGATGAAGACAAAGAATACACAGTAAGAACAGAACAACTCAGTGCTGTCCTTAAACTCAGGGTAGGCCCAGTTCCCCCTAAAAAGAAGACAAAGACCACACCGTGGACGAGTAGGATTGCCATCCTGACTGATGTGGATACATTTAAGGCACCTACACCAAGGGAGAGACAATCCCTTAAAGATATTGGCTACGGTGAGCAGAAAATCACCTCCAACCTTAATCGTGGCCGTCATGAAAGCCTGCTTCGATGGACCTTATCAAAGATAGCCTGTTTTCCGTGGACACGATGTTCCTGCACCAAGCAACGAACCTACTGAATCGAAACAGTCTGACTCTCGCCAAGGTATAATACACACACTTATGTACACACTTTGCACTATGAGATTGTCAAACCTGATAGTAACAGCAAATAAAGTATATCAATCGCAGGACTGTCTTATGATGCATTGCGGCTTTACGTAAGATACGATGGGTTGTCCTTCGTAACTCGAGTTATGATCGATCGTAGCGCCAGACCTCTTGGACGATATCGTGATGACTAAAGTGATTTTGAGATGGATTCTACAATGCAAAATGGTTAGAATCAGAAAGGTAACATCAGTCAAGGAAACATTAACAAAAACAAAAATCTTGTATGCATACTGTTCTAATTCGTCCAATTCGTTCATACTGAAAAATCGGTCAGTCGTGAAAAACGAAGGATTTCAAAAACATGAAAATTCAATCCACATTTAAAGGCAGATATCTCTGTCACCCCTCGCATATTTTCCTGACTTAGGCATCATTTGAAAGGCCAGGATATGTAGTTTCTAGAAATGTGATTGATTATTTAAAATAAAACGGCTTTTTGATAGCCTTCCTTCATATTTTATTTACTCACTCATGCGTGAAGTATGAATCATATAAATGGTATCAAATGAAAGATGAGGAAATAAGCTTTCCAGATATGTCATTTATTATTCAAAAGTTAAATCAAAATAGGATTAAACATTGTCAAATCTCGGTTATTGTTGGGTTTTTTCTGGGACACCCTGTATAATCACGGTTTGATCGGAGAAGAGATTTACTAGAATCATCAGGATCATCACTGGCTCTATTAGTACATCAGTCGAATGCGACTGTACAAATGTAATATTAAATCGATTGTTAGTTTTCTTTGAATTAATGTGATGCTTGATCGTTCTCCAAAATCAAACAGAAACTGCTGCTGCTGCTGCTCTGAGTGAGACCACACTAGGGAGAATCGCCTCAAACCTTGGGAATGATTGGAAGAAGTTGGCCAGGAACTTGGGTGTTAGAGCGGTTGAGGTTGATAGGATTCAGGCATGTCAATGTATTAGCAATTGAAATCTTGCAGATGTGCTGAATTTGATGACCATGTTTCAGCAAAGGCAATTCATCAAGTTTTTGTTAGAGAGTGTTGGAATAAATACTCTAACCCCTCTGATAGCCTCCCTTGCTTCCATCACCAGCTCCGGCTCCAGCCTCATCTCCATCACCAGATCCAGCCACTGGCCCAGCCAAGCAAGCAAGAGATGGTTGATGTAGGAGGGGTAGCTATCAAGAAAGTAATCTACGACTCCTGCATCACTTCAGCAAAAAGAGCTCCAGCTAAGCTGGTAAGAAATTTACTTCAGGCCTTCATTTTGGAAGAGCAACTTGCTAATAGCTGTAGCATGGATCGGCCAGGTCTTCCTGTTCACATTATCAAAGCCATTAAAGGTAAGCAAGTGGATGTGTGCATCTTGTACATTATTTCCTTTGCAAAGGAGTTAGTTGGGGGTCATGTTCTTGGCAAGAGCAATTCAAATAGGAGTAAAAATAAGGCCAGAGAGAAGATGAGGACTCATGCAAAGGTTCTGGATAAATGTATATCCAGACAGCTGAACAACATTATTCAGCAGTATTCAGTATTCAAAAACTTGAGCTTCTAGTGGTATCCTTCCACTGTTCTTCAATTTGACTTCAGCAACAACAGTTCACTACTCGATGATGAAGACAAAGAATACACAGTAAGAACAGAACAACTCAGTGCTGTCCTTAAACTCAGGGTAGGCCCAGTTCCCCCTAAAAAGAAGACAAAGACCACACCGTGGACAAGTAGGATTGCCATCCTGACTGATGTGGATACATTTAAGGCACCTACACCAAGGGAGAGACAATCCCTTAAAGATATTGGCTACGGTGAGCAGAAAATCACCTCCAACCTTAATCGTGGCCGTCATGAAAGCCTGCTTCGATGGACCTTATCAAAGATAGCCTGTTTTCCGTGGACACGATGTTCCTGCACCAAGCAACGAACCTACTGAATCGAAACAGTCTGACTCTCGCCAAGGTATAATACACACACTTATGTACACACTTTGCACTATGAGATTGTCAAACCTGATAGTAACAGCAAATAAAGTATATCAATCGCAGGACTGTCTTATGATGCATTGCGGCTTTACGTAAGATACGATGGGTTGTCCTTCGTAACTCGAGTTATGATCAATCGTAGCGCCAGACCTCTTGGACGATATCGTGATGACTAAAGTGATTTTGAGATGGATTCTACAATGCAAAATGGTTAGAATCAGAAAGGTAACATCAGTCAAGGAAACATTAACAAAAACAAAAATCTTGTATGCATACTGTTCTAATTCGTCCAATTCGTTCATACTGAAAAATCGGTCAGTCGTGAAAAACGAAGGATTTCAAAAACATGAAAATTCAATCCACATTTAAAGGCAGATATCTCTGTCACCCCTCGCATATTTTCCTGACTTAGGCATCATTTGAAAGGCCAGGATATGTAGTTTCTAGAAATGTGATTGATTATTTAAAATAAAACGGCTTTTTGATAGCCTTCCTTCATATTTTATTTACTCACTCATGCGTGAAGTATGAATCATATAAATGGTATCAAATGAAAGATGAGGAAATAAGCTTTCCAGATATGTCATTTATTATTCAAAAGTTAAATCAAAATAGGATTAAACATTGTCAAATCTCGGTTATTGTTGGGTTTTTTCTGGGACACCCTGTATAATCACGGTTTGATCGGAGAAGAGATTTACTAGAATCATCAGGATCATCACTGGCTCTATTAGTACATCAGTCGAATGCGACTGTACAAATGTAATATTAAATCGATTGTTAGTTTTCTTTGAATTAATGTGATGCTTGATCGTTCTCCAAAATCAAACAGAAACTGCTGCTGCTGCTGCTCTGAGTGAGACCACACTAGGGAGAATCGCCTCAAACCTTGGGAATGATTGGAAGAAGTTGGCCAGGAACTTGGGTGTTAGAGCGGTTGAGGTTGATAGGATTCAGGCATGTCAATGTATTAGCAATTGAAATCTTGCAGATGTGCTGAATTTGATGACCATGTTTCAGCAAAGGCAATTCATCAAGTTTTTGTCAGAGAGTGTTGGAATAAATACTCTAACCCCTCTGATAGCCTCCCTTGCTTCCATCACCAGCTCCGGCTCCAGCCTCATCTCCATCACCAGATCCAGCCACTGGCCCAGCCAAGCAAGCAAGAGATGGTTGATGTAGGAGGGGTAGCTATCAAGAAAGTAATCTACGACTCCTGCATCACTTCAGCAAAAAGAGCTCCAGCTAAGCTGGTAAGAAATTTACTTCAGGCCTTCATTTTGGAAGAGCAACTTGCTAATAGCTGTAGCATGGATCGGCCAGGTCTTCCTGTTCACATTATCAAAGCCATTAAAGGTAAGCAAGTGGATGTGTGCATCTTGTACATTATTTCCTTTGCAAAGGAGTTAGTTGGGGGTCATGTTCTTGGCAAGAGCAATTCAAATAGGAGTAAAAATAAGGCCAGAGAGAAGATGAGGACTCATGCAAAGGTTCTGGATAAATGTATATCCAGACAGCTGAACAACATTATTCAGCAGTATTCAGTATTCAAAAACTTGAGCTTCTAGTGGTATCCTTCCACTGTTCTTCAATTTGACTTCAGCAACAACAGTTCACTACTCGATGATGAAGACAAAGAATACACAGTAAGAACAGAACAACTCAGTGCTGTCCTTAAACTCAGGGTAGGCCCAGTTCCCCCTAAAAAGAAGACAAAGACCACACCGTGGACGAGTAGGATTGCCATCCTGACTGATGTGGATACATTTAAGGCACCTACACCAAGGGAGAGACAATCCCTTAAAGATATTGGCTACGGTGAGCAGAAAATCACCTCCAACCTTAATCGTGGCCGTCATGAAAGCCTGCTTCGATGGACCTTATCGAAGATAGCCTGTTTTCCGTGGACACGATGTTCCTGCACCAAGCAACGAACCTACTGAATCGAAACAGTCTGACTCTCGCCAAGGTATAATACACACACTTATGTACACACTTTGCACTATGAGATTGTCAAACCTGATAGTAACAGCAAATAAAGTATATCAATCGCAGGACTGTCTTATGATGCATTGCGGCTTTACGTAAGATACGATGGGTTGTCCTTCGTAACTCGAGTTATGATCGATCGTAGCGCCAGACCTCTTGGACGATATCGTGATGACTAAAGTGATTTTGAGATGGATTCTACAATGCAAAATGGTTAGAATCAGAAAGGTAACATCAGTCAAGGAAACATTAACAAAAACAAAAATCTTGTATGCATACTGTTCTAATTCGTCCAATTCGTTCATACTGAAAAATCGGTCTGTCGTGAAAAACGAAGGATTTCAAAAACATGAAAATTCAATCCACATTTAAAGGCAGATATCTCTGTCACCCCTCGCATATTTTCCTGACTTAGGCATCATTTGAAAGGCCAGGATATGTAGTTTCTAGAAATGTGATTGATTATTTAAAATAAAACGGCTTTTTGATAGCCTTCCTTCATATTTTATTTACTCACTCATGCGTGAAGTATGAATCATATAAATGGTATCAAATGAAAGATGAGGAAATAAGCTTTCCAGATATGTCATTTATTATTCAAAAGTTAAATCAAAATAGGATTAAACATTGTCAAATCTCGGTTATTGTTGGTTTTTTTCTGGGACACCCTGTATAATCACGGTTTGATCGGAGAAGAGATTTACTAGAATCATCAGGATCATCACTGGCTCTATTAGTACATCAGTCGAATGCGACTGTACAAATGTAATATTAAATCGATTGTTAGTTTTCTTTGAATTAATGTGATGCTTGATCGTTCTCCAAAATCAAACAGAAACTGCTGCTGCTGCTGCTCTGAGTGAGACCACACTAGGGAGAATCGCCTCAAACCTTGGGAATGATTGGAAGAAGTTGGCCAGGAACTTGGGTGTTAGAGCGGTTGAGGTTGATAGGATTCAGGCATGTCAATGTATTAGCAATTGAAATCTTGCAGATGTGCTGAATTTGATGACCATGTTTCAGCAAAGGCAATTCATCAAGTTTTTGTCAGAGAGTGTTGGAATAAATACTCTAACCCCTCTGATAGCCTCCCTTGCTTCCATCACCAGCTCCAGCTCCAGCCTCATCTCCATCACCAGATCCAGCCACTGGCCCAGCCAAGCAAGCAAGAGATGGTTGATGTAGGAGGGGTAGCTATCAAGAAAGTAATCTACGACTCCTGCATCACTTCAGCAAAAAGAGCTCCAGCTAAGCTGGTAAGAAATTTACTTCAGGCCTTCATTTTGGAAGAGCAACTTGCTAATAGCTGTAGCATGGATCGGCCAGGTCTTCCTGTTCACATTATCAAAGCCATTAAAGGTAAGCAAGTGGATGTGTGCATCTTGTACATTATTTCCTTTGCAAAGGAGTTAGTTGGGGGTCATGTTCTTGGCAAGAGCAATTCAAATAGGAGTAAAAATAAGGCCAGAGAGAAGATGAGGACTCATGCAAAGGTTCTGGATAAATGTATATCCAGACAGCTGAACAACATTATTCAGCAGTATTCAGTATTCAAAAACTTGAGCTTCTAGTGGTATCCTTCCACTGTTCTTCAATTTGACTTCAGCAACATCAGTTCACTACTCGATGATGAAGACAAAGAATACACAGTAAGAACAGAATGACTCAGTGCTGTCCTTAAACTCAGGGTAGGCCCAGTTCCCCCTAAAAAGAAGACAAAGACCACACCGTGGACAAGTAGGATTGCCATCCTGACTGATGTGGATACATTTAAGGCACCTACACCAAGGGAGAGACAATCCCTTAAAGATATTGGCTACGGTGAGCAGAAAATCACCTCCAACCTTAATCGTGGCCGTCATGAAAGCCTGCTTCGATGGACCTTATCGAAGATAGCCTGTTTTCCGTGTTGCGCGTGTGCGCGCAAAGGACAGTGGGTAACATTGGGTTTAAAAGTTTTACCACACGCGTCGACACGCGTGTATTCGTATAGCTGCCGGCTCGCGAAGTTTAAATTTGTCTTTTTTCCTAGAACAAAGCCTTGCTTTGAATTGTTATACATAACGATGCTGCACAACGATCCATGGAATGTTACTGTCGAGTCACTTGTTCCAGCGATGTAAAGTTGAGTACTTATTTATAGTTGAATGTTCATGTCCGTACGTTTTATGCACTCAGCGACAGCCCTAACAACCCTGCGTTTCCCAGAGTGCTTTGCGCACAGCCAGTTTTGCGATAAGGTCCATGGCCATAGTCACAATGGTCCACCTACCCCGACAGCATGCCTTCGCCAAATAGATGCAATGCCTGGCCTCAGCAGGCAGGAGCTTTCCTCAGCGCAACATGATGGCCCAGACATCAGTCCTGTGATACAATTCGTGGAGCAACAAAGGTGTCCCACTACTGAGGAGAAGGGAGCTTTGAGTCAGATGTCCAGACGGTTGCTGAGTGAGAGAAAGAGGCTAGACATTTATGGTGGCGTTCTCTACAGAGTCACCAAGGATCCCAAGCAGTTGGAAGAGAGATGACAGGTGGTCCTGTCTAGCACCTTCCAGAAAACAGTCTTGGAAGAGCTTCATGATAAAGCAAGACATTTTGCAGCAGAGGGAACCCAGGAAGCTGTCCGGCATACATGTAGGTTCTTTTGGCCATGAATTTCACAAATGGTTTTCAAAAATTCAGATGAGAAAATGAATAAACTCCTTGCTGATGAGTGTTGGTCAATATGAAGGACATTAATTGCGAGAACACAATTAAAAAATGATGTTGCAAAATGCTTCTTGAAGGCTTCAAATGCTAAACTTAGCTATATGGTGTAAACCTTACTTGTCTAACTAATGACTATATAGCTACATTTTTTTCACAATGAACCAGAAAACCTTTCCTTTTTTGCATGCTGGCCGCGCCATTGTGCAACACCTGAGACGTGACTGTAATATAGGCCTGTAGAACTCACAAAGAAGTCTGTAGATCTCATATCATCATTACAGGCTATCCTTACTGAGAGTTTGATTTTCTTCATTTACAGTAACAGCAGTTCCCCAACAAGAGAAGTGATTATCGCCTTCAGGCAGTTGTACCTACAGGGTAGGTCACTAAACATTCCTGAAAATGCTGTGGATTTCACTGAGGGTGACACTTGCGAAATCACAGTCTCAAGGCTGAGCATCTTCACTAGTATGGTGGATGAACTGTCAGCGCCATCTTATAATGCCCACTTACCCATAAAGGTTGCATTTATGGGTGAGCAGGCACAGGGTATAGGTGGACCCAGAAAATAATTTCCTTGGCCTGGGCCTAGCCACTCTGTATGACAGGGTTACCAAAGGTCCAGCCAAGTCAAGGGACCTTGTTGAAGACACTGCAACCTTCATGGACGACATGGTATATTTTGTTCCTGGAGTCGTCATTGGTATGAAGAAGCGCTCTTCTTACAGGAATATCAATATATTAAGATTGGGAAGAGCCAAATTTGCAGAGCTACATCCTAAATATGTGCTCATGCTCAGCAGCTAACTTCCCCATAATGTCTATCAATTGAAAAGTCTTTAAATTAGGAAATTCATGAGGTAGAGAAGTGGCCACAAAGCAAACTGATGGGCACAGCTGTGGGCTGCACATTCGTGCACTGCATCATCTGTAGGTTTGAGATGCTGGAAGTGAAGTGCCCACACAAATACAAAGACTTTCCAAATGAAGAGCTCATCTTACTGATCAAGAATTGATGGATGAACAATTTCAACTCAAGGAAAAACCACAGCTATTACACACAGGTAACAGACAAAAATTATGGTCTGTGAAACAGCATGCACTGAAGGCACATCAACAAAACTGGCCTTCCAGATTTGTAATTTCATTGATGGCAACTCCGCTGATAAAACAGATCTAGTTTCCATGTTCAGCATGACTCCAACAGTCAACAATAAGGTTTTTTCTATTTTTAGAGAAGATTTCATTGTATTATACTTTTGTTTAGCTTGTAATCATTTTCTTATTGGAATACAAATGTATAACTGACGTGCCTGGCATGGATGCGTGTGGCGTATGTTGTGTTGTATGTTATTGTTTGATTGTCATGCATTATATTATAGCATTTGTGTTTATCCCTATTCGTTTCCATTCCTGTTTCCGTGCAGGTGGGGCCAAAAGAGGCAGTCCATCTGTCAGATCTAAACTTTGAAGCCCTCGGTGTTTCTAAAGTCGGGGATCAGATAAGAATAAGACAAAGATGCCTGGTAGAAGTTGAAAGTATGTGCACCTTCTCGTTTGTTTTTTGTTTGTTTGTTTTTAATTCTTACTATATCAGATGATTTATTTGTCATACACAGTCACGTTTCCTTTTTACTCTCTATAGGCACCGCAAAAAGTTTGCCGGCTGTCACTAAATTGAGACAGCTTGTCAGGAACCGACACTTATAAAAAGGGTTCCTCCGCTGCTGACAAGCCTACCTGGCGAATATATGCCGGCTGGAAACACAGAAAGCTTGGAGCTGGTGGAATTAAGCAAGTCAGTGTGAGTCGATGTTTCTCGTTCTGCATCAATGAATGAGATAGAAGAAGAGATGCACTCCCTTTTTTTCCCTGGCGGGCGAAATGAAACACAAAATCTGCAGTTGGCTGCTCTTGATGTTTGCATAACTACATTCAGTGGCAAATGTATCAGGGAATTTATGGATAAGGCAAACTTCACACTTGACGATCTGATACGAGTCCTCAAAACCACAAGCATAAAGGTCGGCTACTCGGTCACTATAAAACAGGTAATGATCCGATGAAACACGCTCTGACAAACCCCGCAAAGCAACAATACTGGAAGCGTGCCGGCCGTCAAGTGTCATATTACAAGGCCATCAAATGTGAGATGCAAGATGCCAGATGAGAGATGCGAGAAAAAAACAAACATGACAGAACGGCTAGACAGGTTATTGCCAGCAGGGGTGGTGGTATCAAGAAGTTGGACTTCCAGTGTGATGCTTCCCCTGCTACGCTTCATCAACACTTTTGTACAGATTTTATCCCTAAAGGGAGAAATCAAGCCAAGAAGTTGCAACTGGCAAAACTCAAAGCAGCGGTCACAACCTTTAGTGGAGAGAATATAAAGTCTTTCTTTCCGTCAGGGAAATTCACTCTGGATGATTTCTTCAGAGAGATTAAAACACATCCAGTGAGAATTTACTTGGAAACCTGGTATGCTGAGGAGGACGAGGTATGAATTTCAGTAAGTCCTGAAATCAGACACACCTGATAAAGGTGACCAAGACAAAAACCGTTCTCAGCTCAGTATGGCCAGAATGGTAATCCAAAACAACAAGCTTACTTGTGTTGCCAGTAAAGGGGTTTTCTTGGTAGAGGGCTTGCAAGGAAACTTCTACTCTATAAGTCTGTTCCCAAAAGAGTCTTGCCCATGTACCACTAGGGGGACGTGCTACCATATTGTAGCATGCTGACTAGGGAATGAACCCTGGCGTCAATGAAAAACGGTACATGTATGTCAACCTGTCAGCAAACTGACTCATTGACTGGACTACGCTTAACTAATTGAAAAGTGAATAAAGATAAATGTCTAGATCAAAACACAAGGTATTATTGAGAAAAGTATGCAAGAGGTAAAACAAGCGAAAATGAACCATAATCGATCCAGAGCAATAACAAATTTTGTAATAAATTATGAACGTGACATGCTCCCACTACAGAGGGAATTCTGCGACGCATTTTGTAAGGGTAAGAAGAAAATACCATCCAAATCTTTGAAACTGTCCCAAGAAATATGGCGGAAGCTCAAAACCAGCACACACCGTCTAAGTTAAGAGTTTATTTCAATACACCATCAACAGGATTATACTTTAAAGAGAAACCAAAGGATAAACGCAAAAGAAAATCAGTAAGCAATTTGTTTATTTATGATTTGATTTACTCGTTATTCCGTGACAAACTGCTGCACATGCCACTGCCAAACTACGTACATGTATATTTCTGTGTGGCATCTAAGGAAGGTACATGTAAATGCAATGAAATCACAAGATTTAGTTCATTGTAGATTGTAGATTCATTAATATTGTATGATTTGATTTCTAACATTGTTTTTCATTCATTTATTCATGAATACAGGTGTTGAACGACCATGTGCTAACTTCAATAAAGAGGACACCAATCTAAAGGCCAGCCTGTATGTCAAGGAAGCACTACACGGCATACAAAGTCATCCAGTTTTTTCTGCTAGTTATCCCATTGCCTTATGTGTCATGGCATTAGTTACAAATCTTTTAATGTTTAGCGATACATCAGAGTTCACTGACTTCTCACTTTTTCTTGTAAGTAACATTTGGATCATAGCTACATCTGGGGATAAAGAGAAACTTGGCCCTGATGCATCCACGATGATGTGGAAGGCTTTTCACAACTTTAGATTAAATAGTGATCATGCTATTACTTGGCATTTATAACTTTTTTAATTATGTGGGTATCGATGAAGAAGGAAAGCATACCCATATAGTCTACCAACAGCTACTGCAGTTTGTTTTTGAATTAATTGTCAAGGACAGAAATTCAGATGACAAACCATCCACAAGTCCCTCAATTGAATGCCATCACCCTCCAGTTCCTGCCGCCCAACACGACATCACAACTACAGCCGTTAGATCAAGGTGTGATTATGAACATGAAGGTGCACTACCGCCGGGCGCTACTGACAACCCTTCTAGCCAGTTACAACTCGGACGTAACTCCCCAGCCCATCAACATGAAGCAGGCCATTAATATGGTGGACACAGCTTGGAAGGGTGTTAAACCTGAAAGCATTGCCAAATGCTTTGCCAAAGCTGGCTTCAAACGTCATGAAGCTGAAGAGGAAGAAGGAACTGAAGACCCGGCCGCAGCCGTCCAGACTGTTCCTGAGTCCGACAACGCACCACCGCACAATATCTGGGCTAGATTGGCTCAGCATATTGAGATGCCTTTCAACAAACGGCTCTTTTCAGAGCCACCATGTCTTCCCAAAAGAGATAAAATATGTCATGCAAAAAAAGGTGGAAATAAAACAGAAAAATTTAATAAAGACCACAAATCTCCCCCCCAAAAAAAAGAAAAGGTGGAAATAAAACATAAAAATAAAATAAAGTCCAAAAACTCCCCTCCCTAAAGAAACTGGTTCTTTTCAGAGCCACCACAACTTACCCACAAACGAAAGAAATAAAATATGTCATGAAAAACAAAGTGGAAATAAAAAATAAAAAATAAATGGCTTACCCCAGTCTTTCCAAGCTTGCCTGTAAATATTTGTGTATTTGCGGCACAAGCTCTCCCTCGGAGCGACTGTTCAGTTTAGCTGGGAACGTCGTCACTGCCAAGCGTTCTTTGCTTAAACCAGAAAAAGTCGACATGTTGGTTTTCTTGGCTAAAAACCTGTGAAATATTCCCTTTGCCACTTTATTGCCATGAGTTGTTTCAATTATTTTCCATCCCTGCTTTATATGTTTTTGATCCGTCTGTGTGAAAATAAATAATACTACTTCAATCAATAGTCTTCCGGCCATCACGCATAGCCATGAGACTGACGATTTTGCCTGGTACCCACGCTTGACATTTCGTGCAAAAGCTACCAGCCTACCTACTGTTCATAATGGATAAGAATGGCACAAAGGAACCAGACCACTCCAGAGATGGGTATCGCTTGCTTTTCCATAGCCATGAGACTGACGATTTTGCCTGGTACCCACGCTTGACATTTCGTGCAAAAGCTACCAGCCTACCAGCCAAATTCGGCATGTGGTTGACAATAAGCCATTTGCGAGATAAATCTGAATAGTATCTGGTACACAGGCTTCTTTCATTGCATAGAAACACCTCAGTTTGAATTTCCCAGACTAAAGACTCTGTTGCTATATCACATGATTCGGGGCAAGCTTTTACTTAGTTACATAACAGACGTCTTGCACCAATGCACTGTTCATAATGGATAAGAATGGCACAAAGGAACCAGACCACTCCAGAGATGGGTATCGCTATGGAAAAGCTTGCTTTTCCATAGCCATCTCTGGAGTGGTCTGGTTCCTTTGTGCCATTCTTATCCATTATGAACAGTGCATTGGTGCAAGACGTCTGTTATGTAACTAAGTAAAAGCTTGCCCCGAATCATGTGATATAGCAACAGAGTCTTTAGTCTGGGAAATTCAAACTGGGGTGTTTATATGCAATGAAAGAAGTCTGCTTACCAGATACTATTCAGATTTAACTCGCAAATGGCTTATTGGTCGCTGTTCGAAAGTTGGTCACACGTTTATTATGTTTTATTCAGCACTGTGCATGTGAGCACTTCCGGTGCATGATCAACGCAATGTAGGCCTACAGCATGACCTTTCTTTTCGTGTATTGAGAGTTTTTGAGAGTCATCGGACGTATTTTGCCCATGGTTAGTAATGTTCATGTGTTGGCATTTTTATTGTTAGGATTTACATGATTGATAGTTTCAGCATGGCTTGAGTGAGATACGTAACAGAAAGAGGTCAAGAGGAGACTAAAAGTGTCAAATGTAGCGAGCGTTTTTGCTGATATTTATTATATCGTTGATTGGGGTTTACTTTACATTATTGTGTGTATTCCTTATATTTCGTTTGTTCGTTTTGTGATTTGTATGGTGGTTTTTGGAGTCAAGTTGTAACGTTCCTGTGTCTGTGAATTTGTGTTATTATTTTGTTTGTTTAACAGTTTTGCGGTTTTACGGTTTAACCGAGTCAGGGTCTCACGGTTTTGTCGGTTTTAATTTTTTTCAAAACCGGCCAACCTTACAACAAAAACATTCAGGAATACAACATGAAGGGACACCCAGAGTTCAAGCTGATTGGAGAGAATGTATACGTAAACACTCATGTCAGCTACATGACAATACAGTTTTCTGGTGCTTGTCTCCAGAAAACGCCCTTTGGCTCCAGGGGGAGGGAGTATGGTTTTGGCATTAGCGCAGCTCGCGCAGAGGCAACCAATCACATAGGAGATTAAGCGTGTAGCGCGCGGGAAAACTTTCTTTTTCTCGGCCTTCACCACCATTTTCACATCTCTCAAAAAATCCCACCCACCCGCCCAAATTTTGTGATTCCTCCTTGCAGGTTAATTTATAAAAAATAAAATAAATAAAAATGCAGTAGTTGTTGTTTACTATGTTCAGTTGGCACTGAGGTCCGAGAGCTACAGGTACTTGGTTAGACAAGTTAAGGCGGAGGGCCCCAATTGGGTTGAATTGGGGCATTCCTGACCTGGGGCCTGTGTTGTCGGTTCAGCCATTGTGGATAATCTGTTAAGGCCGTTTCAGCTGGGTCTAAGCTGGGACAGGTAAGGCCTGGGTTTGTTATCCGACACCACTGGGCTGGACATGAATAAGGCCTAAACCCCAGTTGGGTGGATACAGGGGTTGTCTGAGGCCTGGGTGTTGTCCAAAGTGGTTTGTGCTGGAAGCTAAAGCAAGGCTTAGTCCCCAGTTGGGTTGAAACGGGGCAGTTTGAGGCCTGGGTGCTTGTCCAGACAGGTTGTGCCACAGGAATTAAGGCCTGTTTCCAGTCCTAGTCCCACGTTGGGTTGAAACGGGGAATGGTCTGAGGCCTGGTGCTGTCAGGTGTCTCTATTCAGAGACAAGAAATTAAGGCCTAGCCCCAGTTGGGTTGAAACGGGGAATGGTCTGAGGCCTGGTGCTGTCAGGTGTCTCTATTCAGAGACAAGAAATTAAGGCCTAGCCCCAGTTGGGTTGAAACGGGGCAGTTTGAGGCCTGGGTGCTTGTCCAGACAGGTTGTGCCACAGGAATTAAGGCCTGTTTCCAGTCCTAGTCCCACGTTGGGTTGAAACGGGGAATGGTCTGAGGCCTGGTGCTGTCAGGTGTCTCTATTCAGTGACAAGAAATTAAGGCCTAGCCCCAGTTGGGTTGAAACGGGGCATTACAGGCCTGGGTGCTAGTACAGTGTTTTGTGTTTGCAGTTGCATGTTGGACCTTGGACTTTGTTTTATCCCAGGGAATCGATTTGGGGTGAGGTTAGGCAATGATTTTGGCCTTGTTGAATGACGCATTTATTGACCATATTGGTAGATCAAACTCAAGGATGGGTTTATATATAATTGGGTTTGGTTGTGGAAAAAAGCAAGAAAGATTGGCTAGGTAAACAAAAAGATCTGCCTCACTTACGGCCTTGAGATCTCTTCTCGGGCCATGCCTCTGCATGTCTTGCATAGGCGGGAAGGGGGCGGGGCCCAATCTGGAAGCTTGGCCCGTGCAGACACAATTCTGCCGGATGGGGGTCCGCATTTTCTTGCGACCACGAAATTCGGGACAAACAAAATCTAATGGCTAAATCAAGAGTTGTTTGTTGTTGACATTTTATCAGGTTACACCGAAGTTGGGACTTTTCTTATTCATGTTTTAGTAAGTTGTTAGTCCCTCTTGAAGTACTCTCTTTGAACATTTAAATGAATAATTATCCTCTGTGTACCAGTTTGTTAATTCCTTAAATCAGTGTTACATTTCTGAGCAATTGAGCTACAGGTACACCTGTTGTTTTATTATATCATGTTTCAGGAGAATGTTTGAAACAAAAAATAAAACACCTCGGTGGTGAAGCCCGAGAGAACTGGCTATAATGTTTCTGTGTAAGATTTCTTCCGTCTGGAGCCAATGGAAAAAAAGTCTAGTTAAAGTTGAAGCTGATCAAAATTATGTTTCATTTTCCAGATTCCGTATCATTCCAAGTAACGCAATGCCACGGAAGTTAAAGAATTATGACGCCCAAGCCCTGGAAACAGCGGTCAACCGTATAAGAGCTGGGGAGATTTCTATCTCGGGGGCCAGCCGCACCTATGGTGTCCCAAAGACGACACTGAACGACAAGGTGAATGACCGCTCCCTATTGCATTCACGCCAAGGTCCAAAGCCCTATCTGACCGACAAAGAAGAAGTATAGCCAAAATTGGTTATGGCCGTACGAAACTGGAGCTTGTGTCAATAGTGAAGAAAATCATCGACGATGACGGGAGAACCAATCCCTTTAAAGATAATACACCAGGGAGGGATTGGATAAAAGGTTTCCTTCGCCGGCACCCTGAGCTTGTGCTCTGCATGCCGGAGAATCTCAGCCGAGAAAGGGCGTCAGTCACCCTGGAAAGGATCCGCGTACGATTGGTTTGATGGCCTTGACAAATATTTCCAGGAAGAAGTCATTGAAGGTCTGGAAATCTTCGAAAACCCCATGTGGGTTTTTAATGCCGATGGAAGCGGCTTTCCTCTAGCTGGAGGAAAGTTCGAGCGAGTGCTGGCTCCGAAGTGAGCAAAGGATGTGTACCTCCAAGGCTCCTCAGACAAGACCCAGATAACCGTCTTGGCTTGCGCTAATGCTGGAGGTCTGTTCATGTATATCGCAAGAATCGGAACTGGATAATGTCGAAGCAATGATCCAAGATTACCCTAAAAATCCCGTTGACGAAGTGGGTCCAAGGCAGCAGTTTAGACGAACGAGCGCAGAATGGGAGACAGAAATCAAGCCCACCTAGAGGACTTTATTTAGTAATTCATTTTTGTCTTATATTTTATCTTCAATGCTTTACTGAATAAAAGGGGAAACACAATCTATTGCAAAAAAAAGTTTCATTTTCGGCTCAAACCGATGAGATTCATAAACTCAGGAAAGAAATAGCTTCTCTGAAACTAGACAATACAAAGCGACATTTTCATCATGACCGACACTCATCCTCACCACGACGACGAGACAAAGACAGCCGTGAAAGAGAGACTAACTGTCATCCATCGGGTGACAGAAGACGCAGCAGCAGACGTGACAGACGTAATCAGTATCAAAGTCCCAATCCACGAAACACTAACAACTATCGAAACAATGACAACCATAGGAAAATAATCTGTTACTACCGCCTCATCCCAGGTCACAAATGACAGGATTACAGGAAACGATCAAGAGACAGTCGGAAGACGATCAAACAATAATGACCAGGGCCCAATTTCATGGAATCCGTTACGGCCTATTTTTGTGCTAACGGGCACTGCTACGCGTGAAATCTATTTCATGGAATCCGTAAGCAAGACTCTCGGTTAGCGAAGAATTTCTAGGGTAACTGTGATCATTTTCTGCTAACGCGCTGTCGTATGCATTCTGCACAAATTCCTTGCTTACCATTACCAAAAAGGAAACTCTTCCGTGAAATACGATAACCATAACCAAAAAAATTCTGCTACCGTAAGCGAAGAATTTTTGCTAATGGTAACGGATTCCAAAAAATTGGGCCCTGAGCAAATTACAACAGAACCAGGATTTTTAGAAGGGGAGGTTAACAGCCGTGCTCACTGTTCTTCCTCCCAATCAATGAAATCCAATTGACCTTATACATGTACCTCTAATTTCAACCCACATTGGACATGAAGATGTAGACATCCAGTTAAGTACAAGGAATTTTGTAAAAGACCATCTGCCCAATGGCAGGAATGTCTATATCATGTGAGCCATTTAGTTGTGTCCTCTCCCAATGGCAAGGGCTGACAAGACAAAGATGGAAACAGCAAGCCGACCGATAATGGTCTCCGGTGAGAGAAATATGTCAAAAGACTAGAGACTTGTTTGTTGGTTTCAACATTGTAGTCTATGACTGTCAGCAAAGAATGAAAGAGCTCCACTATTCTGGAGAGGAAATCAATGAGATTTTTGACACACTGGATCCCATAGTGGATCCGACTAACAGCGCAAAGCAAACACTAAATGAACATTTCAACCCATTGGAAAACACAGAATTTGAGCAGTATATTTCCTGCTTGTCCAAGCAGCAACCAAGTGAGACTGATGGTCAATACTAGAGCACTTCCAACATTGCTTGTAACTTGAAGAACGGCACATATTTGATTTTTTAACACACCAGTTGTAAGCTAATAACATGTATATAAATGATTTATTTTTTATTTCTACAGGGAAGCCTTTCCACAAGTCGTGACACAGAAGGATCCCCCCAAGAAGAAGACAAAGGAGACATCGAAAATAGAGTTTACCATTGACACATTGATAACGTCTTTCAATGGTCAACAGGAGTCATTTATGAAGTCAATGATGCAGTGACATGAACGTCAAGCCCAAATGGAGGCAGAAAGAGAGGAACGTCAAAGAAGAGACGACCAAGAACATGACCAGCTGATGTTCAGAATGTTTGTTCAGCTGAGGTTTAACTGTACCTACCTGTCTGCAGCACCATGCATCATGTACATGTACTTACCTTACTCCTTAGCCCAGGCATGGAGGAAGGGACCAGGCTAGCAAGAAGTCAAAACCCACCGAGTTGCTGTAGACGTGAAGCTTACTCTTTGCATCTTGGAAGTACACATTACAAGCTAATTAATAGCACTCAATGCACTCCATGTATGCTGGTATGTCATCAGGTCCACGTTGCACATTCAAACTGAAGGAATACTTTGTTGTCACAAGGTTCATGTATACTGTATGTTGTTGCGTTCATGACCTCCACAAGTCCGTTGTCCGTGCATGCGATGCGTGGCAGCCTGGGCCACAAAAAAGGCATTCGATCATTCCTGAGACTGGTCATCATCAGTCACCAACTATCAACATTCATGACATGGCCATAGACTTCCGGGAGGTGACTAAACGCAACCTGGAAATACATGTTTGCACCTAGAACGACTGTCCAGAACATTTAGGAACATTAAAACTTGAGCAACATCGGCAACGCAACACCTAACTTGTTTACTTCCACACTCCAAAGCAAATGAACACGCGTTCAGTCAACATGTGAGATATTATACAGTACGTATATGGAATTCCATTGTGGAGTCTGGGTACCTGCTCCAGGGACACAGTGCACCATACTATGTCCCCATCCCAACAGAGGGCGGCAGACACTCAGACCAGTAAATAATTTCCCATAGGCTCCCATAAAAAAAGAATGACCAATTTCCAAACAATTATTACAAATACTCACAAGATTCTCAGGCAATCAAGCCATACACCAAAATGGAGCTTAAAACTTCCAATTTCATTTTCGTCTAAATTTTCTATAGGGTAACCAATGACTTTTTGAGAAAACACCATCCAAAGAAAAATGACCCTAAAAACTGCCAAATTGACTGGTGTCGGACTAAAAAATGTACCCCTCCACTACATAGCATAAATAGAGCATGGAGGTAGAAATAGAGCGACCTTAGGCCCTGATTTCATCCAAACAGATCACGGTTGAAAGTCCAAAGTCTGGGGACCGCGCTCCATCCATTTTTTTTCTTTACAAGACTTCCAATGTATGGCCCAGCAAATGCTTTTATAAAAAAGATTTTGAAAAGAGGATGAATGAGCTCTGCAGACTGATTTGGACCAATTTACTGGTCTGCATCTGTCATGATTAAATTCACTGTACATTGTCCATTGTTTTAATAGCCTGGTGGTTTCTAGAGGTTTTCTTTAATAAGGTTTTTAAGCCTGGTCACTGCAAATATCATATTCTAACATTGTAGGAGGATTTGACCATATTTCAAAGCATAAATAGGAACATTTATTTCGAAGCAAGAATAACCTTTTCTCACTTGATACGTTCTTGCAATTTCTGAAGTGCAGGAGGGGGAGGGGTTGAGGAGGGGTTTATGGTTGTGGAGGGCTCAGTAAATGCTTTTATACAAATATTTTGAGGTATTCAAAATATGAATGAGCTCTGCAGACTGATTTGGACCTATTTACTGGTCTGCATATGTCAAGATTAAATTCACTGTACATTGTCCGTTGTAAGAAGCCTGGTGGTATCTAGAGGTTCTAATAAAGGTCCAAATATTCAAACATTTTATGAGGATTTCATCTTCCTTTTTTGAAGCATAAATAAGCACATTTACTTTGAATTAAGAATCAATCAACTGTTCTCACTTTCTTGCAATTTCTGAATAGTGCTCCGCACTTGTGCTAAAAATAGCACCGGATCTTTGACAAACAATGCAACCATGCAAACGTGTAGTGTGGGTGTGCGCATCCATGTACACTACGTGTGTGAGTCAATGTTTGTCTGACATCTGGGGATTTTGTGACGTCATTAGTGCTGAGCGCTATTACAGGAGGGGAAGGGGTTAGGGGAGGGGGAGGGGGGCTCTTTCTACATATACATCTCTCATACATGGGTGGTGGCATTTCCCTGCCAATCCTGGTGGGGGATGAGGCCAAGTTTCCCCCTCCCCTGATAATTTATGAATTAGGAGAATGTCAATGGCAATGTTCCACTGATCAATTACACTGTTTTGCTTGATGCAATCCTCAGTTTCTCATGAATTGAACAAAAAACCTCTTTTTGAAATGCATCCAGAAAAATACAAGATCAGAGTGAATGGTCTACCTACCAAAACAACAACAGCAGCAAAAAAAGAACAACAACAAAGAAAAGTAAACAAACAAAACAAACAGCACAGAAAAGATGGTCATAGTAATTCCTTCAAATAAAATACACAGGGCCGAATTCATGAAAGGTGTTTTTCTTCCGTTTTAGTAATCACTGTTTACATCCTAAATAGTGTCTAAACACACTTTGCACGCAGATAGCTAAACGCATTTGTTTTTCCAATTTCACAACGGTTGTTTTGCAACCGTTTAGCTACACGCGTGCATTCTGTCTCGTAAGCTGTGTTTAAGTGGTGATAATACAATAGCAGCAATCGTAATGACCCAGGTTCCTTTGTTACGGTCGTCCGCGCCGTTGCGTAACCTTTCCCTGGACAAGATTCTAGGGGGGGGGGCAGGGGGTGAAAGCACATGCATGTCAATTTTGCGCATTGAACAAGTCGGATAAAAAGCGAAAATAGGAGTGGAACATTTCACATGTGATCAGTGAATGGGCCTCCTTCAGCTCATCAGAAGACAAAAGGCCGGGGTTGATGACAAGAAATGTGGTACAGACACTAACAGAAAGAAACAATTAAACATCCTGGAATGAAATGAAATTAAGTGACATTAAAGACACCAATCGAAGAGAAAGTAACAAAAATAAAAGGAACTGAAGGAATTGTGGCGAGGAATGAAAATGAAGGCCGTAGCCGAATACAGGGCCGGCTAAAGGAAGAGAATCAGAGGCGCAGATGTCTTCAGTGCAAGCTCCAGTATTCTTATCGCGACCATGACCAAATTAACGGCACTGCCACATCATCAAGTACATATAGGTAAAACAGGGCTTAAACAACCCCCTGGCACGTCTAAAATTTTCTTTTGTTCAGTAGACACTATAGTGACTAAAAGATAAACGGCGTCTGCATAGACACCCATAATTGATGACTAACTAAACGCAAATAAAGATGATCACCCGTTTAGGAAAGTTAGACGCGTGTAGAAGAAAAACACCTTTCGTGAATACGGACCACAATTTTCTTTTCAGTAAATGATGTGAAGGTTTATTTATTCCTTAAAAACTAAAAACACTTGTGGTATAAAGGTCCCCCAAAGACCAACAATATCCATTGCTGGTTCTTTGTATTAACCACTCAGAGGTGGGGGTATCATCAGGAACCACCTGACTCATTGTTGCCTTCTTTCAAGTGTTTCAACTTACACTAACTAGACCATTACCCTATTGCATGACATCACCAGTGGTGCAGACTCTTTATGCATCAAGGCCTCCACAATCAGGTGTCAATTTACAGAGAGACATGGATGTAGAGTGCCTTAAGAATGAAAGAAATTGATAGGAGAATGGAAAAAGCCCAAATTACATGAGCGAGGCAATTGGCATAAAAGAGGTCAGCTGCCAAAAACATTCACTACAGAGTGATGTCATGGATCTTTGACTCTGTGACCAAGACATTGTGGGAGGATTTCTAGCAATCTTTCAAGATCAACAGGAATCTTCTGTTTGAAATTCGTAAAGAAAAAGAGAAAGAAAAGAGAACAAATCTACAGGGACCAAGGGTGAAGTTGTCATGAAAGCTCAGCATTTGACAACACCATGGAGTATTTTTAAGATATGCAGATCATACCATTTTAAAAGCTATTACAAACGTGTCAATTGTATACATGTTTAATAATCACAGTTTCTTGACAGCTGTGAGCAAAATCATGCAATGTCACTTCAACTTTATATTTTGTGCTGGAACAAACATGCAAGAACAATAACATTCCCCCATGTTTTTCATACAAATTTGACCAAGAATTGTGGTCATTTATAAAATATTACTTGGAAAGTTTGATTTGGAAAGAAACTACAACAACACTTCTGCTTTCAGCTACACTAGAGTGTCTAAAAAGTAATTGCTAGTTCTTAAATTGTAACTTAATATTTTACTATATTTGTTTCCATTAACTGTAAAAGAAGGAATGTGCAGATCAAAGTGAACCTGTAGCAACATAACTCAAAAGGAAATGGTTGACAGAATGAATTGCCATATGCTCCACTCCACTGTTGATGCTCACTGCTCAAGTCCACAAGTTGTTGTTGAGGATACCATGATTATCTCTGTAGTTCTGTACACACTGATGGCTTTTCACATGTATCATTCATCAGGATGTTTCACTGCATGTCATTTATCAATGAATGCTGCATGGTAGCAGTATCACTCTCCTACTGGTTGGCTGTACTGTGTGTCTGTACAGCTTCTGCAATGTAGTGAAGTTCAATGATAACACTGATGTGTGTTCACTTCATCTCAATAATCTCAATGGATTTTCAGGACTCCTGCACCTTTACCCATGCAGCACAGTTGTGCCTTCTTCATCAGGATGTTAGTTAGGCACTTGTACCAGTCTTGAAGAGAATCAGTGACATTGTTGAAATCTGATATCTTGGCAGATCTCTGACTGATGAGAAGAAGAAACACATCACAAGCTCAGTACCTGACACAGATTCACTGCTGTCTTGGAGAGAGTGAAAGTGATGATGATGAGGGTGCAGGCTGAGGATGTTTGTTCCACTCATGTTGCATGTCAGTTGTCATAACTGCACATGTTGATTCATACATCAATTCTTCAGGCAATGACAGTTCTGATACTGTGTTCAAGGTGTCTCTTGCTTAACATTCAAGCTGCATGTTGATCTTCCCAAGAGCTCTGGAGAAGATTCTCAGGTATTTCAGCAGTGTGGAGCATTTTGCAGTGACAGTGTAACATTTTGACAAAACATTAATTTGCATGTTTGGGCTGCTGTATCATTACAAATGTCATAACATCAGCAGTGTAGTAAACAGCTGCTAAAGAATGCATGTACATTGTATAGTTTGCAAACCTACACTCAGTAAATCTAATCATTTGTTTTACAATCTGCACAACCCAGAAAACTGAATCATCTATCAAAGCAGTACATCATTATAAGTCTGCAGAGTTCAGATGCAAAAATTGGTATCAAGTCTTTGTTAAATGTTTCATCTCTAGACTTGTTATAAAAAGCTAAGCATTTAAGAATAAAATACAAGTTTGCTATACTACACCCATGAAACAACTTCAACAAATTCACAAACCTACAATTTTTTTAACATAATCCAATATTCATTAGCTGAATATAAACTTAGTATGGGTCATAACCTGAACCATCAGCTGAGGTTTGAAGCCCCAGTGACACCCTGAAGTTGGGTCATTCCAGGGTTCAGGTGCTAACACCAACTATCTCTTAAATATTTGTAGTATCTAAATAAAATGTTCTGTTTAAACAATACAAACTTAAGAAAGCCCTGCTTAATTTAAAAGCACATGGATCAATCCACAATCTACTACATATGTAGTGTGCATGTATTTTAAATTAGCCTAAAGCCTAAAAGTCTAAGGTCTTAAGTCTAAATAAAATCCTGTAAAACAGCATCGTTCCTACATTGTAATGTCTAAATATGGTTGAAAGCAGAAGTGTAAGATCTGAGGATGTAAACCATAACACTGGTGAACACTTGTCACACTGATGTGAAGATACTTACCTGGTATTTCATTGTGGCATTGAGTAGTGACATTGCAATTATTTACCCAGTGTCTGAACAAATGATGTCAATTCCTGTATAATGACTACATAATAATAATAGAAACATTCAGAAAGACATGTATGCAAATTGAGTACATATTACATGTATGTATGAACATCAGCAGAATCACACTTTTCCCGCACACTAAACATAGTACTGTCAAAATACTGAGCTTGCATTCTACAGATTACAAAATGGTGGTTTGGGTTGGGATTGCAGGAAAGGAGGAAAATGAAGAATTATGTGCACAAGCTGTGCTTGATCATCAATAAAAACATGAGTGTGATGGTCAGCCAAAACCATTGGCAAAGACAGAAGAGCTATGAGGATTAGCTACATCAAATTCGGCATAGTTTTCAATGGCCACTGACACTAGACAGGAATTTAAATTTGATCACAAATGTATTTTTTTTACAAATAATATTTCAGTGGTATTGTTTTCATTTGTTGGCAAGGTCAGATCTGCACAATGAGAACAAAAATGGTTTAACCGTAATAATAACTTACACATTTCTGGTATTGAGAGAAAAAAATATTTGATAATGGGAGAACAAAATATTTGATAATATATTTATCTTGCTGGCATGTTTCCATTGCTTAAATAGGTCAAAGATTACAATCGGAATCAGTCTGGTGGTAAGAGGAAGACATGTCCCCACTTTGACATCATGGATGAAGTCCATGGTTGCAGGCTAATGATTGAACCAGGGGAGATGCTATGTGATACAGCTGCCATGCCAGGGACTTCTATAGAGGCCAATGATAATGAAGACCACGTCAACTCCATAAACTCCACAGATCCAGAAAAAGAGGAAGACCAGCAGTCCACCCACTGCCAGCATTCACAAGAAGGCCAAGCACCAAAAGGTTGAGGAAATAATGAACAATGCACTGACAGCCTATGCTGAGCAACAAGCGACAGCTAACAAACAGATCATGGAGTGGGAGGAGTGATAGATGGAAAGAGAGCGCGAGATGGAAAATATTTGTCGCCGGGAAGATCGCGAATACGACATCTGGATGTTTGGTCAGTTGATTGCCCAACTTAAGCTTCATGAATGCTGGCAACACACATGCTTCAAATGGGGGCTCATTCTACCATGTTATTTTATCATGGCCAGTTCTAAATTGTCTCTTCAGAACATTTGTAGACTCTGTGGAAAAGACAGGACTGTGCAAGTTGGCAGGATACCACATAATAAAGACGCCTACACAAATATTATTCACCGAGCCCTCAACAATCATCATGTAATAGTGTTCATCCTGCCTTCCAATGCACGGCTGATTTGACCTGAATGATTACACAACAATTACAACAAAAAGTTCTATTTATGTGTTTCTACAGTTTTTAGACAGTTGTTGAGCTTTTTGCTAATATCAAATGTTTAGAATTGCTACGATACGGTATGTGTTTGAACATTCTTCATACAAAAACACACGTTGTATAGTGAAGATTAATTAAAGAGCCCGTTTATGCCGGTACTTAAGTTCATAACTCTTCTGTTTGTCCTTTTTACTACTGGAGTGTTACAACGACCGGCTGTTTTGAGAAGGGGATTTTGAGTGCTGGAAGAAGGCTGAAGTTACACTATAAAGGTTGCTTTACAGTCTTTACAAGGAGCTGTTTTAAGCACTTGAAGTGCAAATTTTTGGATACTGGGAGCGTATACATTCCTTAGCACCGTAAGAGCAAAGGTTCTTACACTTAAAGTGTCTTTTTTAAGCACCCAGACCGGTGCTAACCAACAACACTTGAACAAGTGCTTAGCACAAGTTGTGCAGTCCCTATGCGAGCACTAACAAGTGCTATCTCCAAGTCCTAAGGTGCTGAATATAGCACTTCATTTTTTAAAGTGCAGATGCTTTCAAAGAACAGCATTTTGTGTCAGAAACACAAGCAATATGTACACAAAGGATTCTGTGAGTTGCAGTGATTTCTGCTGCTTGCGTGCCAAAGAAATATGAAATAAGAAAACAGTTCACTGATGATGGAAAAGATATGATAGATCAGTTGAAACAAAAGTTCCACATCCCTACCAAGGAAAGTGATAAAGTTTTGACTGTCCTACCTCCACAGGAGGAACACCCGGAAACTCCTGATTTCCAGACGCTGCAAGAATTCACCAGAAAAGCGACAGAGCAGGTAGAAGCTGTGTAGTGTCGTGTAATTACTGATTATTAGCTGATCTATATTCCAATGTCAAAATTATAAGCTCAGAACCATTGACAAATTTAGAATCCTCAATATACAGGTAAATGAAAACATCAAGGCCGCTCAAGAGAACGACAAGAAAACCTATGCAAAGAGAAAGGGGAGAAATGTCAAGGTGTTCCAGCTGGAAGAAGGCATGCTTGTACGTCCTAAAAGAGGAACTACAGGAAGATTGAATGCAAGGGGAGCAAGCTGGAACCAAACTGGATCGGACCATACAGGTTAGTTCTGAAATGTATGAAGACATCGCGGAAGTTTTGGTCATCCATTATTTTAGTGAGCATTGAGTTTAACATGTATAGCGCCTCCAACAATATTACCATCGCGGCAAAGCCCGACAGATGCACCGAAAAGGAGGTACGATATAGTCCTGTGGGTTTATCAGTAACCATTCTCGTTATCTCAAATTTTACCCGTATTGAAAAAAAAAATTGACCTGTATTTGATGATGTTTTTTCATTGTTCGTTGATGTGTAGAAGCCTGTCCAGTACGGCGGTGGAAACCCTATTGTGCCTGATGGTTCATTACCCATTGATGAGGGCATCCCAGTCGTGCAAAGAACAAAGACGAGGCGCCCGACGCACGCAAGGATGAATCACCTCCGGCGGCTAAAAGAATTCTTAAGTCGGCCTCCTTTTCATCATCGGAGGGATTACCTTTTGATGATGACGACGCCACTCTAAAACTCGAAGATGATGATCCCGATCTGTATCGAACCCCGCCACAAATCGAGGATGAGGAAGAAGACAGCGGGGACGAACACATTTTGGATCGGATGAGACCCGAAGACTATTATAGAATCGTATCCGTTTAATCTAAGTATGTAAAGAGATTTCAAACCCAAGGCAACGGTTACCCCCAGTTGTATAAACAACCGGATATAATACTCAAGGAGCAGTTCGTCGATGGCCTTGATCTGCAGTCGATTTCACGAAACTTTACGCAGTTGCGTAAGTCCACTTACGCCACGAATTTTGTGGCGTAAGTGGACTTACGCAACTGCGTAAAGTTTCATGAAATCGGCCACTGGAGGGAATGAGGCACTCCAGCAGAACTGGGTGATTCGCCGTGATGAACGTGAGGTTCCAGCTCCAGTGAGGAGACACTAGGATTTAATCATCTTCTATTCTGGCATTAGGCCTTTATCATGACTCTAATTTAGTCATTTCTATGTCTGGATGATTTACTCCCTTAAAGATTACATGGAAGTGGTGGTAAACAGCAAAGCTCAGAAAGTAGCAGCAGATAAATATTAATGTTGTAACCTATTCAGCGTATGAGTGTGTGTGTGTGTGTGGGGGGGGGGGGGGGGTTGCCGAGGGCCACGGGCCTTGCCATCATTCTGTGAATGCTTGAGTCAAGTTCTTGGATCCAATTCATCATTTTTTATTGCGTGGTTCCAATCATGCGAAGATTGTGTATTATGGCAGCAGTGGATGTCCAGAGATTGAGATCTTGGTGGCTGAGGATTTGACCTGGCAAGACAAAGTCTGTAATATTGATGTGAAGGAATCTGGCTGTAAAGGTTTTGGGGAGCTATCAGTTTCAGCTGATGTTCAGTATGTATCTAATCTGATGACAACTCTAGAAAACTACATCACCTGTATTGGCAAACCAGATTTCAAAAAACTAGTCAAGGCCAATGAAAGCCCAGCAGCCGATTTCACGAAACTTTACGCCATGGCGTAAGTCCAACTTACGCCACAAATGTTGCGTAAGTGGCGCAACTTACGCAACATTTGTGGCGTAAGTGGACTTACGCCATGGCGTAAAGTTTCGTGAAATCGGCTGCAGGTCAGATTATCACCACCATAACTGGGAATGATTTTGTGCAATTCCACCCTTGTGTAACAGTTTGGCACAAGAAATGATGCCTGCTTATTCCGAAGCCAGCAATCCAATGTGAGGTATGTGTGATATTTAAGGTGGACTTGACAGTGATGACATCTTGTCTTCCAGGAGCAATGTCTTGGGAGATTTCCACCTCATCACACATCAGAAATGTAATCTCTCGAGTGAATGCTGCTCTCTGCACCAAGATAGCTGCAATGATGGATGAGGAAAGCGTGTCGGTCAGTCAGGGTTATGCTCTCCAGCATATGATGGAAGAGAAGGAGGATGATTTACATTGCAGGTGACCAGGGGGTTACGATTAGTTTTGCTCATCTTACTGTGTTGGACCTTAACTCACATCTAAAGAAGAAGAGAGATAGTGGCAGACATTGCATGCCCCTCATGAATGCCCTTATGATAACATCCCTTCACCCGCAGTTCAGGGGCATCTTCCAGAACTGTTTGATGACAGAACCCTCAGCTGGCAGCCACAATGAGCCATTCATCAATAAGGTGTATATGCTGGCTGCTGTTCTTGACCCAAGGTTTGGATTGGCATGGGTGCACATCGGTGTCAACACAGACTCCAGTCCAGATTCTGTGAAGCACACCAGAGATGAATTGAGGGAAATGCTAATGGGAGACTTTGGAGAACCGGTCTTTAAGTCAAAAGTGCACACGCACATAATTGTGAGCATGCGCGCGATGTTTTGCGCATGCGTACGCATGTATGCTGTTGACTTGAAGACTGGATCTCCAAAGTCTCCCATTAAATGTGGTATTTAGTTTCAGATTTTGCATCAAAGCCAGTGAAGCTGCCCTACTCAGTGGAATTTGACTCATGAGAACATTGCCAGGGTAAAAGAACAATGTATGTGCTGTACTCAGCGATCCAAGCATCACCAAAAAAGCTGATGCTCATACCGTGGAGCTCAAGAATGACCACTGGAAGCTCAATTTTTCTGATTGGCAGACTAATATCTACATGATGTCAGGGCAGGTAGGACGTGTTTACATTCCATCTGCGATTTCATGCAATCTGTATTAAAGGTATTTTGTAAACAACAATTGTAGAGTTTTAGTGTGTCTTTGTGTGTAACAACAAAGAACACCACCTGCAAGGCACCACACCACTAGTTAGACTTGGGATAGACATGATTTCAACCTTTCCACTTGACTATATGCACCTTATTTGTCTGGGGGTAATGCAACGACTTGTCAGCTTTAGGTTGAAAGGTCCTTTTAGGACAAGGTTAAGTCTTCCAGTTCAAATGGAGATACAGCAGCATCAGCTCAAATTACAACAGAGATAGCGGGAACTTGAGCTGAGAGTCAAGTGTGCCAGAGCCAATGCTTCGGCCAAAACGTATGCTGAGGCTGAGGACTTATCTTCAGACGTGTGCTTCAAACCCAATCCTACGATTCAACCTATCGTACAGATAGGTCTTCAAAGATATGCTTCCACAAGTTTGTGGGATGTTTCCACAAGTTGAAGCACTACTAAGACTTCTCCTGACATCTCCAGCCAGCTCATCCGAGGCGGAAAGCAGCGGGTGATGCATCCAAGTAAGCTTGCAACTATTTGCATCATGTTCGAGGGCGCATATGGTAGTCTTTTATGAATGTTTCCATGACTATGGGGCGCCGTCTGTCAATTTATTGTTTAGTGTTTTTTGGACCTCTTTTTACCATGGTTTGTAACAATTACATGTAAACCATAAAAAGTGTTGTCAGCTTTTTTTGTGGTTTATATACCATGAATATACAATAATTTATGGTTTATAAACCATGAACATTGAGCCTTGTTTTTAAATCATGGTTTATAAACCATGAGCATTGAACCTTGTTTTTAAATCATGGTTTATAAACCATGAAAATTATAGCATGAAAAAAACATGGTTTACAAACCATGAAAATAAAAGCATAAAAAACATGGTTTACAAATCATGGTTTATAAACCATGAAAATTATAGCATAAAAAAACATGGTTTACAAACCATGAAAATAAAAGCATAAAAAACATGGTTTACAAATCATGGTTTATAAACCATGAAAATTATAGCATAAAAAAAACATGGTTTACAAACCATGAAAATGTTAGCATAAAAAAACATGGTTTACAAATTATGGTTTATAAACCATGAAGATTACAGGAATAAAAAACATGGTTTACAAACCATGAAAACTATAGCATAAAAAACATGGTTTATATACCATGAAATTTGAAGCTCCATAAAAACGTGGTTTATAAACCACGAAAATCGAGCTAAAAAAAGTTTGAATCAACTCGGTCCGTATCACCTGCCTTCCTCCGCTCCGTGGTATGACCAACTCGGCCGGCCGTACCGTATGGGATCGGTATCGCGAATTGACAGACGGCGCCCCAACGCGCCGTCTGTCAATTAATTGTGTTCACAATTTAATGGTTTATAAACCATAAACACTGAACATTCAACCTCCTTCCCAAGCATTGTGGTCATCAACCAATCCTATCCAGTGCAATCACGAGGGGGCGCTGTGTGCTGTAATCGGGACCCGTACCCGCGGAATTCGATTCCTGGATACCGGATGGAAGCTGAAGGGGGGAGAAAGAGGGCGATCTTCTTTCCCAAACGCCCGACCACAACATGCCACTATTCTATTTACAATCATAGATTTTTATAACCTACATAAGGTATATCGCAAATAGCATTTTCACCAAGAGAGGGCGCTTCTGCAAAGCATTGTTGGATACATTTTGGGCGATTTACATATTCACGTGACACAGTGCACAAAGAAAACTGACCAAAAGTAAGCAGGTGGTGGCGCCCTTTCGACCCTTGTGCATCCCACAACTCCCCGCTGTCGCTATTTGCGATATACCTTATTTGATTCCTTCATGATCTGAGACAGTATGTTGATGCTCATGACATGCACTGGTGAGTTGTACCAGTCCAGCGGTAAATAAAAAAGTTTTATTCGCCTGGGGGCGGGCCTTTCTCAAAGCTCGGTTCCATGGAGGTGACCCGTGAGGGTGCACTAACTTAATCATGTTATTCATGCCTATGAATGAACATTACATGTCAAATTATAAAGATTGTTTCTGTAAACTGTACATGTTTTCTGCATACACTACAGGAAAGAAGATTCCGTTTGCCCTCAGCTGTCCAGCAGTCAAGACCACCACGAAGGGGTGTCCTTGCTAGGACTAGGAAAAATGGCAATAGTAGATCCACAAATAAGGAGATCGTATGTATACCATATGAATCTGACCAAATTCCACGGGGCGCTGCCAAGGGCCAGCTGGCAGCAGCTGGCCTTGTTGGCAAAATTGCAATTTGCCACCAATGGACATACAAGCAAATAAGGGAAGAAATTTCTTCCCTTTTTGCAGGGATATTTAGTGAGGAGTCCGACCTCAAGTTTCAATTTCTGAGGTACGTTTAAAAAAAATTTAAAAGTGAACAAAGAAAATTTTACTGGAGCGAGATTCGAACCGACGACCTCCTGAATACTGTACAGGCGCTCTACCAACTGAGCTATCCAGCCCTACGTTGGTTGTGTCCCAAATAGTCAAATAAAATTGACAAATTGACTATTAGGGACACCACCAACGTAGGGCTGGATAGCTCAGTTGGTAGAGCGCCTGTACGGTATTCAGGAGGTCGCCGGTTCGAATCCCGCTCCAGTCAATTTTTCTTTGTTCACTTTTCAATGACTTAAAATAATTCAGTCATTTTCCCTTTGTGTTTATTTCATGATTAAAAAAAAATTGTATACATTATAAAAAAACGAACAGTGAAGCTTTTATGGTGAGCTGCCAATTGGCTGATAGAAAAAAAATATCTAAAAGAATAACCAATTATCCTATCAAGTGATGTAAGACGTGGAGATGTCCCGGGACATTAACAAACTTGCCTGCTTGAATGAACATTTTATCTGCTGTGATGTGCAAACTCTTGGTGGAATACTTTAGAATCTAGACTTGTAAGTAGGACTATGTTTCTATTTTTTCAGCATCATTCCCGGCACGAGGCGCCTGCAAGTCCCGCCCACGTCAGCTTCCTTCACCTGGAATGGAAGGGCAGTTCTGAGCCTTGCCGGGCAAGGATGCATTTACATAAGGAGCGACCGCACCTATTCAAATCCGCTGGATGTCCTGGTTGGTATATTGCTATTCACTAAAAATTGTTTGTTTGTTGTAGATTGTTCAAAAATATTTGACTTTATATCATGCCTGCACAAATCCCAGTCATCTGATTGGTGGATCCTGACATGTCACCAAATTAGCCATACTAATGAACAGGTAATCTATGATACCCGAGGTGATCCCCTGTGCATTATATTATATAAAAACGAATAATGATTGTTTCACATTCATAGAATTGTATGAAATTATTCTAATGTAGCATCATACTCTAAGTGTGCATAATATTATTTCTGCAATTACATGATTGTACACTATTCTGCAATATTCTAAATGTCTCTCTCTGCTCCTATCCCCTATTAGAATCAAGATTCTTCAGATGGGGAAGACCTTCCCGAGATTAAACCATTGAAGCGGCGAAGGGTTGGCACTCATAAGGTGAGTTTATGGGTACATGTATAATGATATATTTCTGATACTTATTTTTACCTGGCTGAGTTCATCTACAGTTACACCCTTCATTTGCCTGGGTCATAGTTCATCTAGTGTAGCATGCATGTATTTTTACACAATGAGTTTGATAGATATTGTGCATTGCATATGTATACAATACATCATGAAGTCCTCCAATCTGTGGATTAACAAAGTCACCATTTTGTGCTCTGTGTCTTAATGCGTGGCTGAAGACCTTATATTGTCTAAACCTGAACACATTTCCACTTTTGAAACAGCACAACAGTGATGAGGAAAATATTGCTGTCAGGGATGCAAATACCTTGACAACATGCACTTCACCAGACACCACACGATGCCTCGCTCAAGTGGTCAGGTAACATACATGTTTATTGCTTGTTTGCATGGGTAGTATAGTTTTAATCCTGTTTTGCAATGCAGTCATTTCAAAAACCTGATTGTTTGTATGAAATGTGATAACCAACTGACATTCCTCAAAGATAAGTGTTTTCTGAAGAGTCTTATAGGTGGGACCCTAAGAATCAATTTATGAAGAGATGTAAAAGAAGAGATCAAGCATTGATGAAATAAGGACATTGAATGCCTTTTGAAAAATATTTTGTTTGCATGAATTGCAACACATTTGGTTCATTTTTATAAAATAAGAAAATTTATTTTAAGGGATTGTTTTATTAACTGACCATAACACTCATGGAAAGGAGAGATAAACATTTCATTTCACTGCAGGTGTTATCATTCTCAGCTCCAATTTTGACATTTAACTTTACTATTGCAGCTTGATGAAACTACAAGTGATTACTTGACTTGAATCTGTTTCATGGCTCTAAGCTTGTATTTTTGGTGTCAGATGAAATTAAACTAAGCTTTCCACACTCTCTCTTTATGTTACAGTGATGTATTATACCAAAAAGATTGTGAAGAAGAGCGCATGAGTGATGAGCACATCATGGACATGCTAGCAGATGATGTACCAGATCTTGAAAAAGCTGATGATGACAATGACAACAGGTATTTTTGCAAAGTAATCAGAGCATCCAAAATTACAAAGGTAGCTTGATTTGTGGAGTCACTAGCTGGCACAAATGGAAACAATTAGATTATCATTGTTACAGCTTTGACCTTTCTTATTCTTTTTTCTTATTCATATGAACTAGGAATCATAACATGATAAATGCAGTAGGTCTATTGCCCCAGCACACTTGACACTGTCCATTTTGATGTCATAAGTAATGCATTGTGGAGTACCTGCTTTGTGGTGTTCCATTAAGAAATTAAGTTTTGTTGTACATGTTTGATGAGCCAATGTTCCTGCATGTGTAACAGAAATTCTGTAGTTATGGACATACACATTGAAGGCATGATGGGTGTGAGGCAGAAACAACCATCTTGCTGCAAGATTTGCCAATATCATGCTGAAATTAATCACAATTAAATCTATTACCGACCTTTACAATTTATTGCTTGTTACTTTTAATCAGTGACACTCTATTTAATAAAGCATAAATAGTTCAATATTTCAGATGTTGTCTCCTACAAATAAATCTGTTTTGGTTTGGTGAGTTATTATTTGACAGGGAGTTGCATTTTTTGTTATAATGAATATGGAATAACAATAATAACAACAATAATTGAGTTGGTATTGTAATGACTACTGTGTATAATGTTTGTGTTATAGGTCCCTGCAGGAGCTGATAGGGGAAACTGTATCCATGCTCCCAGAGCACAGTGAAGACAAAATGTTGTCACTATCAGTGAGGAGACGGCACATCCTCAGTGATGCACTGATTGGGATTGGTTATAACCAAGCCAATCTACTGTACAAGTTAGCAGTAACTTTCACAGGGGAGTCTGGGGTTGATATTGGTGGCCTCACCAGAGAGTTTAGTACTCTGTTTGTAAAGGAAGTTGCCAGCTCTGACATGACAGAAGGTAAGGTTCAATTGCTGTCCATTTTGATTGCCGTTCAGTTATGTTAGTTGCATTGTTCTCATAAGGTAAACATCAATGTACCATAAGTTTAATTTCCATTGCTGTAAACCAAGGTATGAGGTCTATTGTGTTTTGGAACACAACTATTATATTACTCTGCTAAAAGAAAAAGACCAAAAGTTAACAACTGTACAATGTGCAGGATATCATTATGCTTAGGGCTCGAATTTCGTGAAAAAAAAAGCTCTGGACAGCAGGTCTAGTAATTGAAGCATTTAACTAGACCTGAACTTTTTCCACTAGACCTGTTGCATAGGCCCCTACATGTATGCAATACTGTGTCAAAAATCATCAATTTAGCAACCATTTTATCTGTGCAAAGAAAACAATATTCACTAGACAGCCGGACTAGTGCAGTACACACTTTACTAGACCAACACTGAAATCACTAGACTCGGTCCAAGGTCTAGTGGATATTTCGAGCCCTGCCTGCTATGCTACCATACCTATGTATACTATTGGTGGAATGATGGTTATGTACCGTCCTAGAAGCCCTGCCCTGAGTCGCAGCTGTCAACAAATGTTCTCAGTAAACAAATCAAATTGGAAACAATGTAAGATCCATACCACTATAAACAATTTCCATTAAGAATTATTTACAGTAATGATAATACAATAAATTAACAGAATTTATTTCAACGCAGGAATTGCTGGGAATCATTTTTTTCGGCCAAACTTCATCCGGCTGGAAAGGAAGCAATTCCGCTTCCTTGGTCAGCTTACTGCTACCACAATTTTAAATGGAGGGCATGGGCTCCCTATCTTTGCCAAGCCCATGGTGGAGTACATCCTGCGGGGTAAGGCAGAGACCTTCAAGAAGGCCCACCTACCAGCCAGTATGCAAGATGCACTAACACAGGTGAACTGAATACTAGACCTATCTATGTCTGTTTGAAAAAAAGATCATAGGGCTTTTCCGTATTTACATGAACGATACTTAATAACTTGGATTCATATCAACTTTCATCTCAATTGACATTCCATTATAAAATTTTGACCTTTTAACATGCCTTGACATGGCACATGACGTCACTTCATATTTAGCATCTCCAGCACAAATACTATCCACATGTTGATTCACAATGGTACCTAAGTACTATTCCTTTATTATGAAATTATTAATGTAGGCATAGCCTGCAGTTGAAGTGGACCGTGCGTTATTGAATCAACAGGGATCAATGCAAGTTGATTATGTAATCTTATAGTTTGCTCTTAACATTTGGTGTCAGATGTAACTACCATTGTTTGAGATATTGTTAAGTTTACTCATGTCCAAGGCTTTTATCACATTTAGTAACTGTGTATGATCTACTCAAAACATACATTGCCATACATGTTTTAACTGTTTTAAGAATCCACCTAGCCATAAAATTATCATGGTGCTTTTTCTCACGTTTTTTTTAATTCTAGTTGGAGTCTATGGATGAAACTGACATCACTGCCAACATTGACCAATTACTCCCAAGTAGGTATGATGCTGGGTACTGTAAGCCACTTGTCAGACCAGATGATCTGCCAAAGTTGTTGCAGGCATTGGTTCAGCATCATGTACTTTGCAAGCCTAGGATGGAGCTTGATCAGTTCATGGATGGTAAGTTATAGTGATGTTAAGGCACCATCACACACTTGAAACTCTTAACAGTATATTCTGCTTTTGAGAATCTTTTTTCTTTTTCTTTTTGCTGTAAACCAGGTGTTCTTTATCTAGTTTTTTCCCCTGTAGAATCCTCTTTTAATGTTTTTTTAAAGTAACAATATTGTAATACTATATATAACCTTCATACAGAATTTTAATTTTTGTTGAAACCATCATCTGTATTCTTGATGTCGATTTGTCCTTTGGCAATTCAGGCACCAGTGATTAAAAAGTAAAACTGAGTCTGATATGATTTGATGTATTTTTAATTAAGTTCCTTTACACTTGGAGAAGTGCATGACACGTTTCGACCATAGCATGGTCTTAAAAAGCAACGTTTATTAATTATTTGGATCAAGTTCCTTTATATAATATAACTGAAAGTTCTTCTCTATGCAAAAACATATTGAACAGCTTTAAATTATTTTGAAGTGGTAAACAGTTTCGATACTATAGTGACATCAGATCTGAAATTAGACGAATTGAATGTTGTTGTTTTTTTTAATCACTTTTTTTTAATAACTTCTGAACCATTAAATTGATTTCAAGTTTGATCATCAAAAGATTTCTAGAAAATACACAATACCACATTGACAAAGGGTCAAGTGGGCCTAACCTTCCAGTGGGTCCAAACCAGAAGCATGTATTGTTTTAATTGCATTAATATTGAAGACATACATTATTGTTTTATTTATTTTTATTTATTGCAGGTTTGTCTCTAGGTGGTGTGCTCAAAATGATGAAGGACCACCCTCGCCAGTGCTCAGTACTCCTGGAAGGCCGCAAGCCAAGGGAACTGACTGCCTCAGCATTGCAAGATATTATGACCTTTGACTTCACAGGTGAACCTGGCTCAAACAACTACATGGCTGAGGAGACAGTGGCCCAAGGTTGGATAATGTTCTTGCAGGCAGCAGAAGGTAAAGACACCAGGAAATAAGGTTAAATTCAGTTTGGTTCGGTCTACGACAAGAAAGTAATGCAACAACTTTAACAAAGGTTTTCATCAGTAAACATGTTAAAGAATCAGAACAGACAGACTTTTGTAAAAAAAAAATCACCTTGAGCAATGAACATGTTGAATTTGACCCCCTTTTTCTTACCAAACCTAAAATTGCAAAATATGTCCCATTCAGCAACCTAAGTAAAAAAAAAATATTGTTTCTGGTGCAGACACTGCCTTGTCTGCTATTAAATAGATTTTACTGGATTTGATTAAGGTGCACTTTACATAAAACATTTCCAAGAACATTTCCAAATAAATCAAAATTCTACAGTGTTTATTTTACCAGAATGTTCAAATATCTTTACACCATGTTTAAGTAACAGAAGTTCATGACCATTTACTCTAAAAATTTGTATATTTCAGCCGGAGAAGCTGTGGCCAAAGTGGATGGCCATGCTGTTCGTGTTTCCCTCCCTGACATTCTCATGTGGCTCACAGGATTACAGGAGCTGCCCTGTGAGCTAAGCAACAATGTTCGACTTAACGTTGGGTTTGAGAAGAGAGTGCTTCCCAAAATAAATACATGTGGATTTGTGATCACTCTACCCCTCACAGAGAGATTCCAGAACCTCAACTCAATTGTTGACGAGTATGCTGCCCTAGTTGTTGAGAGTCAGGGTTTTGGGTCTGTTTAATCATAGTCTGCTCATGTTTGTTATGGTTTTGTTGAAGTTACAACTTAATTTGATTATCCTCAGAGAATGCTTCACTTACCAAGCTGCTTGCTTCGGTGCTGCATTGGAAGCAGTGATTTGTTTTGGATGAAAAGTGAAAGGATGGGTGGCCACTGGGTAGAGGTGCCTATACAAACTTTACAACTCAGTGAATGTTTATATCTTAAAGTTAGTTGCCTCCATGTTGCCAGTAAAATTGGACTTTTTTGTAAATTAGTATTTGCTAACAGTTTTTATATGACCACAGAACATTTTGTACCATATAAAAAAATTAATTCTGCAAAGTCCATGTAGCATACACAAGCACATTTTGCTCACCGGTACCGGTAGTTTATTTTCCTATTGCGGTTTGCACAAAAATTACTATTCTGTTTTCTTTCAGCATAAGGGTTGTAAGAAGATCAAACAATTCTCCATCTTAAATAGAGCATTGTTCATGTGAATTAGTATGCCTCATACATATTAATTGCCTTGAGCCGAATCCCCATTGTAGGGGGTGAAGCTTCCGAGGAAATGTTCCACATGGATCATTTCACTGTCACACATCCGAGGCAAAGTTTGCAGTGCAGATGCGTGAACTTCAAATTAGTAAAGTCTATCCCAAATCTCTGACTGTGGCTGCAAACAATGCACAAGTTTATGGAAACGGCTGCAGTCACTTGCTAGTGGCTGCCATTGGGGCGTGTTATTTACAGCCACAGCCAGAAATTTGGGATACGGCCTTACTTAAAAAGGTGGCTGGCGTATGGCAAAAGTGGCATTTTGCCGTGATATTGATGAAAATTTTGGCAATAAAGGCAACTGAATATGTATGAGGTATAGTAAAACAAATACATGTATCACCATAGCTGCTGAGTAACAGTTGAGCAATATAAAAATATCACATGGTTTAATTTAGGTGGGCAGGCCAGTCGATTTTAGTTGTCCTCTGTATTAGACCTAGGGCGTTTTCGAAACGGAGGCTCAGGCTCTGTTTTAGGCTCCGGCTCCATTTCGCGAATCCATTCTAACACAATGGGCATCAAAATAGAGACTTTTGGCTGTGGTGCGGTTCTGAAGTAAATTATCTAGTATGAAAAGGAAAACAGAGTTTCAGCTTCAATGAAAAACCACAACCTTTATTTTCAACATATGGATGTCAGAGTTGGAGCCTGAGCCTGAGCCTAAGCCTCTGTTTCGAAAAAGCCCCTAGTAACACGTCGGGAAGCTAGAATTGACTGTCTACCCTCAAAAAGTGTAATACATGTATTTGTATATTGCCCAACTGTTACTTGGCTATGGTGATATTGATAACTAGTAATGAGACGAATCTTGTGCTATGTAAAATTGTCTACAAGTGGCATCAGTTATTTACAGTTGTGTATATTGTTTATTTTATTTGTTAATTTGTATGTTCGCATAACACAATTTTGTTTTGCTATATCTATACAGAGTTTTATTTTATTTACATATATATTTCCAAAGGCCTTCTTATCACTTTATATATATATATTTTTTTTTTTTCGTTTATATAATTGTTTACTTTACTTTATTTATATACTAATTCTTAATTTTACTTTAATCTAATGGATAATTTTAGCTTTGTAGCTTTATTCCCTAATCCAGTTTAATCCATTATACTTCATTTATTAATTATTCATTGTTTATTTAACGTTACCTTAATATCTTTTTCTAATTTAATTGATCATTTTAACTTTGTTATTTTACTCCCTAATCTAGTTTATTTTATTTTACTTAATTTATTTTTCCCTTTGTCTCGTTTCCACATGTTTGGAGCACACTTTTTAACCAGTACAGTACTCTATTATTAGTCTTTCTATACTGTCCATAGTTTTATTTTACTTTTACTGTGATTTCACGTTATAAGTATGAATTATTATTTTGTTTTTAATTATTACGCAGGGCCCAAATGGAAACAATTATGCTTACTGATTTGGCTCACCCTGGATAAATAAAGGAAATAAACAATTTTGAGGGTTTTCAATAACTGCGGATCCCTAGAAGACCTAATGACCCCTACTGTAAAACAAAACTCTTCATGGTCAGCAATGTGAATGACTCTGACCAAATTTACTTACATTTTTGTAAAAGTCCACTCTTCTTTTGAAGTTATTAACGATCAATGATTTTGGTCCTGGAATGCATCTGACCAAGTTTCACTGATATCAGCTGTGGAAGTGCTCTTAAATTTTTTTTGCACAAACTATTAGGCAAACTTTGTTCCCAATTTGTGAAAAGCATTATTTGCGTATTACATGTATAAGCAATAGATATCTCTTTTGTGTAACTTGATGTATGTTTGTGACACCTCCTGTCTAGTAAGAGTATGTATTTGAATAAAATAGGCCCATTTAACCATCTGGAATCAACGGGATTAAGGTTTTCATGGATGTACAGTTGTACACCACAATAGGTAATGTCAGTATGCCAGCCACATCTGGATTGTGCATCATTCATGTTAGTCTTGCCAGTATTCCTCACTCTTACTCACCTAGTCACATGACCTGACCATGCAACCAGGAAACTTAAATAACAATTTAAATGTTGTAATTGCTTTTTGGTTTCCTACACCTTAGTAAGGTTTTGAATGAGCATATTGACATATTGACATAGTGTTACATTTGCACGAATCAAAAATATTTTGCTGTGTTATAGAAGTAATTACAGTGTCTGTGTCCCTACCCTCTCAAATGAAAAGGTTAAAAACAAATAAATACCACATGTTCTGTATTTAGAATGACATAAGCGTTTCACTACTGTTTCAGCCCTCAAGTTTACTGGCATTTGTTTCTTTCCTTTCAAATAATTGGGGAGGACAATGGCGAAAGGAATTACACACATGTACATTGTACATAGCATGTACTTACTTTGTATCATGTTAAAGTACAATAGAATTTTTGTTAGCAACAAATCTTGCAACATCTAGGTAGACCTGCACACCATCCTCATGTGCCCAGGGACTGATTGTTTCTTGTAGGTTTCTGAACTCGTTGTCATCGAGTGGACACTCAATGGTTGGAACAATGACATGGGGCTGTTCTCTGCTTTGAAGCTCTGTGGGTGATATCCCATGATATGGATCCTCTTGAGGTGAGGATTCATGCAAGCATGTCAGATGCTGGAACAAGTAAAATAGTTGTACAGGGGAACGGTTACCTTCAGTTGAAATTTTATGTTCATTGTGTGCTTGCCGGAACTCATCAAGTTTTTCATTTATCCTTGGAACATAAGAATAATGGAGACAGAATAAATCTGTTTCATTGTTGGGGTCTAGGAGTCCTTGTTCCTCTAGTTGGTAGAATGTTGGCTTGAAGATGTCTGCACAGTGAGTGTTGATGTCCCGGTTTAGTCTTTCAACCCTCTCGTTGTGAACAGAAGAGCCAACAACAACAGGACTGGGTTTTACGTCAATTCCTCTGTGGTCATACATGAGGTCCCAAATATCCTTGTTCTCTCCTCCATAGTCCGACCTCACTCTAATTGGCCAACCATACTGTTTTGTAGCAGCAGTAAAATTTTTTTTTACTGTCTCTGATTCATTGTTTGTGCTGCATTGTAGAAAAGTTATGAGGCGTGAGAAACCATCTATTGCTGCGTGCACAACAAATTTCCAACGTATAAGCTTGTGATTTCCATCCACATGCCAAAGATAATTTGGACAAGGAACACTGTACACCCTTCTTGTGATGGTTTTCTTTTTGCGTGCCTCCACACCTTCAGGGTCAATTGTACGAATTATCTCCCTTACTTTGTGCCTGGGAACCACCAATCCCTTGGCCCTCAAATGTCCCATGACATAAACTTCACCAGCATTGGGATGGTTCTTCTTGATTTCCTGCAGAGATTAAAACAAATTATTTATTGAACTACTTAACAAATACCACGACTAAAGACTCAGACTTTTGAGTCAAACTTGAACAAGTGTTCAAAAATGGAGCCATACATATGTGTAACCTGGATTGTTTCAATTTCTTTTATTTGGATGAACAATTGTAATTTGTATGGTATGAAGTTGATGTAGGACAATGGATACCTCACAAATTCTTAGCAAAAACATTTAGAAATTTGGTGTACTGGTAAAACCCTTCTAAAAGTTGTTTTTCTCTATATTATCTGAGCTGAATGAGTTAAGTGCAGTGCTGAATGGCAGTATACCGGAATTGCTCATTAAAGGGAGCATATAGAATTTGCAAGGCCTCCAAAAAATTTTCATTGAGTTTGAGACAGAAAATAGACTCAACACAGTTCGTAAACCGTGCAAACAGTCACCATGGGAAATCTTGGTTCCCCAGATACTGGGGTTTTCAAGGAAATCAAGATTTAGTATTCTTTTCCAAAGATGGTTCGTCCGAACCACTTTTGGAACAAAGAAAAAGTAAACAATTCTTCATGTTTTATAATTATGAAAACTCGAGTCGGGTTTTCGCTATTTTCCCGTGACTCAGATGTCCGATTGAGCTCAAATTTTCACAGGTTTATTATTTCATGTACATGTTTGATCAGACAAAGTATGGGTGCTGTCCTGTGACCTTTACCATTGTACCTTTAAAATGTCACACAAGAGGCCTCATTTGTGTGGATAGAGTCATCAATGTCAATGTTTGATGTACATGACTTACCTGGATGACTTGGTTAAGCTCTACATCAGAGACTTCTGAGAACTTTATGTACGGAATGCCAGCACGTCTCAACTTCTTATAGAGGGTTTCCCTGCTGATGCCAGCATCCCTGGCAATATCACTCACCCCAAGACCAAGAGCAAGCAGGTGTTTCACTCTTACCATATCAACATCTGTAGGTGGGCGACCAGGATTGAAGTGGAAACCCTGCATAGAACAAAAACTTAACATATTTTCATTTTGAAAAAAACATGTAAAAATTACTGTAAATGATTTTGAAAAGAACATGAACACTATGCTTTAATTGCCTTCAGGACACTGTTTTCACCACCACAATGATGTACATACATGTACATGTACATGTACTTTATGTATTCCGGTTGTCCAAACAATCTTGACCAAGGGGGTGTTTCATATTAAAGAAATCCTCCATGAACCTACCAACCCTAACCTACATGTACTAAGTACTTTTCCTTCAAAATAAACTGTTGATCTGGAGGGGCACCAGAGACAACTCGACTCCAAGACAGCTCGACCGCAAAGACAACTCGACTCCGAAAGACAAGTCAACTCCATCTCTGACTGTCATGGAGTCGAGTTGTCCGACATTCGTGTGGAGCAGGCTGGTCCACGTACAGGACAAACATCGTTAACAAATTCATCCAGGGTGTTCGTGTACATTACAAGTCCACTCTGGTTTAATAGTAATGAATAACAGTCTCGTGCCCAAACCCAACAGATGAAGAGTCATACTCATAGTTATTTAACTGTAGGAGCTGGGTACCAGACCATGGAGGAATAAAACATATGTAGGGGCCTACACAAACACCTCATCCCTCAAAAAAATTGCTTAGCAAAAAAAAAATTATTGCTCAATAAAACAAACTGGCCACCACTGAAAAATTCCATTAATGATTTCATACATAACAATAACAACAATCGCATGTTAATAATACCATGGTGATACACAACACATGACATTGAATTTGAAATTTTTTTAGTCAAAGCAAGGCTTTGACAGAGTCAGAAATTATCATGGTTAGCAAATTTGTGTGTTTGCAGTGTAATAAGCAGGGCCGTGAAAATGGCCCCGGCGCTGGTTACAACATTCCTAGTACTACTACTAGTACTACCCTACTACATACCGTTCGGAAATCTTCATTATCATCATCATCATCCCCGTCACATCCACGGGCCCGGGGGTCATCACTCAATACAGCAGCCGCCATGGCCGCCGGGACCCCCGTACTCGTACTAGGCCAATTAGGCCTAACGTTAGTACTACTATTACTAGTAGTAGTAGGCCTACTACAGGTAGTTGGCCTACTGGGAGCGGGAGCTGGCACATTTACATCGGAACGGACGCTTCGGAGGGCCTGTACTACGGCCAGAGAAACTGTTGCAGCTAGCTGGACATCGGCTTGTTCGGCCATTACAGCTTATACAGCTATGATCCCCTCCGGCCAGACCTTCGTCGTGCAGTTTTCGAGCCGCGTTCGCCCTACGTACGTATGTGGCGGCGTGTGACGCATGCGCATGCACGCACGACGCGCGCGCGCGCGAGCTAGCAGCTTGCACGGGAATCGATCACGGATCAGAATGGGAAGGAGGTTGAATGTTCAGTGTTTATGGTTTATAAACCATTAAATTGTGAACACAATTAATTGACAGACGGCGCGTTGGGGCGCCGTCTGTCAATTCGCGATACCGATCCCATACGGTACGATCCCATACGGTAGCTCGATTTTCGTGGTTTATAAACCACGTTTTTATGGAGCTTCAAATTTCATGGTATATAAACCATGTTTTTTATGCTATAGTTTTCATGGTTTGTAAACCATGTTTTTTATTCCTGTAATCTTCATGGTTTATAAACCATAATTTGTAAACCATGTTTTTTATGCTAACATTTTCATGGTTTGTAAACCATGTTTTTTTATGCTATAATTTTCATGGTTTATAAACCATGATTTGTAAACCATGTTTTTTATGCTTTTATTTTCATGGTTTGTAAACCATGTTTTTTTCATGCTATAATTTTCATGGTTTATAAACCATGATTTGTAAACCATGTTTTTTATGCTTTTATTTTCATGGTTTGTAAACCATGTTTTTTTCATGCTATAATTTTCATGGTTTATAAACCATGATTTAAAAACAAGGCTCAATGTTCATGGTTTATAAACCATAAATTATTGTATATTCATGGTATATAAACCACAAAAAAAGCTGACAAAACTTTTTATGGTTTACATGTAATTGTTACAAACCATGGTAAAAAGAGGTCCAAAAAACACTAAACAATAAATTGACAGACGGCGCCCCATACATGACAAGGTTACTTTTAAGAAGAAAAAATAAATTAAAGGAAAAGTTGTTGTTGTTTTATTATATATCATGTACTTCAAATAGAAATTCCTTTTGGTATGTACTGCTCAACTTGAATCATTTTGTTTCTTATCATTCAGCATGCAGTGGGACAATGCAACTGACTCTATCCTGATTGGGGAAGTAACCATTGCCAGCGTGCTCCAAACAAGAAAGGGAACAGCCGCTAGGGGCAATGCATGGAAGGCTGTGGCTGCTGCAATGCAGAATCAGAATCTGGATGTAGATTCAAGATCAGTGCGTGATCGAATCACACATCTGAAAGACAGAGTGAAGGATGACAACCGAAGGGAAAAGGCAGCCAGCGGTATTGCCATAGAAGAGACTGAGGAAAAAAAGCCATCCAACAAGGAGTAGAAGACTTTATGCAAGAGGAGGAGGACATTGAGCTGTCCAAGCAGAAAGGGGATGAGGAGAGGAAGAGGGCAGAAGGGGCGGAGATGAGAAAACGTGCATGTGAAACGTATGGGGAAACACGTCAAAGGTATTTGACAAAACAAATTGTAATTTTGAGTTTTCCATTATGTTTAACTCAAACTCCCTGAAAGACATTCCAAAATAGTTGATATGCAAATAATGTGTGCATCACAAGCCAAAACTCTCTGTAAAAACATTGGAACCCACTGTATACATGTAAGAGTAAATACCAACAAAGACACATGGACATTAAGGTAGCAAACGATACCACAGATCCAAGCTACATGTACAGTAAGTACATGTACATCAATGATAAGCACTTCATCACCCCAGGGGCCAATTTCATAGAGCTGCTTAAGCACAACATTTGCTTAAGCATGAAAAGTCTTCCTTGATTAAACAGGATTGCCAACCAAATTTTCATGTGATGTTTACTGCTTTTGACTTGTATTCGGCCATTCTTTGCTGAGCATAACATTCACAAGGAGTTTTGGCTGGCATACTGATTTTATTAACTAAGGTTTTTGGTGCTTAAGCAAATTTTGGTGCTTAAGCAGCTCTATGAAATTGGCAACTGCACTTAAGTTGTGAGCAGCTTGACGGCCAAGTTGAGTACTTTCAACACCAACAGAGCCGTGCCAAACCTCTACACAGTCTTCCACCAACTGGAAAATCACAAGCCATAAAGATTGGTACCACCTCCACATCATAATCAGAATTAGCGATAAGAACATGGGCCTAAGCATCAAAGGCACCGATTGCTTACCATCACTCTACTCTGTTGCACGCCGGTGCAGTGTACAGTGTACATGTACTGTTTTTTCGGTTGATGTATATTCTACCGTCTGGCGTCCGCCACTAGCAATAAGCAGTAATTAATTGTTTCCAATTCCACCCAAGCTGCCTGTGAATATTTCTTCCACGCACTCTTAAAGCAATGCTCACTGCATACATGTACGTTGGAAGGGTCAAAAATCTTTTGAATTTGACAATCTTCATTAGTATGAAACATGTGTTAACACTTTAGCAGAGTACACCATCTTGCAGCAATCCATCCACATCTTAACTCTACAGCTGGTAGTGGTACTGCCAGCACCTCCAGAAAAAGGGGTAGAGAAGATAAGATGATGAGAGCCATTGACAAAGTCATGAAGAGCTTTCATGCTGCATCAGAGGAGGCTGCAGAAAGGGAACGGCAGCATCTGGAACGTGCTGAGCAGAAGTTCAGGAAAGAAGACAAAGAGCATGATATGCGAATGCTGCAGATGGTTGGGCAAATTATTAATCAGGGTAAGCAACAACGATCACCTGAACAACCTTTGACCATTTCATATGGCCGCACATGAAGAACGTCTGGTGGATTCCGTTCCCGAAACCAAAATCTAATACAAATAAGGCCCTACGATGGATAAAATAATAAAATACTGTGGTCGGAAGGATATTCTATAATACGTACATTTGTTCAGTACATTTCGCCGGGGAAAATGGGCCATCGGCGGAGTACCCAGATCCGTTGCCGGCCTTGACGTCAGGCGCAGTGGAGATCAACGCATTTTGTTAAACAAATCTGTACCCGAGAGTAACCCCCCCCCCCCCTTAACTCTGATCTATGCCAATGAATAGATTCAACGGAAATTTGATACATTTCTACCTCTACATGTATGTAGGCCTACATTCTATGAAACCAGTTAATTAATTAACATTCGCTTTAAGTGCGGATGGATTTGACCCCTTCAATCACCAGAAGATGCAAATACCTCAACTTCAGTGGGAGTACAAGGGACAAGATTGGAAAGATACTGCTCTCATCCATTGTGTCAGGTAAACATTGAATTCTTATTATCTGACTAGAAGCATTCATGGTCGTTGATTAGTCAAATGCTGAATGTACTGTGAATCATAAACCAGTTGCAGACATTATTCACAAGACACAGTCATGGGAATTGTGAATGACACTAATGACACGACATGCGTATAAAAGCTTGTTCATAACTAATCGCAATGTTAAAACTTGTTGTCATTAATATAGGTCCCAGTGGGCCAACAGACATGAACCCATACATGACCCCATTAATTGATGAGCTTGAGGAACTAGACTCAGGAGTTCCTTGCTTGGATGGCAGCACGGGGGCCAATTTGACTCTGAAGGCGTGGGTTGTAATGGGGGTCTTTGACAACCCAGCTGCTTCAAAAGTGCTGAAGACTGCTGCTCCGATTCATGTCCAAGGACAGACCGGTAAATTTTCATCTAAGAAATTTATCACGTATTAGGAGCTTAATTGATGAAGTAACATGTCACCATGCAGTTCGTGCTCTAGTCACATCCCGTATTGATTATGGAAACTCCCTACTTATAGGATTATCTAGCAAAGATAAAAGCCGACTTCAACGTCTCCAAAATAGGGCAGCTAAATTAATTTTTATGGCAAAAAAGTATGATCATGTCTTACCCCTCCTTCAACAGCTCCACTGGCTTCCTATTCATCAACGCATTGATTTCAAACTGTTAACTATTATCTATAAATGTTTGAATGAAAGTGCTCCATCTTACCTCACTGATCTCATCGTTCCATATAAGCCTAATCGACCACTTCGTTCTAGTTCAGATACCAGGATCTTAACAAAACCACAAACCCGATCATCCTCATCTGCCAAAGGTTTTTATGCAGCTGCTCCAAACCTCTGGAATGATCTTCCATATGGAATTCGTCATGCTGAAACTCTCACCCAATTCAAAACCTCACTCAAAACTCACTTATTCCAGACTTTTGTTGAGTAGCTTTGTATTGTAACTGTTATTTGTATTGTGTTCCAGTTATTGTAAAGCGTTGTGATACCATTGTGTAAGAACGCTATATAAATGCCTTAATTATTATTATTATTATTATTTGGGAGTACAGAGCTTCGCTCATCACTGCTAGCTACGTGTAATGAGGTGCAATTGGACATGGGCAGACAGGTTGATGAACTCAACAACAGAGCCTTGGATGGCGCAACTGCCCGCATACAGAAGAAAGCCAAGACAGCAGCATCGAGGCTTGAAAAGGCTACTGGGAAGAAAGGCATAGAGGAACTGGCCAGGCTGTCATACTACTCCAATATTAACATCCCAATTGAGCTGATGCACACGATTCAATGTTCTTCTATGAGTAATTTGTGCGATGTTGACAGACTGATGTTTTGTGGTGTATTTGAGTGTGTGTTTGTCTAGGCAGCAGTGACATCTGTTAATAAAGTGTCAGAATTGAATTTGTCAGACCGCAAAGTTTATCATCGGACAATAAATGCCCGAATGCTTCCGATATAGAATGTGCAGCATTCATGCAGATTATACCATAATTCACTTCTACTTTTTACCATTATTAATTTATATTTTTATATATTTACTAATCATCTTCACAGGTGGTCATGAAAAAGTTTTGTCGGCCTCTTGACTGAGAGAGATGACAATGAGAACTTATACACTGCAGAGGCTGCCCAGGCTCTTCGCTCTGATGCAGACAGATTTGGCAGTGAAGAGAGGAGACAACGACATTCTCCTCCTTCAAAGGACACACAGATTATAAATGGGAAACGGGTTGCAGTGCTATATAAGAGGGTTTAACAGAGGTAAACGAGAGTGAACGCAAGAAGGCGAAACAAGAGGCAGCCAAGTTGGAGAAAATGACAGGCAAAAAGGGAGTTGAGGAACTTGCTTGGCTACCCTACTATACAGATGTCGATATACCAGTGGAAATGATGCAATCGGTCCAGGTAAAGAAATATTTCTTTGTGGTTGAATATGCTCACTTACAATGGCTGTTTGAACGACCTCTAGCCCCAATACAAACTAAACTGGCCATGGCTTTACACGTAGGCCTAATTCAGGTAAAATCAAAGATGTATGTTTATAAATCACAGTACTCGCAAATAAGTTTTTTTGCATAACTACTGAGAACAGATTCAGTAATGTCTAAAGAAAAATATAAAAAGGTTGAAGAAATTTTGGAGACAAGTGGAAATAATTGATTTCATTTGCCGCTACATCAGTGTATGCACATACAGCTGTATTTAATTGTTGGAAGGTCTTTTAAATTTACAAGTTGTCATGAAAAAGTTCTTTGGCCTCTTTACGGGCAGAGACAACACAGCCAAGATGCGAACAGCTGAAGTGGCTTTGGGCAGGCATGAAGATGTCATCAATCAGAACCCTTGGACACTTGCCAAAAACCAAAAGAATACCACAGATAAGAGGCTTCTTAGGATCAGGGTTCCAAGAGACTTTGATTGCATAATAATGAGATTTTCACTGTATCTGCCTTGCCCTATATGAAATGCAGTGACTGGAAGAAGGTTAGTTTTTGTTGTTGTAGAATAGTTTACACATTTGTTTTTTCGGGTAAATAAATCAGATCATCAACACCATATTCTGTTTGCTTTTGATTTCAGATTGATTTGGCACACTACATGTTGATTTTCATTCCCATTTGTGTGGATGCCCACTGTATATTATTCTGTGCCAACACCATGGAAAGATCAGTTGGTGCATTGGGCCCTTTTCCAAACCTCGGCTCCCGCTCAGGCTCCGGCTCCGGCTCCATTTCGTGAATTCATTATAAAATAACGGGTATCGAAATAGAGGCTTTTGGCTACGGTTTGGAAGTAAATAGTCTATTTTGAACAAGAAAAAAGAGATTCAGCTTCAATGAAAAGCTACAACCTATATTTTCAGCATATGGATGACAGCGCCGGAGCCGGAGCCTGAGCCGGAGCCGAGGTTTGGAAAATGGCCTTGAGCTCCCTACCAGGAGTTACATTCGGCTGAGAAACGATACATCTCCCATTTCATGTACCGGTATGTGTTATGTGTTAATGTCATGCTTCCAATAGAGTGTAGAAGAGTGGAGATTCAATTATGAGATATTTACCGCAGAACATGCACAGTGATTTGTTCGTCGCAAATGTTGCAACCTTGCCTGGTGCCAGGATATCTGATGTACACAACACCATCTTCAATTTACATGTCGCTGAACTTCATGTAATCGTCCTTCATGTCCAGACTAATGATCTGTGGAAGGAGTTTTTACATCCCTTCCTTCTGAAGTTCACCAACCTTTTACGATCTACCAGAGAAATGTTTTCATCCACAAAGATTCTTGTAAGTGGACTTCTACCCCGGCAAGACTCTAGTTGTCTAAATGACAAAGTCCAAGTTTTCGACATTCACCTTGCTAAACTTTGCAAACAATTCTCTGATTGCAAATTTGTTGATGCAGGGGAAGAGTTGAATAGACGCGAGTTGTTTGCTAGAGATGGCCTTCATTTGAATTTTGAAGGTAACGAGCGCTTTGCCGCAGTATTACAGTCAGCTGTAGAAAACCTGATTGTTCGGGTCATTCCAGGTGCTCTAGGGAAGAGATTCATCCCGCGGGAATTGTTACAGCTGACTGTAAAAAAAAAGCAGAGGAAGTCAACCATCTTGAAGTCTTCGAGTTCTCCCGTACTCTCCAAACATCTTAAACAAGCCAAACCATCTGACCTGTCTGAGGAAAAACCTGGCTGACCACCAGGCAGATGCAGACAGCATCATGTACATGATGAAATAGAGCAATCTCTCACAACCATTGAAAGAAACTGCACTAAAGAGACTACAACTCCTGATGCAAATGGCAACAATGTCGTACTCCTCTTTGACGAGATGAAGATATAGGTGGGACTTGTGTATTCTGTGAGGTCAGGACAGATTGTTGGTTTCAGTGATATAGGTGAAATTGCCATTGAGGTAATGCGCTTTGAACGTTGATGCAGAGGTGAGGAGGAAGCAAAAATAGCTACCCATGTGTTAGTTGTGATGGTACGAGGCATCAACAGTTCTCTCAATTGCTGTGTACCCTACAACTGGTGTTACAGTCTACCAGTTGTTCCCCTGTTTGTGGGAATGTGTAAATTATGTATAGACAGCTGGGATGATAGTTTGTGCTTTTGTGTCAGATGGGGCATCTTCAAATAGGAAGTTTGACCGCCTCCATCATCCCTTTAAACGTGTTGAATGTTGTTTCATTTGTGGTCAAATTGGCTATCATGGTTAGGGGTGTATGAAGGATTGCCATACATGCATGTTTAATGCAACTTAAGCCCACCGCACACTATACGATCCGACATTCCGACTAGGACCCGACTGGTTTTTGAAAGGATCGCAAAGCATTCCGGGAGTCTTAACCGTGATTGTTCCCAGTCGCAGACCCACTCTGATGGCCAGTCGGCAAGATTCGACTGTCGAATCACGGTTAAGACTCCCAGAATGCTTTGCGATCCTTCCAAAAACCAGTCGGATCGTAGTCGGATCGTATAGTGTGCGGTGGGCTTTAGACTCGCATTCCCAATACATTTATGTTGTTATAGACCATTGTAAAAGTATAATGGAATTACAGAATTAAGTTTCATCATTTTCCTTAACACCTTCTGGATCATCAACCGACAAGATTGGGACGACTGGACGAGAACGTAAGTTACATCAATAGAATTATGCTATTTTACTACAATAGGCAAATTTGAAAGAGATGGAATTTGTACACTGCCCTGATTGATCGCCTGATAGAAGGCAACAGAGATGATCCCTGTGAAGCCCAGTTTGCTGATGGTCTCCATCAAACAGTTTATAGGTGTAGGTTTAGGAATAATTGTGGAATTATACTTTTGTATCACATTGTACGTATATGTATATAGGCCAATGCCTCATGCAAGATGGGCCAACACCTACTTTCCTGTCCTCTGCCCTGGTTGATCGCCTGATAGAAGTCAACAGAGATGACCCCCTTGAAGCCCAGTTTGCTGATGGTCTCCATCAAACAGTTTATAGGTTTAGGAATAATTGTGGAATTATACTTTTGTATCACATTGTACATGAAAAAAAAGGCCAGTGCATCATGCAAGATGGGCCAACACCTACTTTCCTGTCTTGTCCACTGCCCTGGTTGATCGCCTGATAGATGGCAACAGAGATGATCCCTGTGAAGCCCAGTTTGCTGATGGTCTCCATCAAACAGTTTATAGGTTTAGGAATAATCACATTGTACATGAAAAAAAAAGGCCAGTGCATCATGCAAGATGGGCCAACACCTACTTTCCTGTCCACTGCCCTGGTTGATCGCCTAATAGATGGCAACAGAGATGATCCCTGTGAAGCCCAGTTTGCTGATGGTCTCCATCAAACAGTTTATAGGTTTAGGAATAATTGTGGAATTATACTTTTGTATCACATTGTACGTATATGTATATAGGCCAGTGCCTCATGCAAGATGGGCCAACACCTACTTTCCTGTCCTCTGCCCTGGTTGATCGCCTGATAGATGGCAACAGAGATGATCCCTGTGAAGCCCAGTTTGCTGATGGTCTCCATCAAACAGTTTATAGGTTTAGGAATAATTGTGGAATTATACTTTTGTATCACATTGTACGTATATGTATATAGGCCAGTGCATCATGCAAGATGGGCCAACACCTACTTTCCTTTCCTCTGACCTGGTTGATCGCCTGATAGATGGCAACAGAGATGATCCCTGTGAAGCCCAGTTTGCTGATGGTCTCCATCAAACAGTTTATATGTGTAGGTTTAGGAATAACTGTGGAATTATACTTTTGTATCACATTGTACATGTATATAGGCCAGTGCATCATGCAAGATGGGCCAACACCTACTTTCCTGTCCTCTGCCCTGGTTGATCGCCTGATAGACGGCAACAGAGATGATCCCCGTGAAGCCCAGTTTGCTGATGGTCTCTGTCATGACATGACATGTTTCACGCTTTTGCCTAGTTCCTCGCGCCTTGTAACGAGTCTACAGTCTAGTTCTGCGCAGCCCATGCCTGCGCGAAATCACTGTGTGCGACCGATAATGTATTGCATGTTAAAACTATGACGTGGCACACCACTTGTACATGAGTTCATAAAGTCATTTAGAATAGATTAACGTTGAAGTTTTGTTCGAGTTTTTTCGACGTTCGACATTTCTTGTTTACTCAAGGTAGGTTTCTTCTTATATTAAGTAGCTGTAGATTTATCAGAGATTTGTGATAGGTGTTCACGTATCGCATTTAGTGTCATTTTTACGGGTTTTTAAGATCGTCCTTGAAAGAGAGGGTGTGCAGAATTCTTTGCTTAGTGCACCGGGCCAGCGCCATGCTTCGCGGTCGCTGTGCTCTTCTTCAGCGTACCTTTCTCCTCGTTTTCAGAGTCTACATTTATAGTTTGAGCAGTCTTGTTTGTGATTAGTGTTCAGAGTTATTATTTTAGTATTATGTGTAATTCCTAGACCCACGTATATTGCATTTTGGTCTGATTGCATTCGCTCTATTTTCCTTAAGCGTATGAATATTTTTGATGGACGCAGTACTGTTACGAGCTCGCACACGATCTTTTACGCGGAGTGATATTGCAGTGAGAGTTATGGTGATAAGTCGCCCAGTCAAGATAGTGCTATTAGTCTTTATTCAGCCGTTTTTGCATGTTGTGATTTATTAAGTAAGTTATAGTTTGTTGTACCGCCGATAGTTTTTTACCATGATATTTTTCATGCAAAGTTGCAGGTTTTGGTGACGCAAAGGCTAGACATTAAGATTAGACTTTCCTCTTATGCATTTGAGGTTTTTTATTGACTTTTTAGAAACATACACTCTTTCAGATGTTTCAGGGAGATCAGAATTAGAGACTCAATTTTCAGCTTTGTTTTCCTTTTCTCTCATTTTTCCCACTCAAGTTTCTCCGAATGACATAGTGAGAGATTCTTTGTTTTTCCATGCATCAAGCAGTTCAGTTTATTCTTATAGCTATACTTATACAGGCTTTATTATTCTTTTCTTTCATACACAGGAATCGCACACAATTGTTGAATGTTTTATTTGACTGTACTACGAATCACCTACAGTGTGAGCAATCGCATTATTAAAGGAAAGAGTTACGGTACACAAATTATTGCAGCAACGTGTGAACTTTATGATCTCGTGACATCTTCAACAATTTGATGTATACCCAAATTCGTTGAACTTCAGCTTCACCATGACCGACATCAACAAGCTGAAGTTGTCAAGACGAAACAGCAAAGGCCAGTTGACCAGAACACTAACGACGATAAACGGCCTAGCGAAGGATGACGATGGTGATCTTGAGATGTTGCAAAAATACATCACTAAAGCTGAACAACAGTTCGGGAAGATCGAAGAGAAGCACGCCGAGCTGATGGACGCCATCGAAGAGCAGGAAGATTTCGAGATTGAGGAGGAATGGATGGCAGAGTGTGAGGCAGGGTACATCCAGCAATTGATCTGTGCCCGACGGGTAATCGACAGCCAGTCGAAACCTTCCTTGGCCAATCAACCCTTCCTCGTCTCTCATCTTACAACCCCCCAGTCATCACCAACACCAGCAGTTCCTTTCAAGCCTGTGAGCACAGGAACGCTGTCCTCAGTGTCGAATCCATTCATGCCAGCACCATCGCCAGTACCTTCAGTGGTTCCTTCCCAACCTGTGAGCACAGGGACCCTGCCATCCACATCTGGTCCGGCCATGCTGACACCATCACCGACGCCATCGGGGTTCCCTATCCAGCCTGTGAGCACAGGGAACCTGCTACCCACATCTAGTACGGCCATGCTGACACCATCACCGACGCCATCGGGGTTCCCTATCCAGCCTGTGAGCACAGGGAACCTGCCATCCACATCTGGTCCGGCCATGCTGACACCATCACCGACGCCATCGGGGTTCCCTATCCAGCCTGAGAGCACAGGGAACCTGCTACCCACATCTAGTCCAGCCATGCTGACTCCATCACCAGCGTCAACGGGGTTCCCTATCCAGCCTGTGAGCACAGGGAACCTGCCACCCACATCTAGTACGGCCATGCTGACACCATCACCGGCGTCATCGGGGTTCCCTATCCAGCCTGTGAGCACAGGGACCCTGACACCCACATCTGTTCCGGCCATGCTGACACCATCACCGACGCCATCGGGGTTCCCTATCCAGCCTGTGAGCACAGGGAACCTGCTACCCACATCTAGTCCAGCCATGCTGACTCCATCACCAGCGTCAACGGGGTTCCCTATCCAGCCTGTGAGCACAGGGAACCTGCCACCCACATCTAGTACGGCCATGCTGACACCATCACCGGCGTCATCGGGGTTCCCTATCCAGCCTGTGAGCACAGGGACCCTGACACCCACATCTAGTCCAGCCATGCTGACTCCATCACCGACGCCATCGGGGTTCCCTATCCAGCCTGTGAGCACAGGGAACCTGCTACCCACATCTAGTCCAGCCATGCTGACTCCATCACCAGCGTCAACGGGGTTCCCTATCCAGCCTGTGAGCACAGGGAACCTGCCACCCACATCTAGTACGGCCATGCTGACACCATCACCGGCGTCATTGGGGTTCCCTATCCAGCCTGTGAGCACAGGGACCCTGACACCCACATCTAGTCCAGCCATGCTGACTCCATCACCGGCGCCATCGGGAATCCCTATCCAGCCTGCGAGCACAGGGACCCCATCATCGGCCACACAGTCCTCTGTACTCCATCCCCATACTTCATCCACGCCGAAGATGGCCAGGATGAGATTTCCTACTTTCAGCGGAGATCTCAGAGACTACAACCGATTTAAGGAACTGTTCACATACTGCTCCAGTGGTTTGACGGAAATCGAATGTTTCTACCAGCTGACGGAATCCATGAGCAACAGCAGAGAACGCAACAAAATAAAAGGGTGTATCGACGTTAAGCGAGCCTGGCAAGTCTTAGATGAGTGCTATGGTGACCAGGATAAAGTTGTAGACAGTCTGCTGAAAGACCTCGACAACCTGAAACCTTATGAGAGCAAGGGCAACTTCGCCATCAGGAAGTGGCAGTCCAATGTCGAAAGTGTGTGCGACAAAACTGAAGATGCCAGAATGGCCACTGCTTTGGGTACCATATGGGATCTCTCGAGGGACACTCTGAGAGTGAAAGAAGTGAGACCATCCAGCGATGTCCCAACCAAGCGCAACATTCTGGGACAAACTGCATCGTATTATGATGTCTTTGGTATGTTGTCCGGCCTGCTGGTTCGACCGAAGATTCTCCTACAAAAGTTGTGGCAGTTGAACCTTGATTGGGACACACCCCTTAGTGACAGAGGTGAGCTTTGTACCTTACTGAAAGACATCAACAGAGATCTCGAGGAGATGACCAGCATCGAAATCCCGAGATGCCTGATTCCAGACTCATACAAAGGAACTAGACCCTTGCCTGAAGTATCTCTCCATGGTGCAAGTGATGCCTCTGAAGATGCTATGGGTATCGGTATTTGGCTGAGATGGTCCCATCCCGGAGACACCGAGGCTCACCTGTCCTTTGTCTGTGCTCGTGCCAGACTCACACCACTGAAGCAGTCAAGCATCCCACGAAAGGAGCTTCAGGCTATCCTCCTCCTGTCAAGATTGATGCTCACTGTAAAGAACGCTCTGCGGTTTGACATTGCCTACTCAAAGATCTGGACAGACAGCATGACTGCCATTAGCTGGTTGAGGGGCCAATCAAAGTCTTTCCGCTCCTATGTAGCATATCGTGTCGGTGAGATCACGACAGAGTTCGACCCTATCCATGATATTGCTCATGTGCCAACCGACCAAAACGTCATTGACCTAGTCTCAAGAGGGGGAACTGCTGCCGACATGAAGCGAGTCCTCGATGGACCAAAGTACCTGAAGCTACCACCCGAGTCTTGGCCAAAGACACCGGAGAATATCCCAATAGACCCCGAAGATGGAGAGCAGAAAAAGTTCCATGTCCGGAATGCTAAGACACTAGCACTCAGAGTCAATGCTGTGTCAAATACTCCGATCATCGATGCCACCAAGTTCTCCAGCTGGCCCAGACTGAAAATGGTAACCGCTAGAGTATTCTCCTTGAAAGAGATACCAAAGAGTCAATGGCTCAAGCAGATCACTAAACAGATCTCACAGTGGCCTTCGTCGAAGCTGGTCAGGGACGCAGAGTTGTACTGGATCCGACAAGCACAAAGAGAGATTGATTTCCAGGATCCTAACATCATGAAGCTCGATCCATTCTTAGACGAAGACGATCAAGTGTACCGTGTCGGCGGACGCATTGGCAGAGCACCACTATCTTACGATGTCCGACACCCATACCTTCTTCCCAAGAAAAGTCACATCAGCCTGCTGATCGTGCGTGACCGACACACTCAAGCCCTCCATGGGGGACACTTGAGGACAGCAGCTGAAGTCAGGAAGAGGTATTGGATTGTTGGTGACATGAGCATCTCGAAACACGTGGTACACCAGTGTATAACATGCAGGAGACACAGAGGCAAGCCTATCCAGCAGAAAATGGCCGACCTGCCGGAGTTCAGAGTTTCTCCTTGCTCACCTCCGTTCCAGACTACATTGGTGGACTACCTTGGACCTGTGAACGTGAAGCTGAACCGGAACACCACAACCAAAGGCTACTGTGCGGTGTTCACGTGTGCTGTGACCAGAGCCGTACATTTGACATGTGTTCAAGATCTGTCAACTCCAGCCTTCCTACAAGCATTGGAACGTTTCGTGAGCATCAGAGGGGCGCCATCGGTCCTCGTCAGTGACAACGGGTCTTGCTTCAGGGGAGCCAATAACACCATCAACGAGTTGAACCTGAAACTTGACCAGGCCCAGCTGAGGGTACATTGCCAGAAATACAACGCTCAGTGGAAGTTTGGACCCCCAGGAGGACCCCATCACCAGGGAGCTGTTGAACGCATGGTCCAAGAAGTCAAGAAAGGGATGAGACATTTGGTGAAAGCAGATCGTCTGACATTCGTCGAATGGGAGACTGTGTTCTGTCTGATATCCGGTCTAATCAACAGTCGACCCTTAACTGCCAAGTCGTCGTCCCCACTGGACCATCCTCCGCTGACACCTAATCACTTCTTGATTGGAAGAGGTGACTTGCCCTCACCCGAAGTCCCATGTGAGGAGTACGTAGGAAACGCGCGGAAACGCAGAGAGATATGCAATGCGATGGTTGACGGATTCTGGAGACGCTGGATGGAATGTCTCCACAAGCTATCACCACGTCAGAAGTGGCAACAATCTAATGAGAACGTACAGCAGGGTGACATCGTACTCGTCATTGGTGAAGACAAGAAACGCGGTTCGTGGAAAATGGCGGAAGTTGTGGATTCCTACCCTGGGAAGGATAACCTCGTTAGAGTCGTAGAGATCCGCTTCGCTGATGACACCAATGTCAAGAGGCCAGTGACGAAGCTCATTTTGCTCATGAAGAAGTCAGACCGATCAGACATTAATTATGAACAATAGCATGCATAGTGAGACGCTCAGTGCAGTATCTGATCCTGTGACATTCCGTCACCTTTGGGGGGATGGGATGTCATGACATGACATGTTTCACGCTTTTGCCTAGTTCCTCGCGCCTTGTAACGAGTCTACAGTCTAGTTCTGCGCAGCCCATGCCTGCGCGAAATCACTGTGTGCGACCGATAATGTATTGCATGTTAAAACTATGACGTGGCACACCACTTGTACATGAGTTCATAAAGTCATTTAGAATAGATTAACGTTGAAGTTTTGTTCGAGTTTTTTTGACGTTCGACATTTCTTGTTTACTCAAGGTAGGTTTCTTCTTATATTAAGTAGCTGTAGATTTATCAGAGATTTGTGATAGGTGTTCACGTATCGCATTTAGTGTCATTTTTACGGGTTTTTAAGATCGTCCTTGAAAGAGAGGGTGTGCAGAATTCTTTGCTTAGTGCACCGGGCCAGCGCCATGCTTCGCGGTCGCTGTGCTCTTCTTCAGCGTACCTTTCTCCTCGTTTTCAGAGTCTACATTTATAGTTTGAGCAGTCTTGTTTGTGATTAGTGTTCAGAGTTATTATTTTAGTATTATGTGTAATTCCTAGACCCACGTATATTGCATTTTGGTCTGATTGCATTCGCTCTATTTTCCTTAAGCGTATGAATATTTTTGATGGACGCAGTACTGTTACGAGCTCGCACACGATCTTTTACGCGGAGTGATATTGCAGTGAGAGTTATGGTGATAAGTCGCCCAGTCAAGATAGTGCTATTAGTCTTTATTCAGCCGTTTTTGCATGTTGTGATTTATTAAGTAAGTTATAGTTTGTTGTACCGCCGATAGTTTTTTACCATGATATTTTTCATGCAAAGTTGCAGGTTTTGGTGACGCAAAGGCTAGACATTAAGATTAGACTTTCCTCTTATGCATTTGAGGTTTTTTATTGACTTTTTAGAAACATACACTCTTTCAGATGTTTCAGGGAGATCAGAATTAGAGACTCAATTTTCAGCTTTGTTTTCCTTTTCTCTCATTTTTCCCACTCAAGTTTCTCCGAATGACATAGTGAGAGATTCTTTGTTTTTCCATGCATCAAGCAGTTCAGTTTATATTGTGTGATTCTTATAGCTATACTTATACAGGCTTTATTATTCTTTTCTTTCATACACAGGAATCGCACACAATTGTTGAATGTTTTATTTGACTGTACTACGAATCACCTACAGTGTGAGCAATCGCATTATTAAAGGAAAGAGTTACGGTACACAAATTATTGCAGCAACGTGTGAACTTTATGATCTCGTGACAGTCTCCATCAAACAGTTTATAGGTTTAGGAATAATTGTGGAATTATACTTTTGTATCACATTGTACATGTACAGTATATAGGCCAGTGTATCATGCAAGATGGGCCAACACCTAATTTCCTGTCCTCTGCCCTGGTTGATTGCCTGATAGACGGCAACAGAGATGATCCCCGTGAAGCCCAGTTTGCTGATGGTCTCCATCAAACAGTTTATAGGTTTAGGAATAATTGTGGAATTATACTTTTGTATCACATTGTACATGTACAGTATATAGGCCAGTGTATCATGCAAGATGGGCCAACACCTAATTTCCTGTCCTCTGCCCTGGTTGATCGCCTGATACACGATGAATTGGAAGAGGAAAGACTTACAGATTTAGCTAAAGAAGTAGAGAAGGTTAGAATGTGGCTTTAACATAGAGAGACAAACACATATATTTAACAGTCTTACAAGTGTTGGATGCATGGGCACGTTTTGGAGATTGCCATACTGTATCGTACCGATGATGGCTGCAAATGATTAGCGAAACAATGACAACTTTCGCCATGCTGCTTACACAGGCAGTACATGTACACAGGTCTGAACCTAAACTTGTTCAAGGGTTTATATACTGAAAAATGTATTTAATCTTTGGACTTATTCTTATTATTTCTTTAGGTACATGTACATGTAATTAGTTATATGATATAGCACTGTGTATGATACAGTAACCTGCATTCTTGAAAGGGAAATCACAAACAATCTTGCCTGCATTATCAACTGGACAGGATATGGGTGGTAAAACCACCTTCAAGATATTGAGATAATAAGTTCAGTTGAAATAGATCAACGTACACCATGGAAACGTCTGTCAAGATCTTATTGGCTACTTCTCCTTGGAAGAAAACACCCATCTGACAGCAACCACCTTGCTGAAAGAAGACTGAAAGGTTGGGTGAAGATGAAGGGGGTGTAATGAGAGATGCATTGGTGGAATTCTACAAAAGCTTTTAGTTAGATAGAGCATATCATTTCTTTGTCTTCTTTTCAATTTCACAGTGCTTCTATCATAGTATGATGTGCCTGTCCTGTCCTTTTCTTTCATTTTATAACTTAGTATTGATTTAAACAGGTCTTCTTACTATTATTCATACATGTACCCAGTTCATTGTATTCCAGTGTATGTGTGTAGTTTAGATGCTGTAACCATTTTTTCTGACCATCCCTTGACCCCTTATCTCAATCCCTAAATTCCACATTCCTTTCTGCCAGGCCTGGGTGGCAGTTCCCATGCAGAGTAAACACCGTGTTTACACTTGATACCGCGAGGGCGATCAGATCCCGCGAGGGCGATCAACGCGCGATCAAAGGGCGATCAACGATGAGTGTAAACGCTCGCGCGATCAGGATCCGATCCCGGGATGAAGAGGGATCTGATCCACCTCTCGGGAAGGATCGGATCCGGTTCCGATCTCGCGTGCGGGATCAATGTTTGAGTGTAAACGCAACGCGGGATCGGATCCTGCAATTTACAGTGACGACATCCGGTGCAAGTATGGCCAATCGCGCGAAAACAAGTCCGTATTTTACCAGCCACTGCAAGTTTTGTTTATTGCACGATGCACAGACAGCATGGTCCAAGATACAAACAACATTACGCTGGTAACCAATTTTGAGCTGCACGCACGTGTGCCTAATGAGCGATAACTGGTACTTGCAACTTTCGTTCTCCTTTTCCTGTCTTCATGATTATTTCGATCGCCGTTCCAAAGCTTAAATCCCGTCACATTGTGATTTAAGGGTATACTCTCCAGCATGCTTTAGCCATTTTAATAGACGTAGTAGTTTTAAAGCCAGTGTTTTTGTGTGGAAAACATCAACAATTTGTTTTTAGAGAACACGCCACGGCATGCAGTCACGTTGCAAGATGGCGAATGGAGCAATACTCGGTCGGCTGTGGACACACAAGAGTTGACTGGACAAACTGGATGGCACCACTCGAAACATAGCGATGTTTAACACAATCTCACAGAGCTTGGAGAAAATGGGATTTGTGAAGACCGTCTGAGAAATGTAAGACCACAGAAAAATACGATCGGTTTATTTTCGCGCGAAATGAATAACCTTTGAACGCTTGCTTCCGTTGTCCAACGCACGATCACTGCGCGATCAGGATCGAGTATAAACGCGACATGGATCAGATCCCTCTAGCTTGATCGCGACCGCAGGATCTGATCCTCCGTTGCGCGATCAAGTGTAAACACGGTGTAACTGTCTTTCTCACCACCACATGTTCCCCTGAGACTATAAAATGTCCTCCTCAAGGACCTTGCCTGTGCTTTAGGTAGCCACAGTTGGTATCTTGACCATTCTGTTGACTATATCTTACTAATGCTAGATCTTATCATGTGTGTGCTTATTCCTTAAGAAGTGTATTAAGTTCTTACTCTTATTCTTTAGCTCTTAATAAGCAATTCATTGTAATCGTTCTCAATTTATTTATTTGCTTTATTTTGTGTGTTAATTAATTTCTTGCATAATTATAGTTAACAACTCAGTTTATACACTCTTGCTGATAGATGTACCCAAGAGATCGTACATATAGAGGTAGTGGATTCCAGGGAAGTAAATGGCAAGAGTGTCAACTTGGAGGTTTTGGGATTCGAGCAGGCCATCAGCAAAGTTCTAAATCAAGTTGGCATTGCTGAAGTGACAACCGATGCTCATTCATCCATATCTGCCAAACTACGTAAGCATATCATTCCTATGACAGTTTCATGGTTTATCATTTGAGATTTCGAAGAAAAAAATTGTGAAGTGTCTATAAAAAGTAAAATTCAACGGTTTGTTGATTTTACAAAAGTTGTGGTCTGTGGATTTTGTTTTTGATTTTCAGCATTCAAATTTCATCTACCCTTTTAGGAAACTGCAACAAATACAAGGAAATCGTTCACACATGGGACATGTGGCATGGTGGCAAAAGTGTCTATAAAAAAGCTCTAGCTGTAAGTATTTGAAATTTGACTTGCATTTACATTTAGATTACTATATTTTATGCTAAATTCTATGCCTATTTAATATTCATGTAATGCTTGGTGTAATATGGTATTATGAATTTGATGGAATTTCGCCATCACAAAATTTGTCTCCTGAAACATTCTTTAATTCTACAATGGAAATTGACGTGCTACTCATTGGTTCAGTAATCAATGTAATTTTGCCTGATTTTTTAGCTGTCAATCCAGAAAGGACTTAGTAAGATTCTTCCATAGGCAGATCAGATGCTATCCGATCTCACTTGTGGTATGCTGTGAAGAAGTGCAATGGAGATACTGATGCACTGAAGGTAAAATATTATTCTTTTAAAGTTATTGTATTTGTACATTGAATTGTGATGGAACCAACTGCTGCAATTATGCATCAAAATCAAATACCACTCTATCCCAAGGATCAATTAGGATACGCGCAACACTTGCAGTGCTGCAAACTGAGAAACGGTACTGTCCTTCAATTTGTTTTAATCTTTGTATGTTCACACAAGGCTGTTTCGTTTTAAATGCTTCATTCAGGCTATATGGATTTCTTACCTTCACCATGTTGTAAATGAACATGAATGGATAGTAACCGATGGCCTGACAAGACGAGTCTACAGAGTCACCAAGGATCCCAAGCAGTTGGAAGAGAGACAACAGGTGGTCCTGCCTAGCACCTTCCAGAAAACAGTCTTGGAAGAGCTCCATGATAAAGCAAGACATTTTGCAGCACAGAGAACCCAGGAAGCTGTCCGGCATAGGTTCTTTTGGCCATGAATTTCACGAATGGTTTTCACAAATTCAGATGAGAAAATGAATAAACTCCTTGCTGATGAGTGTGGGTCAACATGAAGGACATAAATTGTGAGAACACAATTGAAAGATGATGTTGCAAAATGCTTCTGGAAGACTTCAAATGCCAAACTTAGCTGTATGGTGTAAACCTTACTTGTCTTACTAATGACTATATAGCTAATTTTTTTTTTACACAATGAACCAGAAAACTTTTCCTTTTTTGAATGCTGGCCGCGCCATTGTGCAACACCTGAGAAGGAACTTTATAGGCCTGTAGAACTCACAAAGAACTCTATAGATCTCATATAGTCAATACAGTCTATCCATACTGAGAGTTTTATATTCTTTATATAACAGCAGTTCCCCAACTAGAGATGTGGTTATCGCCTTCAGGCAATTGTACCTACAGGGTAGGTCTCTCAATATCCCTGAAAATGCTGCTGATTTCACAGAGGGTGACACCTGTGAGATCATAATCTCAAGGCTGAGCATTTTTAGAAATATGATAGATGAGCTGTCAGCGCCATCCTATAACACTGCCTACCCATAAATGTTTCCTTTATCAGTGAACAGGCCCGAGGAAGGAGTTTCTTCGTCTTGGCCTGGTCGCTCTGTATGACAGAGTAAACCTCCTATTCATTGTGTAGCCATTGTTCTGCGATATAAGAGTCAATAATAAATCAGTTGTATATATGTGATTTCTTTCTGCCCTTATTTGTGTTTTGAAGCTCCTAGACAAAGCTGGCTTGGAGAACTTCCCCAAAGAATGTGCTTTTGACTAACTTTGTGATGTGATATTGCCTCATGGTATCCTGCGTTACCAGGGGGAAAACTGACAATGACAGCACCTCCTCCCCAACTACATGTACATCACTAAACAGGATGATTAGTGACGACTTCTGTGATGTTATCATCAATGTGGTTAAGGAAACGGAGCTAGGTTTGGTATGTCAATTTTTAATCATGGTTTAGATTTTGTAAAGAAAAATCTCAAAACCAATTAATAATATTGATATCAAACCTTAAATGAACTGAAGAATCTTATCATACACGTCAAAGAGATACATGGCATTCTAGAGTGAGTTTTATTCACCCAACAAATTGCACAACTGATAATGTAAATATTGTACATGACAATTTTCTTTTTAATCAGCTCCTGACTGTTGTCAATCCGTGTGTGGTACAGAAGGGTGGCGAGTGTGGTATTGCATTTAGTTTCAGTGCATTAATGAAACTCATGTTGGACAGTAATATCCCTGGTCCAGCCAAGTAGGTGTGACACAGAAGATTCCACACCGATCCTAGTATCAAAACCTCCATACAAATCGACCACTTGGATGTCTTATTCGTGCTTATGAGAGACAACCCACTAAAGTGTGCTCACCCTCCGAGAAGCATCCAGTGTTTTCATAACAATTGACATTTGGACAGATCACTGTATGAGAGGGTTCTTGGGAGTCACTGCCCACACCATGGATGTGAATGAGTCTGAAGTAGATTTAAAGGACTGCTTATGGGAGAGAGTATAAGCAATGCCTTTGAGGCTGTCTGTGATGACTACATCACCAAGAACAAACTAGACTCTATCAACTGTGATAATGCTGCCAACACGACAATGGCATTCACAGTTTGCATTCCCCAAGAGGATGACAAGACTTTGCAAAGTGACCATCTGGACGATGGCACTATTTGGGAGGAGCTAAATGACGATCGAAGCTCAGAGAAGATCGGATGGTACAGAAGGGTGGCGAGTGTGGTATTGCGTTCAGTTTCAGTGCATTAATGAAACTCATGTTGGACAGTAATATCCCTGGTCCAGCCAAGTAGGTGTGACACAGAAGATTCCACACCGATCCTAGCACCTCACTCCATCTCATAATGTGTAACAGAAAACACATCATTGGGTCGTACACACTCAACAAAGATATATAAACCTCATCTACCCATGAATCAAAATTGAAAGCTGCTTGTAACCACAACATGGTCTGCGATAACTGACAAAAATGAAGTACCGGTATTGTCTTGAATGATTTGGATAGAGTTTCATCAAAATTGGAAGTTACCAAATTGGTGAAGCTGACAAATTATAGTCTGCAGGACAGGCCGAATAAACAAGCAGTGAAGGTTACAGGAAAAACATGAGTAAGTTGATGTATGATGGATTCACTGCAGTTCCATTGTTAAGGAACAGGATAAGTCACGCACAATTGTCCCTGGTGATAAAGAGGAAATCCCGCAGCCAGACATCTGTGAAAGATTCCCACACCTCCAGCTACTGTCTGGCAAGATGTATAAAGATTCTGCCAACCGATGTTAACATCGTCCTCCTGATTGGACAAAACTCTTCAGAGCCCCTCAAGATCAGAGAATCTTGTAACGGTCCTAGAGGAACATCTTGGGCACAATGTAGGCCTACAGATTTAGGCTGGACTACCTCTGGCCAAATCTGCATGAGCAGTGCAAAAAGGGAAGGTACATGCCTCAGTGAAGCGCACCACTCTGCAGCCCCAACCAGATGAGCCAGATGTCTGTGAGAATCACATTTATGTAAAAGAGCAGCTTTCTTCAGGTCGCAAGACAATGACTGACTAACTCAAAGAAACCCCAGTGAACAACTTAAATGCCATGGGGAGTTAGGACCTTCTCACATAAGTACACTGCCTGGCTGGTAGCCTATGCACTCACTCTATGAAAATGAGAACGGTTGTACCATGGAGCTATAAAAAGGATGCAAGGAAGAAACTAATGGATGCCACTTATACAAACATCAATATGGTAAATTTCTTTACAAAACTCATTATTTACGAGATTGCCCAAGTACAGACTTGGAATATAATAAAAGACATTCCAATGTTTGATGCAGCTGAAAGTTGTTTAGTGATCATTTAGTGACCAAGAAATGGTGGTGATGGAACCAAAGAAACAGGCTTGGCAGACACATCCACTGCAGACCCATTGAATACAACAGACACATAGCCATTGGACTGCAGTGATTCCTTGGACGCAGTAAAGTGAAACTGCAAGCAAGCTAAATTTGACAGACCCTGATCATTTGGAACTTTCAAACTGCAGCAAGCTGACGGACTTAGAGCCAATTTTATGGTCTGGATCAGAGCCAGATTCAGACAGCTATTTGTCACCGAAGGAAGCGTTTTCTGAGTTAGCCTCATCAACACCAGTTAAGCCAAGTAGGAGCAGAACTGTACCACTGCTTGACGACTCGCCAATCAGCTGTCACTTGCATGACAGGTGTCAAAAGGTTCAAAGAGATCCCATACATGTCCTGCAGGAAAATTGTTGCAGCAACAATTGCATGAAAACACTTTCTTTGTTAGACATGGAACTTTGCCAACTGCAAGTTCAGAGCCTTAACAGCAGTGAGAAGAGGCAATTCATACTTGACAACATAAGGGACAAGTGTAATTTTGTTGATACAAAGCCGAGGAGCAACTTTATTGTCCATGGCAAACCAGTTTGCCCTAATTCGTGGTGTGTGGCAAATGATGAAGTGATATGAAGAGATACACACGGTGCGTGAGACTGGTCAAGGACTGGGTCCACAGGGCAACCCGAAAATCAAAGGAAGGATAAGACAACAGAAGCCTTGGGTTGGATGAGGTACTTGTTTGGACAGATTGGCGACTGGCTTCCACCCAAGTCAGTCATTCACCTCCCTCTGTCGTATGCAAAGACGTCCTTGTACAATCGTATGGTCAGTTATGATAAAGTTGTGCTGACGAGATTGCACAGACAGAGGCATAGAAAATTACATGTAAGACAGTGAGCCACCTATCATCATCTGAGGAGGATTCCCCAAACTGAAGGGAGGGAATTGGTACACGTTTCATCTGATGTTGTGGCAAGTCCTAAAGTATGTGATGACTTGATGAAAGCCAAGGACCTTGGGGAGGAAACGTGTCTCAAGTTCATTAAGGAGCAATTGCAGGGTGACAAAGTTGAGTTCTTTGATCCATTGAAGAGAAACAACTTGCTAACATTCTCAAATCTGGGTAAAGAAGTTTCTCATAAAGTCAAAGACAAGCAGGTGGCTTTGAAGGTGAGCCGTGATCTCTTCGCACGTCTGCTCATAATTGGTCAAGTTAGACATGCTGATATTAAGAAAGACGTGTTGTCCTACAGTCTTGGTCCTGTACCTTTTCCTATAGCAACAGAAAGTGGTCACCTCTACAAAAATGCCAAGAGTGACCTGTTTAACAGTTTAAAAGTTTAAAAGTTTAACTGTTCACATATGCCAAACAAGATAAGAAAAATGACCTCCCAACACTGCACTCCCAATTTTGATCCATTAAGGGCAAACAATCAAATTTCTTTTACCTAGGTTGACGCAAATGGATGGTTTTTGAAAGAAGACCAGTTGGGCACACATGTGGTTGTGTGCTTCAAGTTCCAGTAAACTTATGAGCAAATTGTTGACTTCCGCCAAGAATTCAATGCAGTTTTGGAAAGTGGTGTTTGGGTAATGTATGTAATATGAAGGAACCATGTTGCTTAATTAACAGCTTCCAGTAGATATTCCTGATACCAAGAAACAGAAAACCCTGGTGTCTATGACTTTGTATTCCAAATCTGCCTCGAGAAACAGAACAAGATTGCTGTTTCTGGATACAAAGTCAGTGTAATTGGGGAAAAACAAAGCTATAAACTGGTGCTTTTTACCACAAAGTGTTGGACAATGTCAAAGTTGTTACCTTCAAGCTAACTATGGCCTGGCAAGCAAGAGTTTGGTCAGCCATGGTTGCTGCTAAAGAAAGACAACGCACTGCAGCACTAACTAATCACAACAAAGACGTTGCCTGAGAGCAATGCAGGGTCACACTACGAAGGACCATGTTTACACTCTAGTCTCTGTCTAGCAAGGCAAGTGTTGTTGGAAAAGAAAGAGATATTTTGTTTGACAAAGTTGGCAACACTCCACTGACTCCAGCATCTACCGGGGAGACGACTGATAGAGACACCAGGCAACGAGACTGGTGATGATAGACAAGTGTCAATCACTCGTCAGTAGATCACCCGGTGTAGGCATATACATCAATAAAAGGTTGTACATATTTCATTGTAAAATTAAAAAATTTATTTTAAATAATTTTGTACCTTAAATATTGCATTGTAATGCAAAGTGATTCATCATTAATTTCCTTCATCCGTTTTCAGCTTGAAAATCATTGTAGAATTTTCATTATTACGCTTGCAAACTGCAGCAGTCGCAAAGGCCATATCAAAGGGAAATGGGCACAAGAAAGCAAAGTGCCAAGGCATAACACGCTGAGATAGCTGTTCAAGAAATGATGGCGTTTATAGTCAGTTCGAGAGAAAGTCTGGTGGGAAAGTGTAACGCTTGAATAACGAGAGTAGGGTATGTATGAACATGGTGAAAAGGGTTATAGAATATATGTATAATTGATTTGATTGTGATATATTGAAATTATTTAGACTATCAATATCATTTCGACATGGAAGAGACAAATAGAAGGGCTTTCTTTCATTTAATATTTGATAATTCTGATTATGTTAACAATTAATTAATCTTTATCTGGACTAGTGATGAGAATAGCTTAAACTCTTTGATTAACCACACTAATTCTTTCCACATGACTATCAAATTATCAACAGAAGTTTCCCACCATGGGGCACAATCCTTGATGTTACTGTATCTGCAAGGAGCTAGGAGAACATACATGTACTAATCACTGACCTGTATTCTAAGCCCTTAGATACCCACCAGTACCTCCATGCCACCAGCTGCCACCCCAAGCACTGCAAGACTGGTATAGCGTACTAGAAGTATTTGTTCAAATGACTCAAATTTCTTCAGACATACACGGGTCCCACCCACTAATGATGTTTCTTCTCCCATTCAGCATGGTACATTTAAATGTACAGTTAAGGTGCGTAGTTTGCCAGTTTAAAAGAGGCCAGACTTTGTTTCACTTGTGTGTGAAAGGTTTTTACTGAGATTGTGTGACAGTGGTTAAATATGTGAATCTTTTCTGACTGGGCTGTTTTAGCATAAACCTTAAAATTATTTTGTTGTAGCTAGAAACATATCTTGTTTTGGCCATGAGGATCACTTTTTAAGGAAATGTTTTAGTATTTTTTGCTCTGTGTCTATGCTATTTCTACAAGAGATTCAGTTTTGTAGCATTTTTGTGCATGTATGAGTATATGGTACATGGCTTAACCATGGGAACAGGATATGAACCATGCTGTGGGTTGCTCCATTGTTTAGAAGAAGGATTTACATACTTAATGAGCTCCATAAGACTGTGCAGTTTTCTTAAGTTGATGAGGTGTTAATCCCCTGTAACCCAGTTGGATACTTTTCTTAAGTTGGTGTATTTTATACTCAGTGCATAGTCTATGGGAGTCAGCTTAAATTTAAGAAGGTTCTGTAATTCTTTTGTTGTCTTTTGAAACATGGTTGACTTGCTTTGGAAGATGATTTTTGCTATTTTCTAGTGTTTCAGTCAGCGTATAGATTTTCTCTGCTACACACGCGCACACGCAATTGTGAGCATGCGTGTGCGCTGTTGACTTGAAGAGCAGTTCTCAAACGTCACCCATTGCTTTCTCTCAGGAAACACAGACTGACTTAACTCTAGAGAACCTAAGAAGACTGTAACAAGGACTGCAAGAATTAAGACAACTATTGTAATAATGGCCACTTCTCTTCCACTATCTTCCCTCAAAAATAAAGAGATAATTGTGCAACTGGATACAGGATCTTCAGAAATGACAACATGGATTGCACAAACATATTCATATCCAGAATCACGCATTCCCAGCATAGTTCAAAGAGTAAGACAAGTTCAAGATAAGTACAAAACACTTAAGAAGAATAAGCACAAACAAGGAGGAGAAGACGCACTGAACAATTTTGTCTCTTAATTTCACAGGTGTTCAACGTCCTGTTGCCAACTTCAGTAAAGATGACACAACCCAGAAGGCATGTGAATACATCAAAGAAGGACTTCTGAATATGAAATCTAACCCAGTTTACTTGGCCAGCTATCCGATTGCCCTTTGTATCATGTCTCTGGTATCAAATCTGGTGACATTTGTTGAAGTGTCTGAATTTACAGACTTCTCTGTCATCCTAGTTAGTAGCCTTTGGTTTGTTGCCATTGCAGGTGATAAGGAAAAACTTAGAACCATATGGCACTGCAATGATGTGGTGAAGTTTCACGACTTTAGATCAAATAATGAATACGTAAGGAAGTGGCATGCTTTTTTAAAATCAGTAGGAATTATAGAAGAAGGGACACATACGCATATTGTTTACCATCATCTATTGCAGTTTGTTTTAGGTTCAATTGTAAGTGATAGGAATTCACATTACAAACCCAAGAGTGCTATTGATATGACTTGTACTGACCAGATTTCCAAAGAAGAAGAACAAGTGTTGCGCTATGTTGCTTGATATATTCCAGTTGCCTAATATACAAACGATTTAAAATCTACAAAACAAACTTGCTGAAAATCATTGTTTACTGTTATCTTCTTGGAAAGTCCCAAGTAGTTCAGACACCACGACATTTCTAGAGTACACCCACGAATGGATAAAGCTACAAAACCGTGGTGGATTATTTACAATAAGTGATAACCTGTATATAAATGTTTCTGTACTTTAGAAAAAGAAAGTAGAGCAATTATAACAAAGGCAAATTTAGATAGATTCTCAGGTGTTAATGTCAAGACTTCACTGTTTGAGAAAATACTTGCTCAAAAAAGAGTCCATTCATACTGGTGTAGCCTAACAGAAAACAAAATTCAAGACGAGTCTTCAAAGTGCTTGTTGGACATTATTGTCCGTTACTTCATCAAAATGAGATGCAAAGCATTCATCAAGGTGTATCTGGATCTAAAAAAATCAGTGATGAAGAACAAAACCAACCAGAAAAAAGTGTCCAAAAAAACAGAAAAGGCTTTAAGAAAAGAACTGGCATTGTCTTCCAGTAATAAAGAAACAATTGTGTAATACCGTTCGTACCGTATCAACATAATGTAGTAGAGATTATTTAATTGCAAATTCTGCAAGATATGATTGACTGGACTAAAAAATAAACTTGTACAGTCTGTTATAACTGTCAGTGTGAAACAGTTTTTGTATTGTTATTATAACTCTAAACAATATCTGCACATCCGGATAATTTGTTCTTGAAAAACATGTCAAGATAGTTGGTGACTCCATCACCAGACACCTGCCTATTCAAAAGAATCTTGACAGTTACTGGTTCGTACCGGAGGTTATTACAAAACCAGGAAGCACTATATGCTGTCTTTGTGATACAATACAGTATATTTCATTCAACGATGATCCACATGTGATAGTTCTGCATGTTGGCACTAATGATCTTGGCAGGGAATTTTTACATCCTTTTCTGTCAAAATATTCCCAGCTCCTCCGGACTACCAAAGCTACAAATCCAAGATGTTTCAATCACGTCAATCTGAAGATCTTGCCTGTAGTGTACAAGAGCACAACATTTAAGACATTTTGTGCAGCCCCAGAACACAGGGCTGCAGGTGCATCTTCAGAGAGAGCAAGGCCATAATCAGGAGCTGGAGAGGCAGTTGGTTCATGTAATGTAGATTTATGTAGATTTAAAGGAATGGCATTCAAGATGCGTTCATGAATGCATTAGACCAGCTGTGTTGCAGAGGACTCTAGACATGGTGGAATCTGCATCACAGCTCGGTTCGGACTATTGCTATGCCCAGCCTGAACTCCATGAGCTAGATTTTGAGAGTGTCAGTTACATTCATGTAGATTTGGATAACAAAATATTGTTTAAAGAACATAGTAATTTTATCATTTACATGTTCATGTATGTAGTACCCAATAGCAACCCTACAGTGTATATGAAGAAATATACTAACAGGTTCAACAAAGCGACACTGGAGTTCAAGGTTCTGAAAATGAACAAGGATGTTGAAGATGTTCAAAAGCCAGTTGATGTATATAGAAAGGAGCACAAATGTCATATCCAGTACTTGGTGATAACCTCTACCAAGATCACAACATATGTTGACAGGATGGTAACAGCTTCCAACATTACTCAATTGTCTGAGGATAAACTTTCTAGAGAACAATGGTTGCATATTATTAAGAATTCTGCCATAGACCTTAAATGGGCTTCACGCCAATGGCTTTACCCATTTGCGGTGTGACAATATACAGCTTGTGTGACAGGATTGGCAGCAGGGAACAAATCCATGCACAAGTTATTGATATGTCTTTGTCATGTATGGAGAAGTATGCACGCAAGCTTACAGATTTGCAAGTGTATTCACTCACTTCACTAGAGCACATCTTTGTTGATCCTATGCTACTTAGATGGAAAACTCATCCAAGCAAAGCAAGTGATGTGCATGCCTTTAGCTTTTTTTCTAATTTGCTGCTTTAAAATGGCTTTTTATGACATGTTATTGCTTTCCCATTGCAAAGGAAAATACATGTAAATTACAGATCGTCTGATGTAGATTGTGTAATTTTTTTTTCTGCTTGATTTCCATATTTTGGGCAGAGTGACATCATGTTGACAGAGGCAGAGCTGTTCATTTTGGACGTAAAAAAAAAGTCAACTCTCTTCACTAAAAACTTGGCAATTTGTCTGTTTGGCACGGCAACACTTAAAATCTTCCCTTGATGGCACCATTCCAAACAGGGGGAATAAAGAAGCTCGACCTGCTCTGTCTCCATGTCGTGTCAGTTACATTAAAGGTATGTCTTCAAGTTCCATCTTATGACACATATTTACAATAGAACTTCATCAGGGGGCAGCCATCCTTGTCCCCTACGAGTACACAGAGCCATAACGAGGCTGGCAGAAAAATGTAAACTGGCACTGGATTTTGAAATTGTGCTGTTTTAATGGCTTATGTTCAGGAAACTGGTTAGAGATGGTTACATCATGAGAAAGGTCTACACCCTTAAGCTCAATATGGACAAGCTCTTGCAATGTTACGTAAGAGATGTTCAGCACCAATACTTTGTTCACAATCAGTGTCAATGCCTACAGAACAGTTCATTTGTTTATTTATTAACTGCAGCTTGTGTGAAGACACATTATGGGTCAAGTGATAAAGTGTTAACAGATGTATCTTAGAGAAGATCTCAGACCTGCGCAAAAGCCATTCCAGAGCCACCAAACAGTGACTCTGGAATGGATTTGTGAATTGGTATTCAGGAATACTGTTCATTTCATGAAGTTTCAAGATATTATTTCCTCTAAGCTGTTATTTTTAGGGGTAATTTTCTCAAGTTTTGCCTGCTTTCCCACTTGCCAGCATTACAAATGACAAAATATACTTGTAACGACGGGTAGAAAATTTGCATTTTGTACTGTAGTGCATTGCAGGGGACCCCCACTTTTTTCTCTGTCAGATGCAATAGGTTTGGAAACGAGTGCTGATTCGCACATTTTTCAGGGTTGACACTTGTTTCTGTCTGGTTGTTCTCTTAATATGTTTGTTCCATTTTCATTTCTCCCCCTCTCCCCCTCTTTTCATTCACCTGGGCACCCCCACCCCACTCTGCACTCCATTGTCTTACACTAGTGCCAGGATACAGTTGAAGTTACTTGTATTATTTACTGTATTAGTATCATTTTAAATGCCTTTGGCTTGGCCCTTTTGTTTATTGTAACAATCCTTGTAATATCAAGCCTCCATCTCATGGTCAATCCACCAAAAGTCATTTCCATTAATTTTCTGTGCTATTGCAATGCAAGTCACAGTGTTACAGTCACGGTGTTACAGTTACTGTAACACTGTGACAGGTTTTTAACACTTTTTAATTAATTAATTAACAAAATGACTAATCATCATTTTAGTACTTGTATATGGTACTTATTTGTGGTCATGATTTGGATAATCAAAATCATTCCTTCTGTTTGTACTTTTCATATAATATCAAGAACATTAGTTTTTACTGTAACACCATGACATAGTAATTACGATAAATTAAGTGGTCACTTAAGCATGACAAATAGAAATCATTGAACTTTTGATCAATTTATTATGACAGTCAACCCTAAAACTCTGAAAATAAATTGAAAGTTTGCACTTCCTTTTTTAATTTCTCTTGCTACATCCATTTAACTTTTTGTATTTTTTTAATATTTAATTGAAATGTTAGTATGCTGATTTCATTTGCATATTTAGACATGTTTATTATGTTACTTTTGAATGCAACTATTTTTTTGAAAAATTCAGTCCTTTAGCATTAATTTGATACCAAAACCATTAAGATCTGACAAGTTTGAAAATTTGATGGTCATGTCCACTTTATCGTGGAATTGCCCTTTGGCAGACTAGAGCGACAGGATCTTCCTGTTGAGTACCATGCAAACAAGAAAGCCTGGATGACAAACAACATGTTTGAAGTGTACATGAAGAAGCTTGACAAGAAAATAGGCCGCCAGAAGAGGAAAATCTTGATGTTTCTGGACAACGCCACATGTCATCCGCATCTACAGCTGAAGAACATCAAGATGCTTTTTCTTCCTCCAAACACAACATCTGTGGCACAGGCGATGGATCAAGGCATCATCCAGGCACTGAAACTGAAGTTCAGAAAGAGGCAACTGAGAAGAGTGCTGCAGAAGATGGAAGCTTCTAGATTGTTCAAGCTCCTAAAGAGATGCTTGGGTTGCAGCTCCTATGATGTTGTTAATAAACAGAGGGAGATTAGCACCATGCTATCGGTGACACAAGAGTGCCAAAGTTGCAACCTGGGGCAGCACATCTGGGAGAACCAGCCATGGTTTAACAACGTACCATCTGGAAACATTCTCTTGTCAGCTGCCACACTGTTTGCTGGTGGCAACTTTGCAACAACTGTGCGCATTCTGAATAATCATAATTTGGCCTGCATATCTGAGAGGACATTCTACAACCACCAGGCCAGCTTTCTCAAGCCAGTCATTGGAGTTGGAAGTGACCTCATCCAGCAACTCCTTGATGCTGACAAAGTGACAAGCCACTACTATTATTATTAATATTAATGGTTTAAATTGCACATACACTTCGTAGCAATAGGCTGAATTGCTTGTCGTTTCCATAGATTAAAAGAGAATGAAAAACATGCTTATTCATACAATGGTAAAAATCTAACTAACACTCGGTGGAGATAGTCAGGCAGATAGCCCAAGCCATTCTGACAGTATAAGTTTGGCACTTATACTGTCAAGGAGCTGAATATCAACAAGATTGTTGATATTCAGTTGGTTCAGGTTTATAGTAGAATTATTCTTTAACTGACATTTCTATGGTGGACACATGAAGCTTTCCATTTTATCTGTTACAGATTTGAAGAGAATTGGTCTGTACTTTTCGTTTTATTGCAGAGTAATGAGGTGAAAAACTCTAATCACATGGAATTGGAGAGCTTAAAGAGGATGGCCAAGAAGATGAGAAAGAACAGGCTGACCATCCAGAAACTAGTCACTGATCGGCATCACCAACTTGTCAAATATGTCAGGGAGGAGATGCCTGCTATTCTTAATACATATGACGTATGGCACGTAAACAAATGTTTTCATGACAAATACTTTGCATTTCCCCTGATTCATCTCCTTTTTCAAGTCAGGAAATTTATCCGAGACCGTGGTTAAAGTAACCGAGCTGGCAATATACCAGCTCATAAGGGGGCTGGGTGTGACCTGTTGAAGTAATATGGTGACCTCGGTAGCCCGCGAAATACTACTTCCTGCTTTACACGTCACCGTGACCAACGCGTGGCATGCAAGTTGTCGACATGGCTAAAAACAATCGTAACATAAGCGCAACTTAAAAGTAAAAAAACAAAGAAAACTGATGGCAAAAAAAGACGAAACTAGAAGCATGACGAAACGCACGGCCTACTCCAGATATGGGGTGACAGGAATCATCAGTCCGGATTCAAGGGGATGAAATACAACTCTCGAATCTGGGCTGCCATCACAACGGAATTTGTCAAACGTTTCCCAAGCTGTTCTTTCAACACATGGGAGAGCGTGAAAGATCGAGTTGAATATTTGAGAAAAAAAATACCGCCCAGCCAAGCGGGAAAACAATAAATCGGGACGTGGGAGAGTGTCATCCCCATTTAATGACAAGAAGAGCAAAGTATTTACCACTGGTAGCAGGTGATCTGGAGGAAGTGTCAAAACATAGGTCTAGCTGTCCCCTACACATCAGAACTATCATGTAATGCATCATCTGTAAGCTGATGGCCCTACCGTTCCTTCCAAGCTTACCTCAAGCTACAGAGCAAACCAATGGAGCCCCTCCATTGGTCATTGCAAGTGGAAAGGAAAGCTTAGCTTTAGGCTTTTTTGTACGGTATTAAACATTTGTCATCCACCATTACTGGCATGCAAAACATGCTGCTATCTCTCCTGAATGAGAGAACAGTTTGTGGATGATGAGATGTCACCAGTGCCATGTGCTACCCTAGTACCATCAGTACATCATAACAGTGATGAAGAGATCATCCTGGATGAAGAAATCACCAAGTTGAAAAGTCAACTACAGGAGAAAGACAACATAATCAGTCAGCTCAGAAAACAGCTTCAGGCATGTCAATGTATTAGCAATTGAAATCTTGTAGATGTGCTGAATTTGATGACCATGTTTCAGCAAAGGCAATTCATCAAGTTTTTGTCAGAGAGTGTTGGAATAAATACTCTAACCCCTCTGATAGCCTCCCTTGCTTCCATCACCAGCTCCGGCTCCAGCCTCATCTCCATCACCAGATCCAGCCACTGGCCCAGCCAGCAAGCAAGAGATGGTTGATGTAGGAGGGGTAGCTATCAAGAAAGAAATCTACGACTCCTGCATCACTTCAGCAAAAAGAGCTCCAGCTAAGCTGGTAAGAAATTTACTTCAGGCCTTCATTTTGGAAGAGCAACTTGCTAATAGCTGTAGCATGGATCGGCCAGGTCTTCCTGTTCACATTATCAAAGCCATTAAAGGTAAGCAAGTGGATGTGTGCATCTTGTACATTATTTCCTTTGCAAAGGAGTTAGTTGGGGGTCATGTTCTTGGCAAGAGCAATTCAAATAGGAGTAAAAATAAGGCCAGAGAGAAGATGAGGACTCATGCAAAGGTTCTGGATAAATGTATATCCAGACAGCTGAACAACATTATTCAGCAGTATTCAGTATTCAAAAACTTGAGCTTCTAGTGGTATCCTTCCACTGTTCTTCAATTTGACTTCGTTGGTTTCTTCGTTTAGAATTGTAAAATTTATTTATTGAGGCCTTATCACTTTTCATCCCATGTTTAATATTGATTCGCCAATATATATCCAAATACTGTGTCTGGTAACACAGTTACTGATGTACATTGTATTTCATTCATGCAAAATGTTTAGGATTTTGTTCAGCTTCTATGGTAAACCTTTCATTACACTCGAAGAGAAGACAACATTTGACACTTCATCAATGACCGTTATGGAGGCAATGTACCTTTCATGTATATCGCAAGAATCAGAACTGGATAATGTCGAAGCAATGATCCAAGATTACCCTAAAAATCCCCTTGACGAAGTGGGTCCAAGGCAGCAGTTTAGACGAACGAGCGCAGAATGCGACACAGAAATCAAGCCCACCTAGAGGATTATATTTAGTAATTCGTTTTTGACTTTATATCTAATTTTCAATGCTTTCCTGAATAAAAGGGGAAACACAATCTACTGCAAAAAAAAAAATTCATTTTCGGCTCAAACCGATGAGATTCACAAACTCAGGGAAGAAATAGCTTCTCTGAAACTAGACAATACAAAGCGACATTTTCATCATGACCGCCACTTACGCTCACCACGACGACAAGACAAACACAGCCACGAAAGAGAGACTAACCATCATCCATCGGATGACAGAAGACGCAGCAGCAGACGTTGACAGACGTAATCGGTATCAAAGTCCCAATCCACAAAACATTAACAACTATCGAAACAATGACAACCGTAGGAAAATAACTACCGCCTCATCCCAGGCCACAAATGGCAGGATTGCAGGAAACAATCAAGAGACAGTCGGAAGATCAAACAATAATGACCAGAGCAAATCACAACAGAACCAGGATTTATAGAAGGGGAGGTTAACAGCCGTGGTCACTGTTCTTCCTCCCAATCAATAAAATCCAATCGACCTTCGGGCCGAGATCAAAATTATTTTACCCGTTCGCCCGTGTCTAGCCATGTGGAACGAGCCCATTGTTACTAATCTCCCCGGGCGCCCGTGTTCGTCCTGGGGCCCGTACAATGAAGACTCACAATGAGTGGCAAGAAGACGGCAGTTCAATAAGTCTTCCTGCCGATGATAGGATGGGTATACTGCAAGTTAATATCCCAGGAAACTTTGTGGACGAACTGACGTTCGAGGGACCTGTCCCCGCAAGACCACCGTCTGGGACCGGCCGACCTGCCTCCAGCGCCAGTCGATGACTTGCTTGACTTGTCGCAGTTTGTCGGAGGCGTTGATATCATAATGCCAAATCAATTGCAGCACGTTTTGGCGAAGCTGCAGGAGATGTCGGCCCAAATTATGGATTTGCAAGCTGAGGTCCGGGAACTACGGGCTGAAAGGCGGCCGTCTCGCCGAGGGAGCAGGGAGCTGAACTATGTGCAAGTTGCCGAAGACCAAGTGGTCATTGGATCGAAGGACAATTCGATGATTTTATCGAAGGAGGTTTTTGATGACGTCTATGTCAAGTCTGCCAATCCGCGGGACTTTGTTTTAAAACTTGTGGGGAAGGTTTTCACCGTCGATGAGCTGGCTAAATGCAACTACCATGGAGGGAAAGTGTTTAATGGAAAATGCTGGGTAGAGAAAGCTCCCCTCAGAAAGAAGAACGAGTTAAAGGCCATAATGGCCTTTAACTTTTTTTTATATGTAATCTGGTGTTGTATGGTGTGGTGGTATAATCAGCGACCACTTTTCACATATTCTTGATGAGCAAGGTTGTAACAGGATGGGTCTGCAAAAGGAGAGGGTGGCTCTCAAGTTGGACATCTTTCGACATCATATGGGAAAGAAGTTTGTTCCCTTGTGGGAAAAAGTTTTTGACAACCCAGCGTCAATCGTATGTAAATATACTACATCTCGTGCGTATCATTCTTGTGTGCCCGGTGGCAACTACGCAAGTGGAGCGTCTGTTCTCCTTCATCAAGAGGATTCTGGGAGACTGGCGTCTGAATCTGCGTCTTGACACAATAGATACGTTGCTGAGAAATGAGAATAGCTGTTGATGGCCCACCAGTACAGGAGTTTAACCCAGCGAGCAGTGTGCAGAAGTGGAACGAAGTATCCATGGCATCGAGACGGCCTGACAAATCCCCCCTACCTCTAGAAGTTTCCAAAAGGACCATGTAAATCATAACAAAAAATACAAAATGAGAAATGTTACTTTCATTCGTTATAAAAACATTTTTCCCAAGCTCTAACGATAATACTTGAGTATACAGTGTACAGGTAAAACAAACAAAACAAATTCTTTATCACTCACCGATGCAAATTTACTGAAATGCTCCTTCTCTTTATGTACATGTAATTAAACCAAGGAGTAATAATTAAGAACATTCTGTCATCTGATTGTTCTTATTCCTCCATGATAGCATTATATAGACCTTTGTACCAACTACCAAGACGTAGTCTAACTTCATAATACGGTTCTGCATATTCTACATAATCGCCCCAAAATCGTTGTAAACGATTGTTTTTCATGTTGTTCCTGTTGCTTTTAAATCATTTATGTCTGTTTCTGACAGGATAATAAAAAATGGTGGTGATGGAGCCATAGAAACAGGCTTGGCAGACACATCCACTGCAGACCAGCCAATTCACAGCCATTGGACTGTAGTGATTCTTCAGACACAGAAAGTGAAACTGCAAGCAAGCTAAATTTGACAGACCTTGATCCTTTGGAACTTTCAAACTGCAGCAAGCTGATGGACACAGAGCCACTTTTATGGTCTGGATCAGAGCCAGAGTAAGATGGCTATTTGTCACTGGAGGAAGCATTTTCTGAGTTAGCCTCATCAACACCAGTTAAGCCAAGTAGGAGCAGAACTGTACCACTGCTTGACGACTCTCCAACCGGCTGTCACTTGCATGACAGGTGTCAAAAGGTTCAAAGAGATCCCATACATGTCCTGCAGGAAAATTGTTGTAGCAACAATTGCATGAAAACAACTTTCTTTGTTAGACGTGGAACTTTGCCAACTGTAAGTTCAGAGCCTTAACAGCAGTGAGAAGAGGCAATTCATACTTGACAACATAAGGGACAAGTGTAATTTTGTTGATACAAAGCCGAGGAGAAACTTTATTGTCCATGGCAAACCAGTTTGCCCTAAAGCGTGGTTTATGGCATATATCATTGAAAAAATACATAGGTGCGTGAGACTGGTCGAGGACGGGTCCACAGGGTGACCCATGGGAACTCTTCGAAGAACCGAGGGAAGGATAAGACAACAGAACTTACAGAAGTGCTGGGTTGGATGAGGTACTTGTTTGGACGGATTGGTGACGTGGTCGAGAAGTCTGGCTTTAAACAGATGCTGAAGGTTTTAGATCCTAAATATCAGTTACCAAGCCGGAAATACTTCAGCCAGCAAGCCATCCCAAAGTTGTAAAGAAGGAAGAGTTGTCAAAGAAAGAGTTGCATCTTGTGCCAATTGTAACTGGCAGATTTCTTCTCTGCCACATCAGACATGTGGCCAAGGACTACAATGAGTAGTACTAGGCTACTTACTACAAAGTAGGCTTAGTTTGAGTTCAACAACTTTCAGTGTGTGTTAAATTAAAAATATTCAGCCTTAAAAACGACTCCTTCTCCATGTAGTATTATCTGTTCTCTTCTTTTCACTCCTATGACACTGAAACAGATGCCTAACCTACAAGAAATCATCAAACAAGCTGGGGACAAACCCTACATTCACCATGTACCGGCTTGTGTTCTCACAGGAGGAGGAGGAACAAATCCAACAAGATTTGTGATGAGTCATGCATAATTGAGTGCATTGTTTATGAAAGAAAAACTCACACACATGAAAATTGATCAATCTATCAATGCTGATCAATGCTGATCAATGCTCACGTAAAAACAAGGCTACATACAGTTCTTGAGGTGAAGCCAAGACAAGAATTATGAAGACAGGAACTATCAACGTCAATGATGACAGAAGGAAACAAGCGACAACAATGATGCAGCCTCCGGATGCAGAATTTCTGCAAATCTCCGCATTAGAAACATCCCCACTTCAAAAATTTATATCGCTCCGTGGCCAGATTGTTTCTGTAAGTATCACTAATACAAAAATAACATCATAAATGAGAAGGAACTACATTTATCGACTGCACCTATACACCGATCCGACGGCGCGAACATTGAGGTAAAAAACACCTGCCATTACTGGTGTGTCCCCGCCCGTATTTTGTCCGGCAACAGAAGAATTTACGTCCGCCGCACTTTATACTGCAGGGGGTATGTCCCCTAATCATGGGACATACACCCTGCAATTATAGAGTGCGGCGGATGTAAATATTGGGTCAGCTCTGCGCATGCGCACAAAAGTGTTTCTATTTATAGATATATATGGTGTTTACAACTTTTGTGTGCGTAAGATGATCACAAGTCGTGTCCCATGCGTGACGGTCAGCATGCCAGGTGTTTAATTATTATTAATTTGACTATCATCATGGACGTAGTAACCCCCCAAAAGCAAAAAGATACGAACTGCGTCGCATGTGGCAAGAATTCATCACCGCGGGTTTTAATTCAATCTTGTGTAGGGAAACGAAAAAAAAGTATCCGAACTAGGCCTATTACTAAAATTTGGGGAAATCAACGTTGTAGAAGGGGTGATTTGCAGAAATTGCGAAAGGAAGCTGGCCAACTTGAAAAAGAAGGTATCTGAATTCAGGAATATGTGCTTTTCGACTAAAATGAAATGCAAAAGATGTGCAAGGTCTCCCATGAATACACCTCCGGCAGTTATTTATGCTCAGTCACTGCTGGTCGTCTAGTAATTATTACAGTATTTATGCCTGGTCAAAAATCCCTCCAAAAATCGCAGGATCAAAGGCAATAGACTGGTTCCCATCTTAATAATCAATGAATTATGTAAAAGTGACAGACACAGACGTCAAGAGACAAGGGAGACAACGGACCACTCTATACTCGTAACTGTAATTACTGTATGAATACAATGTTTTGGGTCTGGGAATCAGACTTAAAGAGCCCCGTTGCATTATGGGAGCTCATTAAAAAAAGGAGTGGAGGAATTCTGACACTATTCATTACCCGCTACCGGTCCCTACATTCGAGTGACGATAGACGTCAGGAGACTATTCGAGTGACGATAGACGTCAGGAGACTACTGTAGGGAACGGGAACCAGTCTACCCCCACCGGTGCACAGTCTGCAGCACCATGCATCATGTACATGTACTTACCTTACTCCTTAGCCCAGGCATGGAGGAAGGGACCAGGCTAGCAAGAAGTCAAAACCCACCGAGTTGCTGTAGACGTGGAGCTTACTCTTTGCATCTTGGAGGTACACATTACAAGCTAATTAATAGCACTCAATGCACTCCATGTATGCTGGTATGTCATCAGGTCCACGTTGCACATTAAAACTGAAGGAATACTTTGTGGTCACAAGGTTCATGTATACTGTATGTTGTTGCGTTCATGACCTCCACAAGTCCGTTGTCCGTGCATGCGATGCGTGGCAGCCTGGGCCACAACCATTCGATCATTCCTGAGACTGGTCATCATCAGTCACCAACTATCAACAATCATGACATGGCCATAGACTTCCGGGAGGTGACTAAACGCAACCTGGAAATACATGTTTGCACCTAGAACGACTGTCCAGAACATTTAGAACATTAAAACTTCAGCAACATCGGCAACGCAACACCTAACTTGTTTACTTCCACACTCCAAAGCAAATGAACACGCGTACAGTCAACATGTGAGATATTATACAGTACGTATATGGAATTCCATTGTGGAGTCTGGGTACCTGCTCCAGGGACAGTGCACCATACTATGTCCCCATCCCAACAGAGGGCGGCAGACATTCCTACCAGTAAATAATTTCCAATAAGCTCCCATGCAAAATGACAAATTTCAAACAATTATTACAAATACTCACAAGTTTCTCAGGCAATCAAGCCATACACCAAAATGAAGCTAAAAACTTCCAATTTCATTTTCTTTTCAATTCTCTATAGGGTAACCGATGACTTTTTGAGAAAAGACCATCCAAAGAAAAATAATCCTGAAGCTACTAAATGGGAGACTTTCGGAGAGTTGGTCTTGAGTCAACAGCGCACGCGCATGCGCATGCTCATGGTTTGCGCGTGCGCTGTTGATTCAAGACCGACTCTCCAAAAGTCTCCCATTGACAGGTGCCAGACTCAAAAATTTACACCTCCACTTCATGGCATACATAAATAGAGTGACTTTAAGGCCCGATTTCATCCAAACAGCTCAAAGGTTAAAGTCCAAAGTCTGTTGACCGGGCTCCATCCATTTTTTTCTTTACAAGACTTCCCATGTATGGCCCAGCAAATGCTTTTATAAAAAAGATTTTGAAAAGAATATGAATGAGCTCTGTGGACTGATTTGGACCAATTTACTGGTCTGCATTTGTCAAGATTAAATTCACTGTACATTGTCCATTGTCTTAATAAGCCTGGTGGTATCTAGAGGTTTGTATAAAGGTCTTTAAGGTCACTGCAAATATTCAAACATTTTACAAGGATTTCATCATACTTTTTTGAAGCATAAATAGGAACATTTACTTTGAATTAAGAATTAATCCACTTTTCTCATTCTTGCAAATTCTGAATTGCAGGATGGGGAGGGGTTGGGGTTGGGGAGGGGGGTTGATGGGGCTCTTCCTACATGTACATCTCTCATACATGGGTAGTGGCATTTCCCTGCCAATCCTGGAGGGGGTGGGGCCAAGTTTCCCACTCCCCTGATAATTTATGAATTAGGAGAATGTCAATTGCAATGTCCCACTGATCAATTACACTGTTTTGCTTGATGCAATCTTCATGCATGAGTTTCTCTGGAAACAGGTAACAAATAATTTCTATTCTCTTTTTGAAATGCATTTTGAAAAATACATGATCGGAGTGAATGGAACACAACAACAACAACAAAGAAAAGTTAACAAAACAAAACAGTACACTGTACATGATGTAAAGGTTTCTTTATTTCTTCTACAACTGAAAACACTTGTGGTATAAAGGTCCCCCAAAGACCAACAATATCCATTGCTGGTTCTCTGTATTAACCACACAGAGGTGGGGGTATCATCAGGAACCACCTGACTCATTGTTGCCTTCTTTCAAGTGTTTCAACTTACACTAACTAGACCATTACCTTATTGCATGACATCACCAGTGGTGCAGACTCTTTATGCACCAAGGCCTCCACAATCAGGTGTCAATTTACAGAGAGACATGGATGTAGAGTGCCTTAAGAATGAAAAAATTGATAGGAGAATGGAAAAGCCCTTAATTACATGAGAGAGGCAATTGGCATAAAATAGGTCAGCTGCCAAAAACAGTTATTACGGAGTGATGTCATGGATCTTTGACTCTGTGACCAAGACATTGTGGGAGGATTTCTAGCAATCTTTCAAGATCAACAGGAATCTTCTGTTTGAAATTCTAAAAGAAAAACAGAAAGAAAAGAGAACAAATGTACAGGGACCAGGGGTGAAGTTGTCATGAAAGCTCAGCATTTGACAATACCATGGAGTATTTTTAAGATATGCAGATCATACCATTCTAAAAGCTATTACAAACTTGTCAATTGACAAAATGTTTAATAATCACAGTTTCTTGACAGCTGTGAGCAATATCGTGCAATGTCACTTCAACTTAACATTTTGTGCTGGAACAAACATGCAAGAATAATAACCAGGATTCGTGGTCTTTTATAAGATACATGTATGACTCGAAAAGAGAAAAATACAACAACACTTCTGCTTTCAACTACATTAAAGTGTCTAACAAGTAATGACTAGTCCTTAATTTGTAACATCTAACAACTGTTTTTCATAACAGTTTGCCATTCATGTGCTGTTGGGATGCTCACAGAATTCAATACAAATAAATGAAATATAGAAAATAACTTCAACATGAGAATTCTCATCAGAGTTTCACTTTTTTCACAGATTTCTTCAGTTTGCTCTAAAATGTGAGCATCTCCTGCAGTTCAGTAAATGAATGAATGTTACATATTATGTCAAGCCTTGAATTTAACGGAGGCCATACGGAGGCCATGGCATTTGTTGCCCTGGTTCTTGGCCTTTGTGCCCCCTTCAAATGTTCCATAGACAAAATATGATTTTCCAATGGAAGTGCCCCTTGCAATGGAAAAGTGGCCTTGCCCTTTTCAGAACCAAATTAAAGGCATGTTATGTGTGACAGGACTTTATATAATGTGAATGAAAAAAATCATAAACCTATCAGTGCAAATTGTATTGTGCATTTTTAACAACTAACTACAGTACTTCCTACTGAAAAACTAATAATACAGTACTTCATGCAGACACTTTACTTTTCTGACATTGTGCAAATACTGTAGTAAATAAATTAATACATTCAAGAAATGTCTACAACTATTTCTGCATCTTGCTTATTTGTGAAGTTGTACATAGATTCACAGTCTTCATGGATGAATGGATGACTTGTCATATGCTCCACTTCACTGTTGATGCTCACTGCTCAAGTCCACAAGTTGTTGTTGAGGATACCATGATTATCTCTGTAGTTCTGTACACACTGATGGCTTTTCACATGTATCATTCATCAGGATGTTTCACTGCATGTCATTTATCAATGAATGCTGCATGGTAGCAGTATCACTCTCCTACTGGTTGGCTGTACTGTGTGTCTGTACAGCTTCTGCAATGTAGTGAAGTTCAATGATAACACTGATTTTCACTTCATCTCAATAATCTCAATGGATTTTCAGGACTCCTGCACCTTTACCCATGCAGCACAGTTGTGCATTCTTCATCAGGATGTTAGTTAGGCACTTGTACCAGTCTTGAAGAGAATCAGTGACATTGTTGAAATCTGATATCTTGGCAGATCTCTGACTGATGAGAAGAAACACATCACAAGCTCAGTACCTGGCACAGATTCACTGCTGTCTTGGAGAGAGTGAAAGTGATGATGATGAGGGTGCAGGCTGAGGATGTTTGTTCCACTCATGTTGGATGTCAGTTGTCATAACTGCACATGTTGATTCATACATCAATTCTTCAGGCAATGATAGTTCTGATACTGTGTTCAAGGTGTCTCTTGCTTAACATTCAAGCTGCATGTTGATCTTTCCAAGAGCTCTGGAGAAGATTCTCAGGTATTTCAGCAGTGTGGAGCATTTTGCAGTGGCAGTGGAACATTTTGACAAAACATTTATTTGCTGCTGTTACACTACAAATGTTATACGTTTGCTATATACCAATGAAAACAACTTTAACAAAATCACTAATCTACCATTTTCAAACCGTAAACCAATATTCATTAGTTGAATATAAACTGAGTATGGGTCATAACCTGAACCGTCAGCTAAGGTTTGAAGCCCCAGTGACACCCTGAAGTTGGGTCATTCCAGGGTTCAGGTGCTAACACCAACTACCTGATAAATATTCATAGTTCAGCTTGTAGTTGCTGTTAAATATATCTGTTAGATTGTATATTGCCAAAATACTGACAAATTGAACAAAGATGTGCTAAAAAATACAACCCACCAAAACACAAAAAAAGGTTTTTTTACAATGATAAAACTATTATTCTTAATGTAGTTTCACTGTATAAAATTCAAAAATTCAAAGTTTGCAAAATATCTTTCTTCCGATGTCTAAATGTGGTTGAAAGCAGAAGTGTAAGATCTGAGGATGTAAACCATAACACTGGTGAACACTTGTCACACTGATGTGAAGATACTTACCTGGTATTTCATTGTGGCATTGAGTAGTGACATTGCAATCATTTACCCAGTGTCTGAACAAATGATGTCAATTCCTGTATAATGACTACATAATAATAATAGAAACATTCAGAAAGACATGTATGCAAATTGAGTACATATTACATGTATGTATGAACATCAGCAGAATCACACCTTTCCTGCACACTAAACATAGTACTGTCAAAATACTGAGCTTGCATTCTACAGATTACAAAATGGTGGTTTGGGTTGGGATTGTAGGAAAGGAGGAAAATGAAGAATTATGTGCACAAGCTGTGCTTGATCATCAATAAACACATCATGAGTGTGATGGTCAGCCAAAACCATTGGCAAAGACAGAAGAGCTATGAGGCTTAGCTACATCCAAGGTGATGTACTGCAAAAAGTGTGGTTACAAAACAGAAGAAGCAGTACTGTATAGTGAAATAGCTCACAAGGGCAAGAGGCAGGGAAGATGCAAAGTATCTTGATCTATCTTGAATTGGAAAACGTAAGGCATTTTCATACGACGCTAAAAAAACTCGCAACCACTGAGAAATTTTCTCAAGGTTGCAAATTCTTAAATTGGCAGACGTATGGCAGACGTATCCGAAGTTGAATCAAACTTGGCTCCAAAACGAGCCCATATTACTAGCAATAGCAACAGTGAAGGTGATAGTAGCATAGCAAATGCGAAGAAGAACAAGATTGAGAAGAAAACATGGAACTATGATGACACAATCAAGCTTATGAAGCATATGGAAAATGGATGGCATGGTCCGCAGCAAAGCAAAGTGAAGGCATTAATAGTTTTTTTTTTTTCTCAAACAGAGTCAGGAGCAATTGAATATTGTAAGACGCTCTGATTCACAAGTGACCATCCATGTGCCAGCACAGCAAGAAACATTGCAGCGTTTAGTAGAGGAAATTGGTTTGGAAGAAGTGCAGCCTCAACATTTCCATGTCATTCAGTGGGAACACTTGAACACACTGTTTGGTGATGCCAATTGGCATGTAAGGATAGTGAATGAGGCTGGTGACCATGTCAGTGTAAACTTTGACATCCTGTCATTTACCATTGTTGAACATTAGCCTCCTGAGACATTCACTGCTGCCAACAAGAAGCTTCAGAAATGACTGATACACCGGAAGTTTGTACTTGTCGTTCGTTTTGTTAAGGACTATGGCAATCAATTCCATTTAGATTTAGAAGTTTAACATTGATCTATTCGTAAGTTTTAACGTATTGTACATGAGATTGCCAGTCTAAGTAAAAAGCCAATTAACATGAGCTGTGTGGCCTGACCAATTCTATCATTCATATAGGGTCACTGCAGAAGTGTTGACGCACAATTGAACATACATAAGCAGGCCGTCACTAACTTACAGACAGCGCTGTTAGAAAAGATTTATGACCTTATTTCCTCAACATTTTCGACCTTCGAGACAGGAATCAGCGACGTACAGAAAGAACTTTCTGATAGTCAAATAGCCAAAATAAAGCAGAATATTCTATATAAGACGTCGCTCCTAGTGCTTCTTTACTTTCCTAGTGAACTTTGTATCAATGTACTGAGCAAAGTTAAGACCATTAGCTTTGTTCTGCCAACTGTGTTGGACCTCAACTCGCATTTGAAAAAGAAGAGAGACAATGGTGGACATTGCATATATTTCATTCAATGATGATCCACATGCGATAGTTCTGCATGTTGGCACTAATGATCTTGTCAGGGAATTTTTACATCCTTTTCTGTCAAAATATTCCCAGCTCCTCTGGACTACCACGGAAAGGTTTCCCAACAGTCAAGTTCTAGTGAGTGGAGTTCTACCTCGGTTTGACAGTCCTGCCCTTGACGAGAAAGCCAGAGTCTTCAACATTCATTTGGAACACACTTGCCGAAAATTTGCTCGATGCAGATTTGTTGGATTTCAAAAGAGCTCCAGCTCATGAGAAGATTAAAGAAAATCAAATCTTCTCCTCCAGCACCTCAACAACCACCATGTTGAGCCACTTCCCATGCCACTAGTTTTTCCTGGACGCATGCCCCTCTACGGACTGCATCTAGTGAAATATCTGGAGTGCATGCCCCTCAGCTGGAGACATGTTGTGGTGAAGCTTATACAGTGCCTGTCCCTCACCAAACAGCTAGTGGATCATCCCAGATGCATTCCCCTCAACCAGCAATAGCGGCAGCAATAGCCATTGAAGTCTGGTTCTTCCCGTCGGCCTACACCTACATGTAGTAGTAGTGGATCATCCCAGATGCATTCCCCTCAACAAGCAATAGCCGCAGAGGTGTTATCATAAACTGTGGTAGATGCAGATACCCCAAAAAACCTGAAAGATACTCTGAAAGGTATGTTAAATGTGTCATCAAGAGGAACAGAGCCAAGTTCGTGGACATAATTTAGTAAGTTTGTAACTTTTCCAGGAATGTAAATAAACTTGCACAACTTTATTGGTTGATGTATTTTTTCTTAATGTAGTGGTTCCACTACGGTACTGCGGTTTCGCAGCCAACAAGGGAGCAAGACCCTAAAATTAATTAGGATAAGTGTATCCCAAGCACTCGATGAAATAAAAACAAGGGAAGACCAGTTCTTGTTGAATCGCAGAAAATCAGTCGAAGTGTAGAATTTATTCCAATCAGTTGAAGAATCAAGTTAATTAATAAACAATCAACGAATCACAAACAGTTGAGTTATTGAAGATGGAATCCAGTCTATAATTTGTAGAGAGTGATTATTAGCCCGGTTGTAGATAAGTTAACCCGATGATGAATGATGAGTACTTCAAGCAAAAAGATCCACCAATACCAAAAGATATCCTCGAAAAGATCACCGAAAAGATCCCCAAGCAAAAAGATCACCAAACAAAACGATCACCAACAAAAAGATCACCAGACAAAAAGATCCCCGGATGCAAGGCAGGTTACAGCTACACTACAGGTACATCGACCTATAAGTACAAAGCAGTAAACAGTATGCAGGGTGTCAAAATACAGTGAATGTGTACACAGTGAGGTTGAAAGGTCACCACGCGTAATGCCAGCACAGACACAACAATAATGGCTGTGCTGTGTACAAAGTATATGGCACGTACAGAAAGCATGCATGCATTATAAATGCATGAATGGCGACACGACATAGGTCAAACAGTTTTAAGTAGGAACACTCAAAATGCGCGTTTCAAGCCATGCTTGCAAATAAAAGGAACCAGAAACTCACCAAAATGGTCGGAGGAGTCCGCACTCCCTACATCGGCATATGCCCATGCTGACCAGCCAGGTTGGAGGCTGGTTTAACCCCGGAATTCTCCGGAGGAGAATTACATGACTGTTGTCGCCGAATCGTAAAACGAACAGTGTCCGTTTTCCGCGCGCGCTCACCTCGTGTGGACACATCACCAAGCAACTTTAAAATATTAGTACACCCGCATATGGACTAAGGTCGTGGGATCATCATCATTTAACAGTAACTATAAAATACAATTTCCACCATCACATGGATGTACTTTAAATACAATATAAATGGAATATTAAGAATATCCATTGACATTTAGTTTGGGCCTAATTGTTTACAAAGTATGAGGCGGAGTGATTTGTGTGTAAACTTGTACACATATGCATATTCATGAGGGACCATTCTAAATATAGCACTGTATCTGGGGAGTTGGGTATTGTGAGTAACTTACGAGTCCCCACAATTTCCCCGCTTTAAAACCACGCGACCCGAGTGGTCTATAATTAATATGCAAATGAATTCACCCGTTTCATTAATTAGCACATCACATTGTCAAAATTGGCAAGATCTAATCCAACAATCCCAGTGATCATACTGGAATGTTAACAATAACTCTTAACAACACTTGAATTTAAGTAAATACAAGTGAACATGCCATGCAATTAGGCTCCTGCACAATTATCATCAAAAACAGATGAAAAGTTGCTTTCGCAACACACTCATACTTCCAATACACCATCAAATGAAGTATTCTCAGAAGAATTATACAAGACATAATACTTCCTGCCTTCTACCATATTGACCATAATTATTTAAATCATGGCATTTTTCAAGGGGTCTGTTTATAAAAGTAACACTGCACTTAGTGCCACAGGAACCCTTCTATCCAAAATATCAAATGGAATTTTACAACAATCATTGTTTGTTCGTTTGTTTGTTTGTTTTTTTTTTTTTTTTTTTTACAACAATCAAATACCAGCTTTTGATTACCAGAAACACATGGTAACCAATTTATACATTCAGATAACACAGAGTAGTCTTTTCCTAATTTTCTGACAACATAATGACTTGGCACAAGTAAATGCACCAACAAGTGCCCAGAAAGAACAACAGATAATGTCATTGTTCAGGCTACTGTAGAACAATAAAGTACGACCAGATACAGATGTCTCAATGAATGTTTATACAATCAAAATTTGCACCAGCAAATGTAGGCAATGGAACGCTTTAATTACTCTCACTTTAATGACCACTGAACATCATAACAATCACAATTTGCACTTATACACTGCTTCCTTGATACCCATGCAATATTTACGCATCCCTTCAGGATTGAGGTGACATCCATCTACAAGGTACTTAGGGTAATTCACCCTTCTCTGTACATATATGCTCAAAGGCCTGCCTCATCAAGCGGGCAGGAAATTTAGGAATGACCAAAAAGGAAGACAGATGTCTGTCCGGACACGCCGAACTATCCAATTCTTAAGTAAACAACAACAATGACAATTTTACATCTATAAAACCATTAACAATGGTTTAACACCGCTAGATGCTTGAGCAAGAGAAAAATCTCTATTTACAGTAGAAAATCAGGATTAGATTACAAAACCACCTGAGTGAATGGACGCAAAGGCCGGTGAATTACCAACACCCTGAAGGGGCAACCTCTGGTGGACCAAACACTCTACCTTCTAATCCTCAGATTTATGGCAACTGCAGTCGAACCAGCAGGGACAGAGGCGGTTGACAGAACATTTCGCCAATATCCCTAAGTGAAAAACCAGTCTAGGGAAATACATGTAATACAGGCATTATGAGGCATAACCAGCCTGTTTTCACCAAATATGGATACTGCTGTTAAGTCAGAGAAACGGATTTATCCATATCCACTACATTACATATTTCCTGGATCCTTCTCAATGATTGAGCAGCGTTGGAACAAGGAGATAACATCAACTATCCCTTACAAAGCTGACAAACTGAGAGGAGCATCACCCCTCACAATCAATACAGCTGCACTATGCATGCAATACAATTGCTATTATTAGAAACTGTTGTAAACGGAGTGTACATATGCATTTTCCCAAGAAAGTACAAATTGGCATCACGATAAACCGCCAAGCGAACAAATCAGACAAACGTCTCACTTACGGGGTCATAACAGTACACGAATGCCCATTAATGGTGGGAACAAACGTCCCACTAACAGGGTCATCACAAGATGCCCATTAGTGGTGAGAACAAAACGTCTCACACACTGGGTCAAAACAGTACAGGTATGCCCATTAATGGTGAGACCAAAAGCCTCACATACGGGGTCATAACAGTATGCCCAAAAATGGTGGGAACAAACGTCCCACATACGGGGTCATAACAGTACATGAATGCCCATTAATGGTGGGAACAACCGTCCCACAAATAGGGTCATAACAAGATGCCCATTAGTGGTGAGAACAAAACGTCTCACACACTGGGTCAAAACAGTACATGTATGCCCATTAATGGTGAGACCAAAAGCCTCACATACGGGGTCATAACAGTATGCCCCAAAATGGTGAGAACAAAAATGCTGACAGTTAAGCACTCAACAGTCATACCGAGAGCCAAACAAGAAGCCGTCACAAACGTACATGGGCATAATATTTGGAATGCATTGTAAGACCAGTTTAAACCATAACAGCAGACTTTCCAACAATAACTTTCTGTCTCAATCTATGAGAAGGATCAGATTACATTATCCAGTTGCATCTAGACCAAGCTAGTTACAAACAAGTACTTACTTGTTGTACAGTCAAAATCCAAAATTGTGATATACATAATCGGAATCACAACAATCTAGCTGAACATGTATTTCAAAGTGTCCAGTCACTTCATACAGAAAACCACTTCTGGGGTAGTACTAGGAAGTGCTGAGCCAGAATGGGTAAGCACTTCCCTGCTTTTTTCCCAGTTAAGAGTCTTACAACTCAATAAACAGCTAATTTAACTTTAGCTATTTTTATGGTGCTCCCAAAATGAAAACGTTCATAATTAGCACTGATACGCCAGCTGAAAGCGTAAGCTGAAGGATATATTGGCCAATGTTTTAAGGGCCTTATTATACCTTCCTCAAATACAGACATGTGTTAAAAAAAGTACATGTACAAATAATTGTATAACACAAAACAATCCAAACCGTCCACAAGTTGGATGAATTGCCCAAGCGTACAAACATGCTCCAGTATATACGCACTGAAAAGATGGAAGATTCCCCCAGTCAGTGTATACCAAAGATATACATGTATATGTATGTATGTGCAATCTATGCCACAATGTATCAAAACAACATGTAGGCCTATGTCCTCAGACACTTAACTATACCATGATTTGCATATGCAAGGTAACGCACAGATACATATAATTTACATAGGACAATAAAATACAACATACATTACATGTACCATGAAATTGGAGTCACATAATTGTACAAGAACAATGGAGTTAGCGTCTACTGCCGAGTACAGATGACTGCCTCAGTCTTACAGGATCAGTTGACTCACGACGCGGCTATGACTATGAGGAATCCCAATGCTCCAGACATTGTGTGTAGGACTCCAGTCAAATTCGGCTGTTGCACCCGGGGATCTTTGAAGACAGTAAAAAAACAGTTCTGATGCTTGCAGATCATGAAGAAATCATGCAGAGTAGAAATGACACACTCATCCCATCCTCGTCGCCATTTTTCTGTAGTGGTGACACACTCATCCCATCCTCGTCGCCATTTTTCTGTAGTGGTTCCACTACGGTACTGCGGTTTCGCAGCCAACAAGGGAGCAAGACCCTAAAATTAATTAGGATAAGTGTATCCCAAGCACTCGATGAAATAAAAACAAGGGAAGACCAGTTCTTGTTGAATCGCAGAAAATCAGTCGAAGTGTAGAATTTATTCCAATCAGTTGAAGAATCAAGTTAATTAATAAACAATCAACGAATCACAAACAGTTGAGTTATTGAAGATGGAATCCAGTCTATAATTTGTAGAGAGTGATTATTAGCCCGGTTGTAGATAAGTTAACCCGATGATGAATGATGAGTACTTCAAGCAAAAAGATCCACCAATACCAAAAGATATCCTCGAAAAGATCACCGAAAAGATCCCCAAGCAAAAAGATCACCAAACAAAACGATCACCAACAAAAAGATCACCAGACAAAAAGATCCCCGGATGCAAGGCAGGTTACAGCTACACTACAGGTACATCGACCTATAAGTACAAAGCAGTAAACAGTATGCAGGGTGTCAAAATACAGTGAATGTGTACACAGTGAGGTTGAAAGGTCACCACGCGTAATGCCAGCACAGACACAACAATAATGGCTGTGCTGTGTACAAAGTATATGGCACGTACAGAAAGCATGCATGCATTATAAATGCATGAATGGCGACACGACATAGGTCAAACAGTTTTAAGTAGGAACACTCAAAATGCGCGTTTCAAGCCATGCTTGCAAATAAAAGGAACCAGAAACTCACCAAAATGGTCGGAGGAGTCCGCACTCCCTACATCGGCATATGCCCATGCTGACCAGCCAGGTTGGAGGCTGGTTTAACCCCGGAATTCTCCGGAGGAGAATTACATGACTGTTGTCGCCGAATCGTAAAACGAACAGTGTCCGTTTTCCGCGCGCGCTCACCTCGTGTGGACACATCACCAAGCAACTTTAAAATATTAGTACACCCGCATATGGACTAAGGTCGTGGGATCATCATCATTTAACAGTAACTATAAAATACAATTTCCACCATCACATGGATGTACTTTAAATACAATATAAATGGAATATTAAGAATATCCATTGACATTTAGTTTGGGCCTAATTGTTTACAAAGTATGAGGCGGAGTGATTTGTGTGTAAACTTGTACACATATGCATATTCATGAGGGACCATTCTAAATATAGCACTGTATCTGGGGAGTTGGGTATTGTGAGTAACTTACGAGTCCCCACATTAATATTATAGAGTTGGTCATAATCTGAAGCAGAAAGATTTACATCTCATGCTGAAGATGCAGCCTTGAAGACGCCACCTTAAACCCTATGAGATATGATATGGAGTTGCACAGAGCCATGTATTTTGAGCAACAGTCCAAAATTGAAGTGCTCAAAGACAAGTTTTCTGCTGCAAGATGTAAATTCAATGTGCGGAACACCAATCAAAAGATAAAATAATAAGAACAGAATATCTCCACCCTGAAGAAGAACAACACTGCAATTAATCAAACAATTTCATCCCTCAATGAAGAGCTTGAAGATGCCAAAGCAAAACTCATCGAATCACAGCAACTACTGATGGCGATGGAGCAAAGAACAGAAGGTACAAAAGCAGCCAACGTTAAGCTCAGAAAACAGAAGATGTACTTCAAAGACAAGGGAGAAACGCTGCAGTCCAGAGGAAGTGACAAAGATACAGTGGCACTGGAAAATCAAATAGCATTTCTTCAGCAGAGGAATTAAGAGCTTGAGAGCTTGTTGGGTCTTATACATGGGTGTTGATCCCGGGGGATGGGGGATATATCCCCCCCAATATTTGAGGTAGGGAGGATGGCGTGTAATACCATCCCCCCCCCAATATTTTGAGGTTGAATGGCATTCAAAGTTTATTTTATAGAAATATTGCATGATCCTTGTTGTTTTTGTTGTCTTCGCAGGGAATTTATACTACACCTGTATGTTTAATTCGTCTGAATATCGTTTTTAAATGCTCTAAAGTGCGACTTTTTGACTCTGTTTTTATCAAAAAGTCCCTGGTTTGGAAGGGAGGTATTCCACCTCCCACAGCCTCCCCCGTTCAGTCGCTTCGCTCCCTCGCATAGGACACCAAAATCACCAATCATCCCCCCAATTATGAAAAGAAATCGACACCTATGGTCTTATAGATCAAGAAAAGATCATACGACCATAGAAGACAGTATGCAGATGCTGTTAGAGAGACTGTGATGGCATTACTTTCGATGAATGTATCAATGAGAAAGATGAATGAAGTCATCAGGGTTATTCTGAAGAAAATGGCGGGAAAGACAGTTGACAGACTACCTTCTCAAGGGACAAAATCCCAATTTCTTCTGGAAGCAAGGCATCTTGCAGATTTGGAGGTCGCCAAAGTCATGCTGAGCAACAAACCAGAAGATGCTCTTGGGAATTGCAGATTAATTGTGATTTACCTGATCGACCATTTCTTCTCTAATTAGGGCCTCGGAGAAGAAGATGCTGAGCTTCACGCAGATAACTGTACGGGGAAAAATCAAAATAATTTTGTGGTATGGTACCTGATGTGGCGTGTACTTTAAAACCCAAAGGCACAAATCCATAACCTACAGTTTCATGTTGCCCGGCCACACAAAATTTCTACCGGATGGGGGGTTCGGCTTGATAAAGCAGAAGTATAGGAGGACTCCTGTGTCAAGTATCAGCGACCTCACCAGGATGGTGGACAGCTCAAGCATCATGAACACAGTGCAAGTGATGGGGTATGAAGATGGCCAGGAAGTTGTGCTGCAAGGTGGATGGAACAACTACCTATCAAATTTCTTCAAGACAATCCAAAACATCACTAGCCAATACCACTTCAGGTATGAGTACATGCATAAACATGCTTATACTGTAGGCCTTCAGAGAAACTTGTTTTGAGAATGTAGGCCTAACTCGGTTACACTTCCCTTGACTTGAAAAGAAATTCACTGGTATTATTTATTATTGTATGTTACTATGTTCATATAATCCACAGGTTGTACATTAGTTCAAAACTAACAAAACATAGACTGTCAATATGTTAAAAGCCATCCCTCAGGCCTCAGCATTGTCATCATTAATTGAATGGATTCACATCACTGTCAAATACTTCAAATAATGACAAATTAGTTTCAATTCTTTGGTTCCTCTACCTCCGATTCCATTTGTTGTTGATTTCCTTAACTCACCAGTCACCAAGTCTTCAGGAATGCACATACTTTCCATTGAGCTTCTTTAGTAATGCCATACTTGATGTCGTGCTCAGTTTGAGCATGTAAATATTTGTTTGTTTTCCTTATATAATGAATCCCATTTGTGATTTTGTTTCATTGTTTTGTTATGCTTGTTAATTGTTTTAATTTGATTAGATAATTCTGATAGTGAGTTAGTATTATTTCATGGTAAGAACATGTTGAGCTATTGCACCTTGATCCAGCTTTGTACTGTAGATGATCGTGCGCTGTACAGTATTTACCTGTTTTCATTTAAAGTGCTCTCTACACTCATCCAAATCTCATCGTACCTTTATCTTGTGTAACTTGATTCACTATTTATTGTTTAACATTTTTCTACGTTTCACTCAAATTGTACTTTAATTATCAGATGGTTCTGCCCATGGTGGAGATTAGCACACGCGAGAGTTGCCAATGGTTATTGAGCCACTCAAGCAGACAATAGACATGACAAAGGATGATGGTGAGTATACCAGTAGTAGTTCAAAGTGCACTATCGACCTATAGGCCCCTAACTGGTGAAATATAGGCTGCACTGGTACTTTTAACATTTTAATAAAGACATTCCATGATGCTACGAGTAAGAAGGTTTTCTTTCATGTGAAAGCAAATGAGAATTTTTGTGATGTTGCAGGTAATCAAGACACTACTGACGCAATGAAAATCACTTCAACCTTCCAAAGGTTGATTTTTTACAGAACTGAAGATAACACATGTCCATGATACTTCTTTTATGTCTTTCAGAGATTGCTCATCAATGATCCAGTAAACCCCCTGAGATATGCTGGGGTTCTGGTGAGCAAGGTGGGATACAGGACAATGATACAAAGGGCTTCCAAGGCAGCAAACAAGGGGAAGAAGCTGCTGAATGAGGCTCTTGATCTTGTCTTTAAGAAAGAAGAACTGGCAGCATCAAGTGGCATGGGGTTGTGCAAGGAGAAAGGGGACAAGACATCCAAGCCATTGGATATACACTAAGAGAAACATAGAGGCACCATTCTGTCACCTGGCCAACTGTCAAATGAATGACCAAAACAGACCTGAAATGATTGACTGGGTGCAGTGTTCAGGAAGGACATGCAGCAAGTGGTGTCATATATTTTGTTGCAGCCTGGAGGAAGTACCAGCTGATAATGTATGCTTCACCTGTCCTGAGTGCAAAAAGCTTAGAGGTATGCCCCATAACCTTCAGAAAGCAAAACATGTTTACATTCATACCTGAAGAAACAGACCCTTTCTTTAACTCCAAATATGATATTTTATGTTGTTTTACATTTCAAAACAGGGCATGTGGGCTTCTTGTGTCCAAGCATAAAACAAACACCAGAAGAACATATCACCGGGTCTGTAAGGAGTTGACTGTGAAACAAGTACAAGGATCCACGTCTCCTAACAGAATGTGAAGTCCATGTGATAAAGAAAGCATCCACAAGATTAACGGAGGTCACCACAGACAAACATAAGAGGCAATTCATTCTTTTTTGTTCTGCTCTTATACAGACAGAGCACAGTCTCTGTAATGCATAGAAGATATTCTACATCATGTGCATATTGTTTCATGGACAATGGGTAATGTCACGGTGGCACTAGAGTCACTGAAAAATCTCATATATACAGAAGCAAATGGAAGGCACAGTGTGCAACCACAAAGTATGGAAGGCGGTTAAGAGCCACACCGCCGAAAAATGTCACAACAAATGAGCATATCTCCGAAGAAAAGGTATAGAGATGTACCAAAGAACAATGCTGGACAACAATTGTCTTGCAATGAACAGGTTGAAAGATGTCTGAAAGACGCATTATGTATCCTCAAACTTGAAAAAACAGTGGAAGCAGGATGTTAAAGAAGACTTCATCTGGTGGCAGAGGATGTAGAGTCCTTTACTATGTGACATGTAAAATGATTAATTACATTGATGTCTTTCATAATTTGTCTAGCTTTATCAAAAGACGAGGACGGAGCCCACGTACAGTCATGCTTTCAAGTGATACAGATGTTCCACCACACCAGGAGCGAAAGTTCTTAGAGTTCGAAAGCTCACTACTGAAGCTGTTCGGAAAGTGCCACTGGTGTTGCTCTTCTAATGTCAAAGTGTCAAAGTGACAAAGAGAACTGTAGCTTGACAATAGGGCAACAGTGCCACAAGTGCCTCTGATGATTCTGCTGGGAGTCCCAGCCTTGGTTTGCATCAATACCAGCAGGGAGTGTTCTCCTCTCTACTGCTATCATGTTTGAAGGTGCAGATCCTACACAGACACTGCACCTGCTGAACAGCATGGGAGTTACAACACACACCATCAGAACTTTCTATGACCACCAGGCCAGGTATCTAGTCCCAGCTGTTGAAACAATCTGGAAAAACCAAATGTAATCACTTGGATGGCATTACGATGTCACATGAAGACATTGATCACAAGAATGATTACAGGAGGAGCGCTGAGGTCTCTCAGCAAAATCGCCCAAGGAGCTGTATCAGCACACATTCCACATGATCACAGTGCAGAGTCGGCTAAACTGTATCATCTCACATCAGCACACATTCCACATGATCACAGTGCAGAGTCGGCTAAACTCTCTCATCTCACATCAGCACACATTCCACATGAGCACAGTGCAGAGTCGGCTAAACTGTATCATCTCACATCAGCACACATTCCACATGATCACAGTGCAGAGTCGGCTAAACTCTCTCATCTCACATCAGCACACATTCCACATGATCACAGTGCAGAGTCGGCTAAACTCTCTCATCTCACATCAGCACACATTCCACATGATCACAGTGCAGAGTCGGCTAAACTCTCTCATCTCACATCAGCACACATTCCACATGATCACAGTGCAGAGTCGGCTAAACTCTCTCATCTCACATCAGCACACATTCCACATTAGCTCCACACCCACTCCCCGGGACTCGGCTTGACATCCCAGCAATTCCCAGCAATTCCCAGCAATTCCCAGCAATTCCCAGCAATTCCCAGCAATTCCCAGCGATTCCCAGCGATTCCCAGCTTCTATTGCTTAACCAATCTCTTTACTTCAACCTGCCAATTCCCAGCAGTGTGCCAACTTTGCCAACCAATGGTAGAGGGCCATGCACGGGGGGGGGGGGGGGGGGGGGGGAAAGACTGCGCATGCTCACAAACTTAAAGAAATGAGAGTAATCCGCCATTGTTTTTTGGTTCGGCGATGCGGGCGGAGGCTATGCATAAACCTATGGTGAAGAAGAAACGAGAAACAGGTAAGATTTCTGTAATTACAGTTCTCTTTTTATTGGCTTTGGGACAGAAGTAGTCCAGATTTTTTTCGGGAACAATGAATTGGCTCCGGGATTGAATTTAAAAGGCGATGTAAAAGAGGTTCAGTATCTTGTAATCCGCCATCAAGTTGTTTTTTGGTTCGGCGATGCGGGCGGAGGCTATGCATAAACCTATATGGTGAAGAAACGAGTAACAGGTAAGATTTACGTATTCAAAGTTCACTTTTTATTGGCTCCTGGACAGAAGAAGTTCACCTTTTTTCAGGTACAATGAATTGGCCACGGGGTAGAATTTATAAAGCGATGGAAAAGAGGTTCAGTAACTAACTGTTTTCAATGCAAAGTTGTGATGTTCAACTGTTGGAATTCAATTTTGATTCAGAATTTTACTATTTTTAGGGCCTACTGCAGACCATGCATGAAGGATTAATACCATGAGAACTTAACTTACATATGCTCTTCTTTGACCCTGAAAACCAGTTTGTAGGAATTGTTTCACTATTTTATTTAAGTATTATTTGCCCTGTTCTAGATAATTACCACTACACTAAGATCAGTTTTGCTTGTTTTTTGTTTGGCCTAACCCAGTCCTGGTACCAGAATTTAAGTTACAGTTTATTTCCCCCTTACTTTCTTGCTTTAATACTTTGATACTTTCCAGGTTTAGTAACTCTAATTCTAAAAGTTTCTCCTGGTTTTCATGTGCATCATACCATGGAGGAATAATAAAACATAGTTCCTCCATGATCATACCATGCCTTATAGCCCTTTGTTACTTTCTTTCTTGGAAGTTCATGTGATGATTTATTTGGTCTAGCCAGGAAGGGATTTGAATACATAATGAGCCCCATAGGTCTGTGCAGTAACTTTAATTTTATGAGGTGCTAATCCTTTGGTGCACAATGGCTTGCAGTTCTTAAAGAGACTTTTAGGAAACTTTGTGCTCAGTCTATTTTTCACATGTACTAGTACATGTATGTTGTAATCTTAAATAATCTTGTGTTTCTTTTCCTGGTTTTATAATTTTTATATTTTGGAAAAAAATATGAACAAATCAGGATTTTAAAAGCAAGTTTCTTTTCCTTCATTCCCAACTTTTTCCGGGGTTTTGCAAACCTTTCAATTGAACCCAGAGTCCTCCCTGAGTAAGATTATAATTTGCTATTCCAGTTCACAGATTTTCCTTGTTACATGAGCAATATTTTGTACTTGTTTCAAGGTGTTACATACTTCATTGTCATGGGGTTACATGTATTTAATGCACATTATTTTAACTCTTTTTTTCTTCTTCAGTATGCCGAAGAAAGGGAGGCCCGATGCATATTGGCATGATATAATGCTGAAGTATGCTGCCGGTGAACACCGCTTTAGAGTTGGACAATCACCAGGCTCAACAAAGTGGAAGAAAGTTGTCAAGGCCATTGATGAATGTCCACGCCACAAGACGACCAACACAGTTGATCTGTTTGGCAAGCAGATAGTTTGCAAGTGTGGCTACCACAAGGTAAATTATGTGCATGTGAGTCATACACAGACATGCTTGAACCTTCCTTCCAGGGTTGATAAAAATCATGATTTTTTTAAATTAAATCATGATTTAAATGGAGTGTTTTAAATCAAACAACCCTGCTTCCCCCCCCCCCCTCCCTTGAATATAGTTCTTGTGGACTGCTTGGACAAATTATGTTTCCTTTGTTAATGTTTTGGCTTTTACTAGCTAAATTTCACTTTTCAGAACATGATGGTTTCTGTTTCTGATGGACGATGTATGATAAATATGTGTAACATCGATTGTGCTGGAAAGAATATATTGGTGTCCATATTGCCATTGATGAACATTTTGTGTACAAATAACAAACATTGTTATTGGCTGATTGTTGCTGATGTATATATATGAGATCAAAGAACAAGGGCTTCTGCAAACTGGTCTATGAGTCTACACTCCACAGTTCTAAATTCACCATCAATATATTGCCACCTTGCTAGTGCTTCTATCTTCACCTGATTTGGAGAACTGTCTTGATGAGTTTAAAAAACGCTTGTCTTTTCCTATCCTTCCTTTGCTGGCCTCTTTAATACTTTTATTTTGAAGATAATATTTCTATAAAGTCCTTGCAATGATAGGCTTACTTAATATTTGTGCATTTTTGTTTTTGATTTACAGAGCAAGTAAACTCAATCCACGGCCGCAAAGTCAGTCCCAGCCAGCAGCTCCAGATCATTGTCATCTGCATCTCCTATTCCATGCTATGAGTGTGAGCAACTTATAAATGTGGATGACTTTGAAAACCACCTGGCAAAATATCATGCCAAAATTGCATGTGAACAATGCTCTACCATTGTAAATACAGTTCACTACCAGGCATTAGTTGCTGTCTCAACTACTGCTGACCGTCCACCGTCCAGTCGTCCACCAGCTGCATCTCCTGCTGCTGACCGTCCACCGTCCACGCTCTCTCGTCCACCAGATGTCTCAACTCCTGCTGGCCGTCCACTGTCCAGTCGTCCACCAGCTGCATCTGCTGCTGCTGACCGTCCACCATCCACACTCTCTCGTCCACCAGCTGCCTCAACTCCTGCCAGCCGTCCACAGTCCGCACTCTCTCGTCCACCAGCTGCCTCACCTCCTGCCGACCGTCCATCGTCCGCACTCTCTCGTCCACCAGCTGCCTCAACTCCTGCCAACCGTCCACCGTCCGCACTCTCTCGTCCGCCAGCTGCCTCACCTCCTGCCGACCGTCCACCGTCCGCACTCTATTGTCCACCAGCTGCCTCAACTCCTGCCAGCCGTCCACAGTCCGCACTCTCTCGTCCACCAGCTGCCTCAACTCCTGCCAACCGTCCACCGTCCGCACTCTCTCGTCCGCCAGCTGCCTCACCTCCTGCCGACCGTCCACCGTCCGCACTCTCTCGTCCGCCAGCTGCCTCACCTCCTGCCGACCGTCCACACTCTCTCGTCCGCCAGCTGCCTCACCTCCTGCCGACCGTCCACAGTCCGCACTCTCTCATCCACCAGCTGCCTCACCTCCTGCCGACCGTCCACCGTCCGCACTCTCTCGTCCACCAGCAGCCTCACCTCCTGCCGACCGTCCATCGTCCGCACTCTCTTGTCCACCAGCTGCCTCAACTCCTGCTAACCGTCCACCGTCCTCACTCTCTCGTCCGCCAGCTAACGTAAGAGGCAATTCATTCTGTTTTTGTTCTGCTCTTATACAGACAGAGCACAGTCTCTGTAATAAAGAGAAGATATTCTACTTCATGTGCATATTGTTTCATGGACAATGGGTAATGTCACGGTGGCACTAGAGTCACTGAAAAATCTCATATATACAGAAGCAAATGGAAGGCACAGTGTGCAACCACAAAGTATGGAAGGAGGTTAAGTCATAAAAGAGCCACATCGCCGAAAAATGTCACAACAAATGAGCATATCTCCGAAGAAAAGGTATAGAGATGTACCAAAGAACAATGCTGGACAACAATTGTCTTGCAATGAACAGGTTGAAAGATGTCTGAAAGACGCATTATGTATCCTCAAACTTGAAAAACAGTGGAAGCAGGATGTTAAAAGACTTCATCTGGTGGCAGAGGATGTAGAGTCCTTTCCTATGTGACATGTAAAATGATTTATTACATTGATGTCTTTCATTTGTCTAACTTTATCAATAGACGAGGACGGAGCCCACGTACAGTCATGCTTTCAAGTGATGCAGATGTTCCACCACACCAAGAGCGAAAGTTCTTAGAGTTCGAAAGCTCACTACTGAAGCTGTTCGAGAAGTGCCACTGGTGTTGCTCTTCTAATGTCAAAGTGTCAAAGTGACAAAGAGAACTGTAGCTTGACAATAGGGCAACAGTGCCACAAGTGCCTACAATGATTCTGCTGGGAGTCCCAGCCTTGGTTTGCATCAATACCAGCAGGGAGTGTTCTCCTCTCTACTGCTATCATGTTTGAAGGTGCAGATCCTACATAGACACTGCACCTGCTGAACAGCATGGGAGTTACAACACACACCATCAGCACTTTCTATGACCACCAGGCCAGGTATCTAGTCCCAGCTGTTGAAACAATCTGGAAAAACCAAATGTAAATTTTTCCACCAGGGGAAGTGAAAATGTTATGATCAGATTCACCCGAAGTTAAAACTAACTGTTTGGTCTGTACGTTGTATTACCATGAACAAATAACATCATAATTTCATACCAGGCAATACGCCAAACAACCATGATTTCAATGCATTAAATAATCACTCAACTCTGCCTCCAATTAATTATTCGTATTATTAAAAAATCAAGTTTCTTTTGAAAAATATAGGCAGTCATTTAAAATGAGGAGACTAAGGTGTATGGCCTCACCCCTGAAGGAACACTTGACCATTCTATGATGACATAGGGAGAAGAGATTGCTGAACGTTAAGATGAAAGCGACACTGACCCCTGATGATGATGACAGCAACTCAGATGACAGCAACGAGCGCACTCCATCACTGAAGAAACTGTAGCAGAAGATAAGGCCCAATGTGACACTTCACAATCACAATACAAAGGTATGGATCTCTTGTGTTTGTGAAAATCCCAACGTCATGTTAAGTGTGCCAACAATGCCCGCATGCATGGGAGAAACTACAATACTATTATTTGCAAATCTGGGTTTACAATTACGTGGGATAACGTCCAGAAGGGGGTTCATCGAAGACATCAGTCTTCAGAGAGGTCAAACCGGATGTTGATGTGGGCCTTGGCGTTTGCGGCGGTCAACAGGGTTGATTTGGAAGGAGGTGTGATGGACGAGGATCAGCCACTTCGTAGAGCTGAAGAGATGCCCCTGTCAACCTTCTTACCACAGCCAGAAGACTGGATGGCATTACGATGTCACATGAAGACATTGATCACTGGATGGCATTATGATGTCACATGAAGACATTGATCACTGGATGGCATTACGATGTCACATGAAGACATTGATCACTGGATGGCATTACGATGTCACATGAAGACATTGATCACTGGATGGCATTACGATGTCACATAAAGACATTGATCACTGGATGGCATTACGATGTCACATGAAGACATTGATCACTGGATGGCATTACGATGTCACATGAAGACATTGATCACTGGATGGCATTACGATGTCACATGAAGACATTAATCACTGGATGGCATTTCCATGTCGCATGAAGACATTGATCACTGGATGGCATTACGATGTCACATGAAGACATTGATCACTGGATGGCATTACGATGTCACATGAAGACATTGATCATTGGATGGCATTACGATGTCACATGAAGACATTGATCACATGAATGATTACAGGAGGAGCTCTGCCGTCTCTCAGCAATATCGCCCAATTTTCGACCCCTAATAAGACATAGCAGAAGCGAGTGTTAGAAGAACCCAAAATATTACCAAAAATACAACAGAATTCCTTACTCTATGGTTTAACAAGTGGCAAGGGGGTTGAGATACTGTTTGTGTTAAATATTTCTTGGGGTAATATGCCCCCATCTTGTTGGAATAGGGTTTAAAAAAGCAGTGAACATAACTATCACAATCGACATCATGGAACATCATGGATACGGCTCATAGTCATATTTTCAGGTTGTTTAAAGAAAGTGCTATGGCTAAAGTTCCAGTAAAGTTGGCACACGCTAAGATAGGGGAAGTTATTCCTACTCTCAGTTCGCGTGGAAGAGGTAAACTTCTCAGAAAATGTTTTGGGAAGAGTCTAAAACGCGGGAAGCCTGGCCCATCAAAAGGAAACCCCTGTCAGCAATGGGTTTATTATGGAATTGAGCTTAGAGCGCCCAATGACGAGGAAGGATTAGAGGGTATCGTGTCCGACAAAATATTTGTGCCAAGCAGTTGGGGCAAGAACCGTGCAGACACCCCACCATTACTTCATGGTGTGGACAACATCCTCCGAGGAGTTCATGTCACGCCCGCTGAAGTTGCGGTGATTCAGGAAAGAGTTGCCGCTTTACAGCAACAGCTAGAGCAGGCAAGAAAAGATGCAGATACAAGACCAACTGTGATCAAACATTATACCGGAGGTCTTCCACCTTCTATGATGCTGACTAGAGACCTTATTCCACCAGGTAAAATCATTGGGTGTGGCACTTATGGAGAATGTCAGATGTCTTTCTATAAAGGAGTACTGGTAGTGGTAAAACAAATGAAAAATGCTGACAACCTGCCACCCACGAAGCTACGCGAGAGCGTCCTAAATGAGGCAAAAACCATGTTCAACCTGGAGGCTCATATAAATTTGCCACAGTTAGTTGGAGTGTGTATACGGGAATTGCCTTATTGCCTCATCACCCAGTATTGGGGCAGTCCTGATGATGGCAGCCTGACCATCTTCAAAGTCCTCAAATCCAAACGGCTTCCTGTTGCCGTGGTGGAAATTGAACGAGGGAAGATTTCCTCTTCTTTCGAAGGCAGCAAAGGCATACTTTCCGGCATACATTTCCCATGTATCCCTGCAACAAGTGTACCTTCGGAAAGATTGATTTAGTACTGCGAGGAACATTATTTCTACCAAAAGATCTTGCCTAAAGCCTAAGAATGTGTGGTACTTAACCTTTCTGCACGACAATTGATGTTTTCTGTTAATAAGTAGGCATTAGCTTTTTAAGTCGCCATAAAAAACTATACCCATCCCGGTTTTGTATTTTCCAAAATGATGGTGACTTTGTAACAAGGTTTTAAGTGGTATAACTTGACTCCATTTTGCCTTGATTTTTCAGTATTGGTACCTAAAGACGTATTAGAGAAAATTTTTAGAATAAAAAGTTAAAACAAAGTAATTCTTTTTATAGGCCCATATTTGTTTATTAGATGCCGACATTGGAAGATATATTCAAACATGGTTCCAAAAGCTACAAGCCACCGCTCCATGTACAGATCATCAATAGTATCAAGTACGATACCTTCACCAAATTTGGTGTAGCAGATAACATACTTGCCACAGAATGCATTGTGTATATGACAACAACAAAGCAAAAGTAATGACTGATGATGCATCGATCATGATTCTCAACTATAACCTCAAACAAATGCAGCTGCACAAAGTCATCAAAATCAACCAGAATTCAAGAGTCATGAAGACAGGCAAAGTACATATCACTGATGACATTCACAAACAAGGCCAAATGATCGCTCATCCCAAGCCAGCTGAATTCATCAGAGTCGAGACCATATCAACCTCACCACTCAAACAACTAGCATCTGTCCAGGGCCAGCTCATTGGTGTAAGTATGCAGGGAAATACCTGCACACTGTTTCCACAAAGTATTACTTGGGATTTATTCAGAAAAATGAAAACAAAACGTGTTGCATACATACATTACATGCCATTTAATATTTTCATTTTGTTTATTTTCTCCATCAAGCAACTCCACGACCAAAGGCAAATTTCACAAAGGATGATGCCCTGAGATGTGCAACATCTTTCTTCATAGTAAGCTTGGAAGATATGAAAGGACATCCCATATTCAACTGTGGCAGTGAAGCATCATTAGATATCATTGATTTAATCACTAGTCTGCTTCTGCTATCACAAAGTCCTGAGTTTGTAGGCTTTTATTCATCATCAGTGTAAGCTTTATGGATTGTTCTGACATCATGTGAAGGCAGGTTCTTAAAACCTGAAGCATATGATACAATGTGGAGAAATGTTCATGACTACAGATTTACATCATGTGCTGAATGGGGGAAATTCCTACAGGGCCATTCCATGTCAAATCAACCAATGGGGCTGCGGGTCACCTCTCCAATTTGGCTGAAATTCATTTCTAACAATCATCTATATATATAATGAACATATATGCAAAATTAAACATTTCAACTCTAAGTCGTTTCGGAATTACGACCTGTCAAAGTGGGCGTGGTATCGCCCTTAAAAAGACAAGGTCTATCATATTTGCCTGTGTGGCAATGAAAAGAGATTTGTTCTGTTCTGTAATGAACTGCTACAGTTAAGTCCAGAAAGGAAGAGTGGAAGAAATCAAGAAAGTCTTTCTGAGGCAGCTTATAACTCAGCTGCCCAGTGGATGCTTCTGGGATCCAGATGAGCAGCTGAAAGAGCAGGCACTATCAGAAATATAAAGCGGCATGGTGTTCTTCATCAGGAGAAAGTCTCCGAGCTGATGTCCAGAGACGTATTTCCAGTTTCTAATGAGCAGAATGGTCTGATGGAATCAGCCTTTTCCCAGTGTGAAGAAAATCTCCCCAAAACCTTTGAGAAGGGCTCAGCAGCACATTTGTTGTGGGAGCAACAAAAGGAGGCAATAGAGAAGGAAAAACAGATGCGCTGGTACCCAGCCATCATACGATGGAGCATAGCAATTCAAAGCAAATCTGTTAGTTCCTACAACTTAATTCGGCAAAGTGGGTTTATGAAGCTACCTCATCCGAGCACACTATACCCATATATACCCACTTTGCTGATCCAACAACAGGGTTCAATGCGGCGATGCTTGACAGGATCATGCAGGACAACCACATTTTGTCTTGCCCAGGTCGCGAAAGGAATGTCTCATTATTATTTGACGAGATGAAAGTCAAGACAGGGCTGGTGATTTCCGTGAGGTCCGGAAAAGTCATTGGGTTTACGGATGTTGGGAGCATCGCCAATGAAGTGGCTGATTTTGAGAGGAAATGTCGTGGGGAGTCGGAGCCGGTTGTGGCTAGTCATGTTCTGGTCCTCATAGTACAAGGAATGTTCAATGCGCTGCATGCACCAGTTGGGTATTACCCTAGTACAGGCGTCACTAGAAACAATCTTTATTCCTGTATGTGGGAGGCCATCGTTTTCCTATAGAAAGCCGCTTTCAAGTGCATGCCCTTGTGTCAGATGCCGCCTCACCAAATTGTAAGTTTTATTGCTTACATTCACCTGAGGTAGCTACAGAGGCCGCTTACTTCACAGCAAACCCTTGTGATCCAGACCGACAGGTGTTCTTCATCTGTGATGTGCCTCATCTGGTGAAGACAACCCGTAACAACTGGGAGAACTCTGGATATCACAACAAGTCCAAGACTCTTTGTGTAAGTAGTGTTGTTATTTGTTTTTGTTCTATCATATTAAGGTAACAAATATCTGCATGTAAAACTTAGCATGTCTTCAGAACTTTTAACTGGAAAAATAATATTGAAGTCACACTCAAGTGACTCAATTTATTTTTGAGAAGTGAACAAAGAAAAATTGACTGGAGCGGGATTCAAACCAGCGTCCTCCTGAATACAGTCAATTAATTTTTCTTAAAATTTTGTTGCCAATTGTGTATACAAAAAAATGAAAACCATCTACATGTATTGTTATTAAAGGTACAGTACAGGATTGGTAACATAAAGGCCAAACAAATGGCATATTTTGAAAGTGAGTCAATCCTATGGCATTTAAATTTCACCCTATTGCATGAGAATCACTACATGAACGTCTTAAGGGACACAACAAAATGATTGAATTAAAATGATGAAATTCTGCAGGATATCATCAACATGCCCCAGTACCTGAAGGAGGTGGATCCTAAAACTCATCCTCAGCCGTTCGTGCTCTCATTGAGCAGCGCAAGCCATCTCGAATCAAGAAATGCCTTTATAATAATTGAGAAGCAAGCCATTCCTCAGCCTTCTACATGTATAATGTTGTATGCAAATATGTTATTTAATACAGCTGTACAGGCGACAAGGCACACAAGAAGCCAAGGCATGGTCGCTAAGCCACCCACTACTTCCACTGGTATCGTGTGCAAACTATTGGATGATCGTTCTGATGAGGAAAGCAGCAGCTCTGACGAGGATGAAGAGGACGAGAATGTTGGTCCTTCTCAACCCGAATCCCCTGGCTATACGCCATCATCAGAATCATCATCAGAGTATGACAACTCCACCCCCAAAAAGAAAACCCAAAGACCCATCAAAAAGTTTTATCTCTTATTTTTAATAAGAGTCATAGATGTGACTCGTGTTTATCTTTATTTAATAGCAAAGGATTCCTCACATAGGTGGGAAGGTGCATCCTTTCTTACTTTGACTTCCAATGGACCAAAACTCTTAAATGTAATAGAAATAAACAGAACAATTGTCCACTTATACTTTTCTTTCAGCATGACCCATCATAAACTGTGACGGACATCTGAGTGTCATTCATACAGGAAACTTGTTACCATTTGATTTATTACGTTATTTTTAATTTGTTTCTACAATTTCATTTGTATTTTTAATGCAGGAAAAGAGGGAGGAGCTCACGCACAGTTGTGGACTATTCTGAAATGGGCAGCATAGATTCCCATACTAAGCACAAATATATAGTAAGTGCTTCTAGATTGTTCAAGCTCCTAAAGAGATGCTAGGGTTGCGGCTCCTATGTTGTAAATAAACAGAGGGAGATTAGCACCATGCTATCGGTGACACAGGAGTGCGAAAGTTGCAACCTGGGGCAGCAGATCTTGGAGAGCCAGCCATGGTTTAACAACGTACCATCTGGCAACATTCTCTTGCCAGCTGCTACACTGTTTGCAGGTGGCAACTTTGCAACAACTGTGCAGATTCTGAATAATCTTAATTTAGCCTGCATGTCTGAGAGGACATTCTACAACCACCAGGCCAGCTTTCTCCAGCCAGTCATTGGAGTTGGAAGTGCCCTCATCCAGCAACTCCTTGATGCTGACAAAGTGACAAGGCACTATTATTATTATTATTATTATTAATGGTTTATTGCAGACATTTTGTAGCAATAGGCTGAATTGCTTGTCGTTTACATAGATGAAAAGAGAAGGAAAATCATCAGTCCGGATTCAAGGGGATGAAATACAACTCTGGGCTGCCATCACAACGGAATTTGTCAAGAGTTTCCCAAGCTGTCCTTACAACACATGGGAGAGCGTGAAAGATCGAGTTGAATATTTGAGAAAAAAATAACGCCCAGCCAAGCGGGAAAACAATAAATCGGGACGTGGGAGAGTGTCATCCCCATTTTATGACGAGAAGAGCAAAGTATTTACCACTGGTAGCAGGTGATCTGGAGGAAGTGTCAAAACATAGGTCTAGCTGTCCCCTACACATCAGAACTGCGATGTAATGCGTCATCTGTAAGCTGATGGCCCTACCGTTCCTTCCAAGCTTACCTCAAGCCACAGAGCAAACCAATAGAGCCCCTCCATTGGTCATTGCAAGTGGAAAGGAAAGCTTATCTTCAGACTTGTTTGTACGGTATTAAACATTTGTCATCCACCATTACTGGCATGCAAAACATGCTGCTATCTCTCCTGAATGAGAGAACAGTTTGTGGATAATGAGATGTCACCAGTGCCATGTGCTACCCTAGTACCATTAGTACATCATAACAGTGATGAAGAGATCATCCTGGATGAAGAGATCACAAAGTTGAAAAGTCAACTACAGGAGAAAGACAACATAATCAGTCAGCTCAGAAAACAGCTTCAGGCATGTCAATGTATTAGCAATTGAAATCTTGCACATGTGCTGAATTTGATGACCATGTTTCAGCAAAGGCAATTCATCAAGTTTTTGTCAAAGAGTGTTGGAATAAATACTCTAACCCCTCTGATAGCCTCCCTTGCTTCCATCACCAGCTCCGGCTCCAGCCTCATCTCCATCACCAGATCCAGCCACTGGCCCAGCCAGCAAGCAAGAGATGGTTGATGTAGGAGGGGTAGCTATCAAGAAAGTAATCTACGACTCCTGCATCACTTCAGCAAAAAGAGCTCCAGCTAAGCTGGTAAGAAATTTACTTCAGGCCTTCATTTTGGAAGAGCAACTTGCTAATAGCTGTAGCATGGATCGGCCAGGTCTTCCTGTTCACATTATCAAAGCCATTAAAGGTAAGCAAGTGGATGTGTGCATCTTGTACATTATTTCCTTTGCAAAGGAGTTAGTTGGGGGTCATGTTCTTGGCAAGAGCAATTCAAATAGGAGTAAAAATAAGGCCAGAGAGAAGATGAGGACTCATGCAAAGGTTCTGGATAAATGTATATCCAGACAGCTGAACAACATTATTCAGCAGTATTCAGTATTCAAAAACTTGAGCTTCTAGTGGTATCCTTCCACTGTTCTTCAATTTGACTTCAGCAACAACAGTTCACTACTCGATGATGAAGACAAAGAATACACAGTAAGAACAGAACAACTCAGTGCTGTCCTTAAACTCAGGGTAGGCCCAGTTCCCCCTAAAAAGAAGACATAGACCACACCGTGGACAAGTAGGATTGCCATCCTGACTGATGTGGATACATTTAAGGCACCTACACCAAGGGAGAGACAATCCCTTAAAGATATTGGCTACGGTGAGCAGAAAATCACCTCCAACCTTAATCGTGGCCGTCATGAAAGCCTGCTTCGATGGACCTTATCGAAGATAGCCTGTTTTCCGTGGACACGATGTTCCTGCACCAAGCAACGAACCTACTGAATCGCAACAGTCTGACTCTCGCCAAGGTATAAAACACACACTTATGTACACACTTTGCACTATGAGAAGAAGACGATGTCGCCAAAATCAAAGAAAGAATGGTAATAGTGGTTCAGCGAATTTTGGTTAGCCACATCAGTGCCTTGAGCGACATCAAAGTGCCGGCCAATGTTCCTCATCAATTTTCAAATCTTAAAAAATCAACAGTTTGAGATATTAAGTTAAGATTCTTTTACCAAAAGTGAATGTTAGGTAAGGTCAGATTTTGATTATTAGATTCAAATTGCTTGTAATTGGACACCTGATGATGTCATGATGACATAAAGTTTTGGCACACAACTCAGCCCCCCCCCCCCCCCGCCCTTCAGACATAAGGCGGCTCTAGTCTACAAAACTGGACAACTTAATTAACAATAAAACAGATCACAAGACTATGCAGACCGTTATTATCCACCATCTTTGTGCCCCTCTGAGACTGACCCAATCACCAACTTTTACAATATTTACTTTTTACTAAAGCATCATTTCTCTTTCCTTCTACTGAAATGCAATTCCACTTCCCGCAAGACAGAAGTAGTGGCCTTTGATATCCAAGATGACTTCATTGAACTCACCACCTCGGACAACGGCTACCCATCATACAACATTCAAACATCTCTGATATTGCAGGCCTTGGGTATTGCAGATGATAATGCGAACAACATTGATGAAGTGTTGACAGCAAAAATACCACCACACTTCAAGACACAGAAGATGGTATCTCCGCATCTTCTTACACTTCCTCAATGTGGCAGTCGTCAATGCCTGGATCATACACAAGTGGACATTTGGTAACCAAGCTGAAGACCTACTCCACTTCAAGACTTCAATTGCTAATGCACTGATCACAATGGGGTCTGTAGAGAATAGGTCAAGAGGCCATCTGTCCACCTTGATGCCTCTTCCAGTAAAGAAATGAGCACCAGCTGCGACAGTCTCACGAGAGGTCTGCTTCCATGATGTTGGAAGCCACTGGCCTGTCAAGACTGACAAGGAGAACTGTTGCCATGACTCCATCTGCAAGAAGAAGACACGTTTCCAATGTGGGAAATGCAGTATCCCAGTCTGTCCCACATGTATGAAACACTTTCCTGCATAGACCATGACACCAACACTAATTGGGATAAGTCAGCTCCAGCAACTCAAACATCTTTCTTTGAAGAGTATTTTTGGGAGGGGAGGTTCAAACAAATGAAAGGGGATTTCAATTTATCACAAATTATTCGAGATGACAACTCGGCTCCAGCAACTTGAACACATTTGCTATTTTGCGCAAGCTTCGATCTCTTGACGATGTCCTCAACCCCAATGTTCTACCAACTGATGGCTGGCGTGTACATCTGAGGCAAGGCAGGTCAATCCGACAGGTTCATCAATGCTGCCAAGAAGGAGGCACTGGACCACATCTGCCAGAAACTGGTCATCCTCATTGATGTGCCAACAGCTGGTGGTGGCATTGGCAACACTAGTAATGGTTCAATTTCAGAAAGATTTTTGACCCTAAGAGCAGGGAGGTTATTTGCAAGCTGATCTGGAATGAAGGTGATCGCATTAACTACATTCTGCTCCGTGATGTAAATATCATGCTATCTGTGTGCCTCAGTATAATAAAGGTCTGGTGTTGACACAATTGCGTCAGCTAGGAATCGACATCATGTCAGCGATGCAGTGAATGGGGCCATATTGCTCGATCCAATCAATGGAACAACCATCCCACTGGAACAGAAGGAAACAATTCTCCAGACATGCTCTTCCTTGGGGTGTACTAGACCAGAATAATGTGTCATACCACAATGATCTTGTGAATACCATACATGAAGAAGGACCTTTATCTGATATTCAGACAAACAATATGTCCAATAAGTGCCAGAAGTTGGTTTCTTCGTTTAGAATTGTAAAATTTATTTATTGAGGCCTTATCACTTTTCATCCCATGTTTAATATTGATTCGCCAATATATATCCAAATACTGTGTCTGGTAACACAGTTACTGATGTACATTGTATTTCATTCATGCAAAATTTTTAGGATTTTGTTCAGCTTCTATGGTAAACCTTTCATTACACTCGAAGAGAAGACAACATTGGACACTTCATCAATGACCGTTATGGAGGCAATGTACCTTTCATGTGTATCGCAAGAATCAGAACTGGATGATGTCAAAGCAATGATCCAAGATTACCCTAAAAATCCCCTTGACGAAGTGGGTCCAAGGCAGCAGTTTAGACGAACGAGCGCAGAATGCGACACAGAAATCAAGCCCACCTAGAGGATTATATTTAGTAATTCGTTTTTGACTTTATATCTAATTTTCAATGCTTTCCTGAATAAAAGGGGAAACACAATCTACTGCAAAAAAAAAAATCATTTTCGGCTCAAACCGATGAGATTCACAAACTCAGGGAAGAAATAGCTTCTCTGAAACTAGACAATACAAAGCGACATTTTCATCATGACCGCCACTTACGCTCACCACGACGACAAGACAAACACAGCCACGAAAGAGAGACTTACCGTCATCCATCGGATGACAGAAGACGCAGCAGCAGACGTGACAGACGTAATCGGTATCAAAGTCCCAATCCACGAAACACTAACAACTATCGAAACAATGACAACCGTAGGAAAATAACTACCGCCTCATCCCAGGCCACAAATGGCAGGATTACAGGAAACGATCAAGAGACAGTCGGAAGACGATCAAACAATAATGACCAGAGCAAATCACAACAGAACCAGGATTTATAGAAGGGGAGGTTAACAGCCGTGGTCATTGTTCTTCCTCCCAATCAATGAAATCCAATCGACCTTCGGGCCGAGATCAAAATTATTTTACCCGTTCGCCCGTGTCTAGCCATGTGGAACGAGCCCATTGTTACTAATCTCCCCGGGCGCCGTGTTCGTCCTGGGGCCCGTACAATGAAGACTCACAATGAGTGGCAAGAAGACGGCAGTTCAATAAGTCTTCCTGCCGATGATAGGATGGGTATACTGCAAGTTAATATCCCAGGAAACTTTGTGGACGAACTGACGTTCGAGGGACCTGCCCCCGCAAGACCACCGTCTGGGACCGGCCGACCTGACTCCAGCGCCAGTCGATGACTTGCTTGACTTGTCGCAGTTTGTCGGAGGCGTTGATATCATAATGCCAAATCAATTGCAGCACGTTTTGGCGAAGCTGCAGGAGATGTCGGCCCAAATTTTGGATTTGCAAGCTGAGGTCCGGGAACTACAGGCTGAAAGGCGGCCGTCTCGCCGAGGGAGCAGGGAGCTGAACTATGTGCAAGTTGCCGAAGACCAAGTGGTCATTGGATCGAAGGACAATTCGATGATTTTATCGAAGGAGGTTTTTGATGACGTCTATGTCAAGTCTGCCAATCCGCGGGACTTTGTTTTAAAACTTGTGGGGAAGGTTTTCACCGTCAATACTGGCTAAATGCAACTACCATGGAGGGAAAGTGTTTAATGGAAAATGCTGGGTCGAGAAAGCTCCCCTCAGAAAGAAGAACGAGTTTAAGGCCATAATGGTAATGGCCCAGGCCATTATTGAATTTCCTAGGGATTTTAGTGATAGGAAGATGGAAAAGATGGTTAGAGAGAGCGTGAATGGCAAGTGCAGGAAGGCTGCAGCTTCTTTGAGGGTTTAAGGTGGTAATTGTTCTAATATGCGTGTACTTGATTGATTGAGGTAAAGTTGATTTCTTTTGAATGTAATACTGACCAATGTATTTGTTTTCATATTACATCGATCATTCTCGGTTATGCTTGGAGTTAGGAGGGTCTGTCGCCTTTCGATCCTAGCAGGACCTTTATCGAAGGTAAGGCTAAAGCCTTCGATATAGATCCTGCTAGGATCGAAGCGCGTCAGACCCTCTTAACTCCAACCATTTGTACAAATTTCAGGTCATTATTTTGGCCGATAGACAGTTTACAGCAATTTATTACTTGTACAACTATTCATTCTCGGTTTATGTTTATTATCATTCTCGGTTTATTTTGGTCATCATTTTTGTCAGTCGTAATATACATGTATACCTGTTCTATACTCTAGTTTCGCCGGATTTATATAGGCTTTAGTTCGAAAAGTTGTCTGTAAAATTTTCAGTCCCATGTGCCCACTTTTTGAGAAAACAGTGAAAAGCACCCAGCGTCATTTTTTACCGTTACAAAAATCGAAATGTTAAATTACTCTTTACTGAATAAAATTATACATGTACATCATTCTCGACGTAAAATATATAACTTAGGCCCCTATAGGTGAATATGTTTGTTTCGGTATGCTACCAAAATATGATAGAACCTTTTACAGTTTTTGTCAGCATTAAAAAAAATCAAATCGAACGTAATATTAAATCGATCATTTTTCGTCACATGCCATGAGTAACTAATGCCACTTTATATGACTTTTTTGTATATGTAATCTGGTGTTGTATGGTGTGGTGGTATTCTCAGCGACCACTTTTCACATATTCTTGATGAGCAGGGTTGTAACAGGAAGGGTCTGCAAAAGGAGTGGGTGGCTCTCAAGTTGGACATCTTTCGACATCATATGGGAGAGAAGTTTGTTCCCTTGTGGGAAAAAGTTTTTGACAACCCAGCGTCAATCGTATGTAAATATTCTACATCTCGTGCGCATCATTCTTGTGTGCCCGGTGGCAACTGCGCAAGTGGAGCGTCTGTTCTCCTCCATCAAGAGGATTCTGGGAGACTGGCGTCTGAATCTGCGTCTTGACACAATAGATACGTTGCTGAGAAATGAGAATAGCTGTTGATGGCCCACCAGTACAGGAGTTTAACCCAGCGAGCAGTGTACAGAAGTGGAATGAAGTGTCCATGGCATCGAGACGGCCTGACAAATCCCCCCTACCTCTAGAAGTTTCCAAAAGGACCATGTAAATCATAACAAAAAATACAAAATGAAAAATGTTACTTTCATTCGTTATAAAAACATTTTTCCCAAGCTCTAACGATAATACTTGAGTATACAGTGTACAGGTAAAACAAACAAAACAAATTCTTTATCACTCACCGATGCAAATTTACTGAAATGTTCCTTCTCTTTATGTACATTTTTTATATCACAGAGGAATAATTAAGAACACTCTGTCATCTGATTGTTCTTATTCCTCCATGATAGCATTATACATGTATAGACCTTTGTACCAACTACCAAGACGTAGTCTAACTTCATAATACGGTTCTGCATATTCTACATAATCTCCCAAAATCGTTGTTAACGATTGTTTTTCATGTTGTCCCTGTTGCTTCTAATGCTTTCCCTTCCTCTTTTTTCCATTTTGAAGTACCTTTGCCACAATGTACTAAGATGTTTATATTTTAACCATAAATGTCTGTTTCTGACGGGATAATAAAAAATTGTGGTGATGGAACCATGGAAACAGGCTTGGCAGACACATCCACTACAGACCCATTGAATACAACAGACACGTAGCCATTGGACTGTAGTGATTCTTCAGACACAGAAAGTGAAACTGCAAGCAAGCTAAATTTGATGGACCCTGATCCTTTGGAACTTTCAAACTGCAGCAAGCTGACGGACACAGAGCCACTTTTATGGTCTGGATCAGAGCCAGAGTCAGACAGCTATTTGTCACCGGAGGAAGCATTTTCTGAGTTAGCCTCATCAACACCAGTTAAGACAAGTAGCAGCAGAACTGTACCACTGCTTGACGACTCACCAATCGGCTGTCACTTGCATGAGAGGTGTCAAAAGGTTCAAAGAGATCCCATACATGTCCTGCAGGAAAAAAGTTGTAGCTACAATTGCATGAAAACACTTTCTTTGTTAGACGTGGAACTTTGCCAACTGCAAGTTCAGAGCCTTAACAGCACTGAGAAGCGGCAATTCATACTTGACAACATAAGGGACAAGTGTAATTTTGTTTGCCCTAATGCGCGGTGTGTAGCATATGATGAAGAGATATGTATGTGCTCAGGCTGTTGAAGGAAGCACTGGTGATTGTCCATTTTTGCTGTGGCGTCTAACGAACAGAAATATCAAGAGCGTTTGTTGAATGGATTTCAAAAGATACAAGAGGGAAAGCGGGGAAAGGGAGCCAGTGACTTCTATGCAGTACAGACCTGTGCACTATCTGTCATTTCTGTCAGTGCATGTGATGTACAGTACAGTGGGTCAAGTGTGCATGTGTGTGGTATCAATGATGAATGTGGATAGTTCCACACTGACTGTATGGGATTAAAGGGTGTCAATGTTCAGAGCGTTAGGTTTGTGTGTCAAGTTTGTAAAGGGGATGTAGCCACTGTTGAGGATGTTGTCCAGAGGCAACTCTTGCTTGTGGAAAGATATACACAGATGCTCCCTGACCTCAAGAAGAGAAGAGACACAGGCAAGAAGAAACTGGATAGCATTTGAAATCCCACATGGGTCCTCTAGAGAAAGAACTTGGGCGCATTTTGGAGGATGACCTCGGGGTTAAGAAACAAGCGTACCATTCCCAGTGTTTTGTAGGAAATCACTGCCAAATAATCCTGAAACATTCTGAGAGACTTTAAGCAGTTTGGGAAGGTTTTCCACATTAGGGAAATTCCAAGAGCTCTTTGCCAGACTGCGGCATATTTGTTCTTTCTCAAGGAGCTGTTTTTTGACAGACAGGGAAGTGGTAGTGCTTTCCTCAAGATTGACTTATGAAGCTCATTCAGGTTGAACTAGAAAAAAGTAATTACTATGTGTAGAAGAAAATAATTAACCTGAAACCGCTAGTTTTGATTGTCTCAAAATAGAATTGTGGGCAGCTGGTGCTGAATGAATTGTCATTTTTTTGCTACCCGTACATGTAAGTGTCTCAAAATAACGCCATAATTTTGTTGATTTTCAGATACCAGAATGTGGCCAGTGCCAAGTAGGAGGACATCCTTCCTTCCCTCTGGCAGGAAATCACAATCATCTGCAAACTCATAGATCTGCTGCTGACCATCCCAGCAAGCTCGGCAGATGCTGAGCGAGGGTTCAGTCAATTGAAGCTGTTGAAGACTAAACACCGGACCACCCTGAAGGAGAATACTGTAACTGACCAATTAACAGTCATGCTGTAGTCCCAAGCTTTAACCGACTTCAACCCCCAGGAGGCAGTAGACTTGTGGCTGAGAGGAGGTGTAAGGTGCAGGAGGGTGCCCAAGTCACAGGATGTGCATGCACAAGATTCTGAGTCTGATACTTCTTCTTCAGACTCAGAGTTGAAGTCTGATAGTGAAGCTACCGATCAGCCTTGTGGAAGAAGAGGGGTTCAAGACGCTCATGGAGACGGCAGTACCGGGATACATTGCCAACAAGAAGAACAGTGTCTAACCGATTGCAAAGCAATCAAAGTCGTATAATTATTGCTTTTGTCACCAAAGGACTGGAAAGGAAAGCAAGATGATACAGTGTGAGTTGCAAGGAAGTTGTACCAAAAATGAGTGGTACCACACTGATTGTGTTCCTGGGGCTGATGACTTACCCAATAAATGGTTTTGTTGTACTGGATGTGAACTGAAAGGTTCCAAAGAATTGACTGATGATGTAGATGGTGTCTTTGAATACTCTTAAGCCTTGTTATTTGATGGGTTATACCAGCTTGCCTTGAAAGATATGATCCATACAGGTGATGGTCCTGGGATGATGCTAAGACAGGAGTTTATTTCAATCCACCATCAACAGGATTACACTTTAAAGAGAAACCAAAGGATAAATGCAAAAGAAAATCAGTAAGCAATGTGTTAATCTCGGACAATGAAAAAGACGTTTCACATAAAACCCCCCAAAAATATGAAATTCATATTAAACAACGATCCAAGAAATAAATCAAACAATATAAATTTCAATGTGATGAAGGAAGATTGGCAAAGCTTGCCACAGGGAACTGAAAATAATGGAGTGTCCTGTTGGTGGATTGCAACAGCTCAAGCTTTGAAGCCTTTCTCCAAATAAAGCTAAAATCAGGCATTGTGCATGATTTTGATATCTACTCAGGTTCCAGAGCCCCTGAACAGGTCAAACCAAAACACAAGGTTTTTTTTACATGTCGAAGCTTGGATGAGTCGAAGTTTACATTCATTCCCTTGAGTTTCCACTCATCAAGGTTTTACTGTAGCATCTAGTGTATGCCAAGAGATCAATAGGGTCAGTCCTTGTCAATTCAACACGCTTTGGAACCCGACTGACACGGATTGCAATGGAATTTGGTATGCTTATTGGCCTCCATGAGAAACCCCCAGAACCGAAATTTTATGTAATTTGGTCCATTACTTTTTGAGATATGGGTTAACAAACTTTTGACTAATCAGCACAATCTGGTGCATTCAAACAGCCATTCAAATAAGTGAATGGTTCCAAAGAATTTACTAATGTTTATCATTTCAACCATTAATGGCTCCAATTTCAACGAGAGTGGAATAGATGAAACTGCCTTGGAGAGAAACCTCTGTACAGCTACTGAAGTGTACATCAATCGCTGTGATGGAGCACCTGCTGGCAAGTCCAATATCAAACTGGTGGAAAGCCATTTCTTTTAACATTCTTTAAAGGATCAAAGAGGGCAAAACAAAATCTCCAGCAAGAACAGCCGGAATATTGTTTGTACCTTTCCAGAAGGTATGGGACTTGTGCAACAGACATAGGACTTCCAAATTATGTCTTCCAACTTCTAACGTGCCATGACAAGAACTGTTCTCATCCTGTATGTGTTACAGAGAAGGAAGATGTTTTATGGTTTGACAGTGGGCCTTCATTATCCTATGTACCTGTACCAGTTGCAGATATTGATCAAGCTTGTGGGGCAGATAAGAGTTTGCAACATTTGCAGTGAGCATTGCAATGGCCATTACTTGCAGTATCCAGATAATTTGACAGGTACCAAGTGTAGACCTCCACAAGATGTCATTGCAGATGCATTTCACAGGAGCTTGGAAAGATCAAAGGGTGAATTGCAAGAGGAAAGACTTACATATTTAGCTAAAGAAAATCTATTACCTGGGGAGGAGGTTAGAATGTGGCTTGAACATATAATGTAAAGGAGGAACTATAAAGGAGGAAGTGAAACCTAGCAATAATGAAAGTTACAAAAAAATGTACCCCAAAATAAATATGGTCCACAAGTAGCCCACAGACTACAGGTTCAAAGCCTAACAAAAAGGTACATGGAATAAAAGGCTGACAACTGGACAAGCCAAGGTACTGGATTGCCAAAATTGTCATGATCTCTTGGATAGGGCTTGAATCCATTCATGACTTCTGTATTGCAATACAAATTTCCTAACTTGACATGCCTTCTGCAATTAGTAGAAAATGTAATACTTATTATTCATTCCTTGTCATTATGCTGTGTTACATTTCAAGACATGTTGGTGGAAACAGGATCAGATAAAGAAAATAACTCTGGCATTTCCATGGAATATACACAGGAGGACATTGATTCGGATTTTGTTGCGGAATCAGAGTCTGATGATGCTTGACCAGAAAGCCCTGTTTTATTGAGAGGGTTACGTTGGATGCAGGAAAGATTGGTTGAGTGTTGAATTCTTAGATGAGGATGAGCAGACAGTGAAGGTTGTATAGAATGACAATGATTATAGAGTAAGCAATGCAGGACAAATATGTGAAGAGAATATTGATGAGATAATATTCATCATGGACACATTCAATGTCATGAAGAGTGGGTACCATGAAATTGCTCTTCAAAGAGCATGTATTAGATTGCCAAATATGAAGAAATGAGCTGAATGACATGTTTCAAATACAAACATTGGAGGGCAATTTCATGGTGCATTCAATTCATTAAAAACTCATCTAGGTCATGAAACTTAGTTTATACAGGATGGAAAAGTTAAGATCCAATTAAGTGGACATGGAACCAGAGCTGGTTTTTACATGGAAATTACCTGTTAGCTATTGTTCAGTGTGCAGAGACAAGAGAAGTTTTAACGCAAAGCCCTTAAGAATCTGATTGACGAATATAATCCTTTGGATTTTATTGGCAACAGGCTCTCCTTGAGTTTCGCTGGTGACCGCGCACACACACCTGGTGCTTCAACTAGTACGAGCAAGCGTAATTACGATGCAACGGCAATGTGGGCACCAGTGCCCCAACATGGCAGCCAGCGTCAGCTGTTATCGCGAATGGGTACAAGCACTGTCGCTGCAACATATGCTAGTGCGAAAGATATGTAATTCAAAGTAAGCCAGGTAATTTTCGTTCCTCCAACACCAATTAAGATATTTGTGTTGCGAGAATGGTTGAAGGAATACCCAAACAGACAAGACAAACAGACAAATAATATATTATTTAGAGAAAATGAAAACAAAATACTGTTTCACGGGAATGAAATAATATTTATAGGGAACAAAATATTATTTTGAGGGAATGAAACACCAGACACCAACAACTGGAGATGTGTCCAACCAAGAGGAAGTTAAGGCAATCATTGATATTTTGAAGGATGGATATTAAGTGATCACTCACTCAATGATTACCTTGTGAAGGCTGAGAATAGAAATTCTGACCTATTCAAAGTTGCACTGCGGTTCCGAGAGATTGAGGTAGGCTCATCACACTCATCACAGACATAAGCAAGATGTTCCAAGCAATCAAAATCAAACCTGACGATGCCCGCTTTCACAGGTTTGTGTTTCATGAGAACCCAGCCATCCCATCCAAGTGTACGAGTTGACAACTGTCACCTTTGGGGACAAATCGTCTCATCCCACAGCTCTCAACGACGCAGGTCTTTCTTCTGTTATAATTATGGGGAGGATGGGCATATGATGAGCACCTGTGAGTCTCAGGAGAACCTGACACTAGTACAGGAGAAGATGGCTACATGGACAAGAGGGAGCAATTCATGGATTTCGGGAAACTACAGCGCGCAGCTGTAAGGGACCCCGACTGCTGCCCCCAAACAATCTAAGGGTTCAGCGAAACTAAGGACAACAACGACCAGGTATCAAGAATCTCCTTCATTTCCAGATGTCCCCAGAGGTGTCGTCGGTGACCAGGCTACAACTCCTGTCTTCATTAACGGACATTCTACCATTTGCCTTCTTGATACCGGGTCGTAGGTTACTTGTGTGACAGAAGAATTTCACAACCAATTCCTGAGGCACCGCCAAATCCAACCCCTATCGCATCTTCCATTGATAGGAGCTGCTGGTCAAGTTGTACCATACAAGGGCTATGTTGAAATCAATCTTATGTTCCCAATTTCTTGTGCAATCAAGTTGAAGCCAGAAGGTTACGAGGCAATGTGGGTTAGGTTTGTAAACACAAAACGTAAGCTAGTTGGCCCATGAAACATAATGATAAATACATTACAGCCTAACATGTCAACCCAGTCCCATCTTACATTTAATTACGGTACTTACTTCAGTCTGTTTTCAGCAAACTTATTAAAGCCAGAAATGCAAAAGATTTACCCAAGGAAAAGACTCCCAACCAACAACCATTGGATAAATATGAGGAGGTTGTTTTACGGTACGTTGCAGGGTACATCCCATTTGCCCTTATGAAGAAATTCCAAAACCAAATTAATCCAACTGCTAAAATGTATTGCCACTTTATATCATCTTGGCAGGTTTCTTGTGTGAATACATGTAGATCATTCCTTGATTACACAAATGAATGGATCGGCGCCCAAATTGACGACCTGCAGAAAAGACACAAATTTTATCAGCAGCAAGGAAGTCTGTAAAACATGTTAGGAAGAAGTTTAAAGAGTGTCAAATAGAAATTCAGACGGCTAGGTGGGCAAGAGTCTTACCCACAGATGCTTGCCAGGTTGCAGTAGGCAGCTGCCAGACCACAATAATAATTTGAATCAACAGGAGCAAACAAGAGAAAAAAAGAAATGATGATAGAACATGTGAGCATGTTAAGAAATTCCGCCAAGTGTATTCCAAGTTGACCAAAATGTGGATTTCAAAGCCAATTGTGGAAGGTAAATCGTATGAATATGTATGTACTTTATGCACAATGTACTCGTTACGGATTATTCAGCACTCCTTCCAGTGTGTGCAACTTTCCAAACAAAATGAAGAATGTGAACATTTAAATCAAAACTTGGAACAAGAAATTTGCCAGATCGAGTCCTCCAGCCCAGTACACAGCTGATGATGCTGCAAAGAATACAAGGAGTTACATAGAGACTTGCCTTCATCAGATGAAGACTCATCCAGTGGTACAAGGCAATTAACCCCTTGCCATTTGTATGTTGGCTCTACTTGGTCAACTGCTCAGTTTTTACGATACTGCTGAATTCAGTGACTTGTGCATCGCAACTGTATCATCACTTTGGCTAGTTGTCATTTCTGGAGACAGTAAAAGCTTAAAGCCAGAAGGGAATGATTTAGTATGGTGGGCTTTCTTTAAATTAAGGGCAAATAGTCAGGCAACTTGGACAAATTTTCTTAAATCATTGCACATTCAAGATAATGGCCAACATATCTTCATGGTTTATCAATATTTATTACTTTCACTCTTCCATATGATCATACAAGAAAGAAACAAAGCCGACTTGCCAAAAGAAAGTACTGGGACACGTCAAGAAGTAAAAAGGTCTCTACCAAAACCATGAATAATCAAGCAAAGGAACTGATAAAGGTAAAAGTCACTTGCATACCACCAATCCTTTTGTAATTTCAAGACATAGCGCATAATTAATGCAAATGTAAGGCTATTTTATTTCCACAGCAAGAAATACTGCTTTTTGGGACTTAATCATTATTGCGATGACAAATTTGTCTGGTTCCCCACCAATATTGTTCACGAGATCAAGAGATACGAGATAGATACGAGACCATTATTACAATTCCAAGCTTACGTATGTATTTCGCTTTAAAAAATCCCCCAGAGCCAAGAATCAGAAAAGGAAAATGCTATACTTTAATTAATAATTTAATAATATACTATAATTATATGTTGGATTCAATTTAAAACAATAAATATTTAATTTTGTTGGACAAATAAAGGTTGTGAACTGTCAGTGACTGCCACTCATAATGTACACACGTTATCCACTAGGCCACAGGTTTTGCACGAAATAATTACAAAGTAGGCCTACTCTTATAGTTATACAAGCCAAAAAGGGCTCCGTACCATCTAGCTGGCTAAATATTGGCTTTCTCCTTTTACCTGTCACAAAAAAATAACAGGTCTATCATATTTGGGTCCTCTCATTTGATTTCCGAAGATAATTAAATTTAGAAAAATTAAGTGCAAGGTTCATGATATGGGGGATGCATGAGGGATGACAGTTATCTAGACCTTTTCCATTAACCCACAATCCTGTAGCATTCTTCCAAACAATGGTTGGCTTGGGAGAATATTGTAGTCTCAAAAGTAAATCGTTGTTTCTTTTTTTTTCTTTTTAATTAATCCCGTAGTGTGTGTCGTAACTAAGGCTGTAGTTTGTATCCGGTTAACCGGTTAACCGACCGTTCAAGCGGGTAACCGGGTATATTTTCCCAGTTAGGTTAATCGAAAAGTGTTTATTTTAAGGGCCTTTTCTTTCTGAAACATATGAAGCACTTCTAGAGCACAAAATAATCATTTGAAGATTGGACCAGCAGGCTTATACAAAGCAAAAGCCAGACATTTTGCTACACACATGTGTGTCTACCACTGCCAAATGTCATGATAAAAAGAATGTTGTCAACCAATTTCCTAAAACAAAAGACCCAAACTTACTATTTCTTTGTTTTCTTTGTTTTGAGGGTAATCGTAACCGTAACCGTAACCGAAAAAACAGACGGGTAACCGGTTACAAAATTATCCGTAAACTTACAGCCCTAGTCGTAACTTAAAACTCTGTCAATAAAATGAAAGCACATAATGCAAACTTGTATTCTCTTACATAGATCCACCATGAAGAAGAGTAAATCGACTCATACTGACATGAACGTGTATGGTAAAAGTCCATCATTTCAAGGTGAGCTAAAAAATGCATCAATTGTAACCAGAGAAATATTCATACGTGTTATAACATGTGTAGAGGTTATAGGTCACAAGTGCCCACACACAAATGGGTGCTTAACACAAGTATGTAACACAAGTTGCCCCCCTTAGGTGATAATTTTTGCTATATCTTGCTAGGAAATTCCAGACAAGGTCAGTGGCTTACATGTAAAAAAGAAAATTCCCCGGTAGGAGCCAAAAATAAAAGTCGGTCGGAAATGAGAACCATATAATTAAATAGGGATGCCCTTTAATATGCAAAATGCACTACGAACACATCATACAAAATGTCGATATGGACACATCAGCTTATGGCCTGCTCAGTTACCCTAGCTTATTTTGAACACACCAAATGTCATTTTGTATTCAAACAAATATTGAGTGGGTTTCAATTGGGAGGAATATTATCGCTCAGTAAAATCCAGCCTGTACCATTTCAGTAAGCTTGGCCTTGTAAAACATGTAAAATGGTATACATTCCAAATTTTACCGAGTGATAATATTCCTCTCATTCCACTCTGACTACGTGTCTGAGCTACTCAATATTTTGTATAATAACACATGTTTGGAGTAGGTGTGAAAAATGCACTATTATACAAATAAATGTACATTTCTTTTGTTAAACTGTTAGGTGCACACGCATTAACTGAATAAGTTCTTAATTTAGAATTGCATGTTTATGAATACAGTTGGTGATACAGTGTGGGTGCGAGTGGAAGGCATTATGTGGCCAGGAAAAATTGAAGCCTTTGAGAGCCGGGGACGACGGTGCACCTGTGGATTTTTCAATGAAGACTCTATGTAAGTATAATGCTTCTTTACATAGGCCTATAGAAACGAGCAGGACCAAATATTGTAAAGTTTATGCATTTCAAATATTAAGAAGAAACAAAATTTTTTGAAAACCTTAAAATGAAACCAAAATTATAAACAATAAGCCTATACATGTACATGTAGATGTTTATGTGATCTTTGAGTTAATCATGCATTTAAATGGGACAAATAATTTACAAAACATCAGAAATACCTCAGCGCTTGATTACATGTACATGTGGCCAAACATTTATTTTCGTCATTGGCTGCTTCCTGTTTACTATTGCAGACATGTCAGACATAATGGTCAGGTGTCACCCTTTGTGAAATTACCAGATTCTTTAAATGATATTTAAAATATTTTCTCAACATTTCCAAAATTATATGCAGTCACATGACTCAAACCTGCTCATTTTTGCCAAGCTTGAAAGTCTGGAAGACTGAAAAAAAAACAGGACATATTTTCATAATGTAGTTTATAAACAAGATGCTTCTCAATCCCACACAGAGTCAAAACTGTAGTGAGCAGCATAAAGAAATTTGGTCCAAATGATCAAATTCTTATTGAAGGCGGTAAAGGTACATGTAATATCAACAAGATTGTGTTGATAATTTTGTCACTTCCTGTTAATATGTTATTATTTAAAATCCAAGTTGAATAGTTTGATTTCTTTTAAATTTCCATGTTTGCAATTTTTTAATCCATTGTTACAGTTATTGTTCTATCATTTACAATGCACTGTATTGCCATTAGAAAGACTTTTACATGTACATGTACGTATGTTCATTTTTTATATGGACCTGTACATAGATGTACATTCATGTAGATGTCCTTCTATATTAAATTTCAAAACTTGATTTCATGTTCATTTTCAAGTTAAAAAAATGCATAGCCATTTTGAAAAGTAAACAGCCAGAGCACATTATGACTGTTCAAAGAGATTAAGTCCGTTAAAAGTCATGATTTCCTGAAATTAAAACAAATTTCATGATTTCAATCAGGGCTGTTTGATGTAAAATCAGGTGGCTTTTAATTTTTATATATTTTTGGTCTTTGTTATGAGTCACCAAAAAAGAATTATTCATCATAATTTTCTGCGCAGCGTTGATTACAATTGTGATTAAGGTATTTTTGTTCAAGTCTTGTAGGAGTAATCCATAAAGTTATGTTCATATTGAATGTATTCAGTAACCATCTGCCAAGTTTTGTTTATTTGGCATGGTATTTGTACATTTTGAAATTCCCACAGGGGCCACAGATTATTATTATTTTTATTTTTTTTTTATAATATTTTCCGAAAAAAAGACAAATTAGCCCTCTCAAAGCGTTCACTATTTGAGGAATATTTGAAATTATGGAACACAGAACATAGATATTGAAGACAGATTTGCCCCATTTGTGTTCAAATAGCCAAGTTTTTACATGGTAGCACTTAAATACATGTAACTACAAAGAACAAAACAGTAAGAAACTTTTGTTCTTATTAGTCACATAAGGGGCCACTCAAAATGTTCAATGTTTTTGAATTTCGACTTTTTTTTTTAAATGGTTTGACCCACACACCCACCCACCCACAATTTCAATTAACAAAGAAATGATTTCTCACCATGTACGTCGTACATATACATTTGATATAAATTCAAATGCATGTAAAAATCTATAGGCCTAATGCAACACAGTATGACAAGGTGAAACTTTTGGACAGCATGCAAACAGGAAACACACACAAAACGCTCGTATGACGATGATGGATCTTTAATAATCAGGTTTTGCTCCGTCCAGAAACTCCGAAGATTTGCCGGTATATCGCACAGTTTGTCCATAGGAGCGATGTTGATATTTACGACCGCGATCGATTGCGCAGGCAGGTAGTCTTGGTTCACGACTATGTTATATCACTCGAATGTACAAGCCGATTACCCGCACTGACCCGCACGCACGTACATGTACCTAAAGGCCTCTCTGAAACATAGAGGTCCATGCTTACGTGGGTGCAGATCAGCCATACGTACATGTACGTGCGTGCGGGTCAGTGCCGGTAATCGGTTCGTACGTTCGAGTGATAAAACATAGTCGTGAACCAAGACTAGCAGGCAGGTAACAACATGTGCCGTGTCCAATCCGCTCCGAAATGGATCTCCCGAGCTACTGTATGGCTACGCATGCAGTCAACCGCGTTTCCATGCACATGCATGTATTTCTATCTGCTGCATATGCCTGAACCTAGGCTCCTAGCTCTAGCCAACATAATGCAGTCAGTTTGCTGCTGTCCGGTTAGTCTTGGATTCAAGGTGATAAACATTAATTTCACCGTTATTAACAACTGGTGTTCAACTTTCACTGTGTGTACCGGCAGGCTTACATAAATACGCCTGGTACCCTGCTTCATTTGCGTGGCCTATTGATCATATCGCTGCAAGCGCCTAGTTTCCAAGTCTACGAGTAAAAACCACCTCCGGGTCCTTCCATGATGTTTCACACGTGCACAATAATGTCGCTGTATGGGAACATAAGTTGAAAACGATTGCATTTTTGGAGTGTTGGTGCGGTATAGTGCGCACGCTACATGTATTTTTGAGGCAAGTCAGATACAAATTCTTAATTTTAATAGAAAAAGTTAATTTCGATTAACAGTTTACTTCAATTGATTTCCTTGACCCACCCACCCTCTATTTCGAAAAAAAAGTCGAAATTCAAAAACATTGAAAATTTTGAGTGACCCCTATAAAGTGCCACATACTTTTTTTATATTGTGATTCTGTCAGACTAACACAATTGCCCACCACTTTACTGATGGTATACTTAATTTAAATGTGCATTTAAGGAGCCTTGGGCCTTTTTGTTGTTATACCATCTGAATGTTCTTATTAACCCTAACCAGCTAATAACCATGCTTAATTCAACAAGTTTGCAGATAATTTTTATGAAGTCATGATGGCAACAGAGTAAATGAGCAAATTATAAACATTGACGTCATCATAATTTCCAGAATTTGTGATTTTTTGTTGCGGAGACTTTGTTTTCAAAACTGTTTCATTCATGACTCTAGGATGTCTATAACTTGAGTTATGTCTTCAGGAAGTTTGAAAGACAAGCTGACCTCATTTGGAGGAATCATAAATCAAAATTGAAAAAGAACATTGAGTTTGCATACCAAACTGACTGAAAGACTGAAAGCTTTTTACACCCAAAACAACCGAATTCATAGTGACTCAATATGATCGATTGAAACTGTGGCAAAATCTCTGTTATGCCAAACAATATGGGATATTACTATACCTCATAAATATTCATGACCTATAGCCGAATCCCAATTGGTCAATTCACCATCACGTGTCAGTGAATATATTTGCTGATCACCAGCGAGTAGGCCGGGGAAACTGTTACACATGTAACATCTCACTGCGCAATGTAACATCTCACTGCGCATCCTAGTAAAAGTTTGCAGCACGCGCGCGCGCGTGACCCTCGGCCTTCATGAAGTTAATGGCTGCTCATGAACACGAACATTTTGTTGCATTTACTGATATCTATCTCGACGAAATTGTGAATATTTATGAGGTATAGTAAAACAAATATCACATGGTTTATTTCGGGTGGACAGTCGATTCTAGCTTCCCTCGGTGTTGGAAGTTGACAAACTAGTTCCCTCGGCTTCGCCTCGGGAACAAACGTTTGTCAACTTCCAACACCTCGGGAGCTAGAATCGACTGTCCACCCTCAAACCATGTGATATTTGTATACTGTTTTTCCCATTTTCTTGAATGCATCTTTTCTAGACATGTGGAGGGTTTCCCATGCCGCATCATATTCTGTCAATGAGCAATCTTAATTCACAAAATGATTTCCATGACTGTCATAATTTTTGTTTTGCCTCTTTCTCAGAAACTCTGCAGCGAAAACTTCCACATCTTCTTTCCAAGTTTGTTCAGGATGTTGAACTGGCCAAACAGTCCATCAGTTACTCTGAACAGCCTCCACCACAAGATCATCAAGGTGAACCAGATGACGGAACAACATCCAGCTCAGTCACCTCCAAAAGGCCATCAGTAGATAAACCAGGTGATGCGTTTGAGGAGCCTTATGGCGGAACAGCATCCCGCTCAGTCACCTCCAAAAGGCCATCAATAGATAAACCAGATGATGCGTTTGAGGAGCCTTATGGCGGAACAGCATCCCGCTCAGTCACCTCCAAAAGGCCATCAATAGATAAACCAGGTGATGCGTTTGAGGAGCCTTATGGCGGAACAGCATCCCGCTCAGTCACCTCCAAAAGGCCATCAATACATAAACCAGGTGATGCGTTTGAGGAGCCTTATGGCGGAACAGCATCCCGCTCAGTCACCTCCAAAAGGCCATCAATACATAAACCAGGTGATGCGTTTGAGGAGCCTTATGGCGGAACAGCATCCAGCTCAGTCACCTCCGAAAGGCCATCAATAGATAAACCAGGTGATGCATTTGAGGAGCCTTATGGGGGAACAGCATCCAGCTCAGTCACCTCCAAAAGGCCATCAATAGATAAACCAGAAGATGCGTTTGAGGAGCCTTTAACCAGTCATTCAGTTGACTCACCAATACCCAGATCAGCCCCACTGGAGAAGCTCTTGACAGGTCAGCATAACGATCCAACAACATCCACATTAGACACCTCTGAATTGCCCCAACCAATGGCTCACTTCGAAACCATTACATTTAGCTTGGGAAATGATGTTGTCAATTCAATTAATGACTTTCTGGCTAAAGCAGAGACCCTTGATAATCAGAGAAATCTGTCATCATCAAGCAAATTAGCTCCCCAAGCTATACATGAAGTAGTGTCAGATAGTGAAGATGAAGCTAAATCAAAGGCTTCCATTCCAGTCCCATTACGGCTTCAGAATGTCGTGGAGTTTCTGGATGATCCAAGAAATGATCTGGATGAAGAAAGCCTAGAAGAAAATCCTAGTTCATCAAGTGATTCACAGGACAGTGATTCCAGCTATGTCCCTTTAGATTCAGATTCAAACGCCAGTTCACATGGATGTACTCTTAATGTAAAGAAAGATCTCCTTGCGATTCCTGATTCTGGTGAATCCTCACAACATGACCTTGACCTAGATCCTGCTGATCAGGATCTTGATCTAGAGCCTGGCGAACATGATTTTGATCTAGAAGCTGCCGATCATGATCTTGATCTAGAGCCTGGCGAACATGGTCTTGATCTAGAAGCTGCCGAACATGATCTCGAGAATGAATCGGACGACCTAGATGAAGACGATCTGCATCCAGATGGGAAGATGTGTGACAAAAAGAAGTTTGGAATCTATATCCGAAAAATAGCACTCTCTCGCACAACCAAGCTTGGTAAACGGAAGAAGCACAGCAGAGTCTACAATACAAAACATGCATGCTTGTTTTGTTCAAAGCTTGTGACAAATGTCTCACAACATCTGCTAGCTGTCCCATCGTTCAAAAGAAGAAGTCAAGAAGATATCAAAAATATCTTTTGAGGAAAATGACACACCAGCCGTGAGGAAGGAAAAAGAAAGGAATAGGAAAAAGCCCTTGGATCTTCTTCGAAATAAAGGGGATCATCTCCATAACATGAAAGTACTTCGCCGAAAGAAGGGCGAGATAATCTTGTCCCGCAGACCTAAGGGGCATTTTGATGTGTCCCACTATGGGCCGTGTCCAAGTTGTTATGAGTGGGTGAAACTGTCGGTGCTGTTGCGACACCAGAAGGGATGTGTTGCCAAAGATGATTCCCACCCACATGCAAGAGCAAAAAAAGGAGAGTTAGTCATCCAGTCAAAGGTTCTGTCTGGGGCCATTAGCAGGGAAGCCAGTAAGTCTCTGATAAAGGAAGTCTTTCCGATCATGAAAGAAGACAAGGTAGGCCAAGAAGCTAAGAAGGATCCTGTCATCATTGCGCTTGGGAATGAGTGGATGATCCGCAACCTTGGCAATCGTGTGATGCGTAAATATTATGCATCCGGTGTCATGCGACTGGCTGCCAGATTGAAGATAGAGCTGAACAAAGTTGCTACTCCACAAGATGGCCCAGATCTGGCAAACTACCTTTCACCACAGTACTTCGATGAAGTTTTGAAAGCAGCATACATAGTGGCAAAACAAAGTGATGGTGATGATGAGGTCATGGAGTCTCCTTCAAATCTGGTAAAACTGTCTTATCATATCAAACGGCTTACCAATATCAAGTTGGCTGAAGCCTTGGCAAGTGGGAAGACTCGAGCCCGCACAGACAGCAAAGATTTCCTGCGGCTCATGAACCTGCGATTTAACACAAAGGTTGCACGCATCCTCCTAGAGGAAAGGAGATATGGAGTTCAGAAGCCACTACCACTGCCAAGTGATGTTAGAGCCTTGTCTGAATTCATTGCAAGGGAGCTGGAGGCGTTGGATGTGGATGACAAGTCCTATGCCAATTACAGTAAAACAGTAAGGCTGATCCAGACAAAATTGATCACCTACAACAGGAGGAGGTGCGGTGAAGTTCAAGCCATGAGGTAAGTACAAAGAATTAAAAGGAATATGATGGACATGTAAAGATCATTTTATTTTCATTGGTTTGGTTTTTGCCAAACAAATTATATTCATCCTTCTTTTGGGCAATTCCACAGAATGACATTTATTTTGTAACGTGATACATGACAAGTTATATCAAGAGGTATACTTTTATACTGCAGCCCTTCAAGAATAATTGATCACAAACTATATGTCAAAATCACTTACAGTGTAACTTGAGTAACCATGGAATTGCCCATTTGTTTGTAAAATGTACACATTCTAGCTTTTTAATATTTACCATGAGTATTCCTTGTTTCACAGGCAAAAGGTTCACTTTATTATGATTGCTACAGGAAAATGTAGAATGCACAAATATGTTACAAGTAAACTTTTGGAGGGTTCTGCTTCCTGTTTTTCAATATATCTAGATTGTCAAGCTACCACCAGAGGTCCTCAGGCATCAATGAAGTAGAAGCAGAGTTAATGAACCTCACCAAGACTGAAAAGAAACTAGCTGAATCTCAAGACGTCATAAAGATTCGTGGAAAGGTTGGTTGAACTGCTATTAATTGGTTGTTTGAAAAAGTTGTGTTTTCTGTCAGTTGCAATATATTTTTCTTAAGCACTCATGTAAGCTTGCATAATATGGAACTAATTGAAAAGTGAATCATTTTCCATTACAAAAGCAAAGATTTTCATATTCAAGAATGGGCTCACATTGCTGGTAGATTGAACTGCTTGTCTTTTATGCATGTGGATTCCTGTCATTTAGGTTTTTTATTTTTATTTTTTTATTTTTTTTTTTTTTGTGAAAAAAGCTGTCTGCCCTTCAGGGATGTGAAACTTCAGATTTAAATCTGAATTCCGATTTTTTGGTTAAGATTTTAACTCAAAATTTCAGCTTTTTTGTACACCTGCTCTGTTCAAAAGTATAGGAACTTTTAAATTTCAGCTTTTTCCTTGGTATTTTCAGATTTTTTTGTGTGTGGCCACTCACATCCCTGGCCCTTTGAAAGTAGAATAGAAGTTACCGATATAAGTAGCTGCTGCAGTTATTTTAATATTCATCTTCAATCTTCTATTAGGGCGGTAGGGAAGTTCCAGTTATTGTTCCAGCAGTCGTCAAACCAGCTCTGCAGTTCATCACAAGAGCGGATGTCAGACAACATGCAGGAGTTCAGCCATCTAACCCATATGTGTTTGGTAGTTATGGTAAGCTGTGTATTTATTAAATGACTACTGCTCTTTCAGTTTAAAGCTCCTCCTCTGCATTACATGTATTTGGAGTATGATCCTCAGCCATACAACATTTCTGTTTTGTTCATAAATTGAATCAGGGTTCAATTCTTTGGTATTTCTCTTCTTTGCTGGTTTTTTTCTTTTGTGGTAGAGATGGAGGAGCATGGTTTGGACGATTTAAGTTGTGAAAGTGTTAATTAAGTAATTCAGAAGTCCATTGTTTGAATTCTGCTTCAGCCAATTTTTCTTCAGGGGGTGTTTTTATGTGGTTAACAAGTGGTGTAAAAATGTAGTTTGGCAAATATATTTTAAGGTATTTTTTGGAGACAGATTTGTTAACTACTTTAATAATGTACCTACATGTACATTAGCAGAGTGGAACAACTCATTTACACAGGAAAATTTGGTTCAAAATGTAGGCTTTATTTGATACTTTGATTTTGACAGTACAGAACTTTTTTGTTTTCCCAAAGGCGCTGGTGTTATTCGAGGCTACGATGCGGTAGTTTCAATTGTCGATTCTGCAGACCTGGAGAAACCACAATTGATCAGATCATCAAACATGAGGAAGTACATGGCAACAATGACACAGGTATTGCTTTTGTTAGTTGTATGCATGTACTCTCCATCCTTGTCACTTGGTTCTGTTGCAAGCAGTCCTTGTTCGTGACAAGTCAATCTGTAAGCAGTCTGAATTTTTCTGTTTGAATGCAATCAGGCAGTAGTTTGACTGAAATATGAACATCTCTAGGAAAGATTGTTTTGTCCTTTCCAAATGTGATGTAAAGCACTGTATACTCAGTGGTTTTTGGGAAAAATTCAAAGGCTTACTCTGGCAGAGCTCGGGCATCACACGCGGAAAGGGCAAAACAAAACATTAAAATTAAATTCTTGATATGTGTAGGCTTATTTTGAAGACTTTGAATTTGTATTGTTAAAGCAATTGACACTTGTATTTTCATTCATAGTCCTTTGACATGAGCGAGCAACAGATGGAATGGGTATGCGACCATTTGGGCCACTCACTTAACATTCACCGACAGCACTACAGAGCAATGTCAAGTGTGCTAGAAAGGGTGGAGATTGCCAAGGTGCTTCTTATACAGGACCAAAATTTGGTGGGGAGATACCACGGAAAACGCCTGGACGAGATACAACTAGAAGGTAAATTGGAATTAGATATCGCTAATTCCTCCAATGGAGCAATGGTTTTAAAAATAGGAATGGCACTAAACTGTGAAATTATTCCTTCTGACCAACTCTCATTCTGGAGAAAATAATAAAAGGTTGTTTTCCAAATTTTGTCAAGGGATGTATTTTTGGAAATTTTCATTTTTAGTTGTTTGTAATGGGAAGAATCTATAAATAAATGGTCCGCGCAAACATTGATAATGGGCACATGCATGTGTGATTTCTGTGATTAATCAGTTCAGTGTGTGACATCGCTTAGCTGCAATCAGGTGAATTAGAACATGTCCTTGTTGCTGGTATTTTGGTTACATTAAAAAAAATGACTGCATTTTGTAATTGAAATTAGGATCATAGTATACTTTTTGGAATACGCAACGTTTACAAAGCTGACCCTTCATCAGGATAGTTGTTTGGTGCCCGTCCTTACATTTGTTGCTTCAAATAAAAAAATATAAAAAATGCAAAATTTACAAAATGTTCTACACTGCGTTTAATGTAAAAAAAAATAGCTACTCTTGTTCTCCTTTGGTATTATTTGATTTGGACTTTCAACTGGTTTGCTTTGTGGGAAACTGAATTTATCTTATTAGGTGGTTTTAAATAATCCTGACATGTGCGAGTGCATCTAGAAATTAGTGACAAAAACATGTTGTTGTTTTTTAGAGCTAGTGTACAACGCAGAAAATACAAGCCAAGCTGGGCCCTCTGCTGGAATCTCTGAAGATGTGCCCATGGCTAGCCATGAAGAACCAGTGGAAGAACCAGACTTCATCCCTATGGATGAAGACTTTGAAGATGAAGAAGTCTGTAAGGAAAATTTGTTTGTTTTTTAGTTTTAGTTTCAAAAGCCGAGAAAGCCGAGATGTTGTTGGGGGATATTGACTCTTATTATGATCTTTTCAAACACGACCCACTTTTTGCCAATCTGCATTCCCTGATATTTATCAATGAAAAGTATACTTTTCACATTCCAATCGTTCACATGTACCAGATTGTCACGCAAATATAGTGTGGAAATGTAATTGATGCTTACTTGTACAGAGGTTTAGTTTGTGCATCTTCCATGGATCTTGTCATAGTTGAAATAGTCTACTTGGATGTCAACATATATGTATATTGCTCTAGTTTAAAACTGCAAAATGTTTAGAGATGGCAGGAAATAATTTTAACAAGCATTTTCTTATTAATTTCAGGACAAATTTGTTGCTTGTGAAAGTTGCTTAAACATTTAAGTACTGTAAATGTGATGTCCCAAGAGCTAGACTGGTTCCCAGTAACGCCCATGTGCACATCACACATTTGCCCCACATATGGTTATTTATCATGTTCTGGGCCACATTTCTACTCGACCGGTTATAAATTACTCCCAACCATATTACACACTCACATGGCAGGCTCTCCACCATTGTGAATAGTAAAACTGTCCCAGGTGTTTTTGAATGTATTTTTCCAGATCAAAGTATGAGTTAAACCAGACACAACATGACAAACTTTTCTTGTGGTGAAGAAATGCAGAAGTCCAGATAGTTAACAGACTACAGTGAACTGCCCTATATATACCATGCAGGGCTCAACACATTCGCTGTATTCCTTGTATTATTTGGGGCTTTATTTTTCCACTGTTTTGTAGGCACAAAGAAGAAAGGACAACGACGCCCTCCATTGGACAGGCATCGCTGGACTGCAGAAGAGATCCAAGAAGTGAAAGAGATTTTTCATCACTTCTTTGATTCAAATAAAACACCTGGCCAAACTGCTGTCCAGAAGGGGATGGCACTAAGCAAGAAACGGGGAGGGTCACTTTGGAAGCTACCTGCTTCAAAAATAAAGAAGAAGATTTCGTGGTTGAGGCTGCACCCTCCAGCTGACCTTTAAACACATTAAACACTTTAAACACATCAGTATATAGCATTCTATTTCTCCCATGCTCAGTGATCCATGAAGCATTTTGATTTGCATGGAGCATTCTGCTTTGTGCTTGGGATAACATGGGTGATCCTCCAGTGATCCATGAAGCATTTTGATATGCATGGAGCATTCTGTTTTGTGCTTGGGATAACATGGGTGATCCTCCAGTGATCCATGAAGCATTTTGATATGCATGGAGCATTCTGCTTTGTGCTTGGGATAACATGGGTGATCCTCCAGTGATCCATGAAGCATTTTGATATGCATGGAGCATTCTGCTTTGTGCTTGGGATAACATGGGTGATCCTCCAGTGATCCATGAAGCATTTTGATATGCATGGAGCATTCTGCTTTGTGCTTGGGATAACATGGGGTGATCTTCCAGTGATCCATGAAGCATTTTGATATGCATGGAGCATTCTGCTTTGTGCTTGGGATAACATGGGTGATCCTCCAGTGATCCATGAAGCATTTTGATTTGCATGGAGCATTCTGCTTTGTGCTTGGGATAACATGGGTGATCCTCCAGTGATCCATGAAGCATTCTATTTTCCCTTCGCGAGAGAAAAAATGCTTCACCGATAACTTGGGAGGCTAGATTTACTACACCGCGTGAAGCAGTCAATGTTGTTTTATTACACAGATTCTACTTGATTTTAAGCGATTATGCATAAATTTACTTGCACTTTTCCAAACTACCCTTCCACTTAATATTCTAACTTACCTCTTTACACTAGTGCTTGAGAATAATTAATACACACAAATTAAGTTTTACCAAAAAAAGGAGTTTATTTGAAAACAAAAATATGGTTTCCCTGCCAACAAGTTCACAGAAAGGGAACGTTGTTTGAAGTTTTTCAAAGCTTGAATTTTGAAAGTTAAATTTTACATAAAAAAGAGTTTATTTGAAAACAAAAATATAGTTTCCCTGCCAACAAGTTCACAGAAAGGGAACGTTGTTTGAAGTTTTTCAACTATTTGAAGTCAAGGTTTTGAAAGTTCGGTTTTACATAAAAAGATTCATTTGAAAAATCACCTCCAGTGATCCATGAAGCATTTTGATATGTATGGAGCATTCTGCTTTGTGCTTGGGATAACATGGGTGATCCTCCAGTGATCCATGAAGCATTTTGATATGCATGGAGCATTCTGCTTTGTGCTTGGGATAACATGGGTGATCCTCCAGTGATCCATGAAGCATTTTGATATGCATGGAGCATTCTGCTTTGTGCTTGGGATAACATGGGTGATCCTCCAGTGATCCATGAAGCATTTTGATTTGCATGGAGCATTCTGCTTTGTGCTTGGGATAACATGGGTGATCCTCCAGTGATCCATGAAGCATTTTGATTTGCATGGAGCATTCTGCTTTGTGCTTGGGATAACATGGGGTGATCCTCCAGTGATCCATGAAGCATTTTGATTTGCATGGAGCATTCTGCTTTGTGCTTGGGATAACATGGGGTGATCCTCCAGTGATCCATGAAGCATTTTGATTTGCATGGAGCATTCTGCTTTGTGCTTGGGATAACATGGGTGATCCTCCAGTGATCCATGAAGCATTTTGATATGCATGGAGCATTCTGCTTTGTGCTTGGGATAACATGGGTGATCCTCCAGTGATCCATGAAGCATTTTGATTTGCATGGAGCATTCTGCTTTGTGCTTGGGATAACATGGGGTGATCCTCCAGTGATCCATGAAGTAAGGCTGCAGTTTGTAACCGATTACCCGAGTAACCGACCGTCCGCTCGGGTACCCGGGTACATTTTTGCGGTTAGGTTAATCGAAGTGTATTTTTTTTATGGGCCTTTTCTTTTTAAAACATAAGTGCTTCTGGAGTTCACCGAGAAAAAATAGCAAGAAAGGGTCGTTGATCACAAAACCACGATCTTTTGAAGATTGACAAGCCGGCTAATACAAAGCAAAAGCCAGACATTTTCCAATCTCCCCTTCTTCCGGACATGGAAATGGCCTTTGTGGACACATCCTTTGTGTAGCCAACAGTTTCCATTCACCAGACGACATCATATTACAGCCCAAAACATCAGAGGATTATCAGCGGAGCCGACAGCTATTCAACTTCATTCTTGAGAGGCTGACTGAGGTTTTTTTTAAGTACCTAGGAATTTTGTTTTTTCAGGGGATCGTGATTTTCTGCCGGGGTGTTTTTTAGAGGTTATTTTTTTAAAGGATTGGTATCTTTTCAAGATTGCAAAATAAAGACAGGGTTTTGTTTCTTTCGGGAGATTGGGCATTTTCTTGGGTACCAGCCTTTTATTTCTCCAGAGGATTGGGATATTTCGAGGGAATCAGGATTCTTTTTAAGTTGGTAATGTTTTTTTTTAGGAGTTTCTAGACACTTTGTATTTCTGTGGAGGTAAGAACTTTAAATGGGGTATGGTAAATTTTATTATTATTATTTTTTTTGGGGGGGGGAGGGGTTGTGATTTTTTTTCCCCAGGGATCTGTATTTTTTTCAGGGATTGATATTTTTAAGGGATTGAATTTACATGATGACACTTTTCTTGGGGATGAAGATTTATGAAGGAGCTGGCAAGGATTTTTCAGTAGATCGTAATCATCGTGATTTTGTCAAGGGATCTTTTTTTCAGGGGATTGCCGATTTGTTTCGGCTTTCATTTTTTAAGTACTTTTTATTGGTGGTTTTTCCCCACTCCGAAGATAGGCTCTCGATTCTCCAGGGACTGTCAACTCAAGTTGGACCTGAGCCAATGGGGCTGGGCGTGTGAAATAAACACATGAAACCACACAGTCACACAGTCACACTATGAACAGTGATTGGTTTGATCCATGCATGGGCTGTCAATGATGTTGGCCGTGGGCCAATCAGCTTGGAGCAAGGGCGGGGTGAACGTTGCCACCGGCAAGATCAAAAAACTTCTTTCAGCAGTTATCTGGAAAGTACTTTGAAAGGGCTGAATGGGGATGGCAAATGTGGTTGGACGGAGGGAATAAACACGTGTCAAGCAGAGCGCCTTTGCATCATGTCATTGGCTAGTTTTTGCATGGGCTGTCAATGATGTAGGCCGGAGACCTAGTTAGTTCTCGGCGCTTGTTCTCAGTGAATTTCAGAAGCAGAAAAAAATCAGTACCTACGACCGTAGAGCTACGGAGGTATTTTTTCATGATCCGTTATTGATGTAGGGCCAACCTTTTTTTTTGTTCTACCGCCTTATAATTCACGATGTCTGACTGATTTCTGCCATTCATTGTCCTGACAAAAAATGTTATCAGCCGACTTCCTCAAAGATCGAAACTGACTATTTCTTTGTTTTTCTTTGTTTTCTTTGTTGTACGGGTAATCGTAACCGTAACCGAAAAACCAGACGGGTAATCGGTTACAAAATTATCCGCAAACTTACAGCCCTACCATGAAGCATTTTGATTTGTATGGAGCATTCTGCTTTGTGCTTGGGATAACATGGGTGATCCTCCAGTGATCCATGAAGCATTTTGATATGCATGGAGCATTCTGCTTTGTGCTTGGGATAACATGGGTGATCCTCCAGTGATCCATGAAGCATTTTGATTTGTATGGAGCATTCTGCTTTGTGCTTGGGATAACATGGGGTGATCCTCCAGTGATCCAAGCATTCTATTTTCCCTTTGCAAGAGAAAAAAAAATGCTTCACCGGTAACCTGGGAGGCTAGATTGACTACACCGCTTGAAGCAGTCAATGTTGTTTTATTACACCTCGTTGTTTGAAGTTTTTCAACTATGTGAAGTCAAGGTTTTGAAAGTTTGGTTTTACATAAAAAGATTCATTTGAAAAAAAATACAGTTTCCCTCATGTCTTTCATTACTTTTGTTTTAATTGATTGCTTTATGGACATGTACTTGTATATATGCAACATGCCCCCAGTGTTATGGACAAAACAACCCTCAATGTACAGACACGTGCTTGTATAGGCAACATGCCCCCAGTGTTATAGGTAAAACAACCCTCAATGTACAGACACGTGCTTGTATAGGCAACATGCCCCCAGTGTTATAGACAAAACAACCCTCAATGTACAGACACGTGCTTGTATAGGCAACATGCCCCCAGTGTTATAGACAAAACAACCCTCAATGTACAGACACGTGCTTGTATATGCAACATGCCCCCAGTGTTATAGGTAAAACAACCCTCAATGTACAGACACGTGCTTGTATAGGCAACATGCCCCCAGTGTTATAGGTAAAACAACCCTCAATGTACAGACACGTGCTTGTATAGGCAACATGCCCCCAGTGTTATAGACAAAACAACCCTCAATGTACAGACACGTGCTTGTATAGGCAACATGCCCCCAGTGTTATAGACAAAACAACCCTCAATGTACAGACACGTGCTTGTATAGGCAACATGCCCCCAGTGTTATGGACAAAACAACCCTCAATGTACAGACACGTGCTTGTATATGCAACATGCCCCCAGTGTTATAGACAAAACAACCCTCAATGTACAGACACGTGCTTGTATATGCAACATGCCCCCAGTGTTATTGACAAAACAACCCTCAATGTACAGACACGTGCTTGTATATGCAACATGCCCCCAGTGTTATAGACAAAACAACCCTCAATGTACAGACACCTGCTTGTATATGCAACATGCCCCCAGTGTTATAGGTAAAACAACCCTCAATGTACAGACACGTGCTTGTATATGCAACATGCCGCCAGTGTTATAGACAAAACAACCCTCAATGTACAGACACGTGCTTGTATATGCAACATGCCCCCAGTGTTATAGGTAAAACAACCCTCAATGTACAGACACGTGCTTGTATGCAACATGCCGCCAGTGTTATAGACAAAACAACCCTCAATGTACAGACACGTGCTTGTATATGCAACATGCCCCCAGTGTTATAGACAAAACAACCCTCAATGTACAGACACGTGCTTGTATCTAGGCAACATGCCCCCAGTGTTATAGACAAAACAACCCTCAATGTACAGACACGTGCCTGTATATATATGCAACATGCCCCCAGTGTTATAGGTAAAACAACCCTCAATGTACAGACACGTGCTTGTATATGCAACATGCCCCCAGTGTTATAGACAAAACAACCCTCAATGTACAGACACGTGCCTGTATATATATATGCAACATGCCCCCAGTGTTATAGGTAAAACAACCCTCAATGTACAGACACGTGCTTGTATATGCAACATGCCCCCAGTGTTATGGACAAAACAACCCTCAATGTACAGACACGTGCTTGTATAGGCAACATGCCCCCAGTGTTATAGGTAAAACAACCCTCAATGTACAGACACGTGCTTGTATATGCAACATGCCCCCAGTGTTATGGACAAAACAACCCTCAATGTACAGACAGTATAAAACCCCACTGTGACAGACAGCACTTCACGCCAATGTCGTCTTTGTAAGTACAGCCCAATGTCCTGCCCACAAAGCGGGTTTGTACAGTGCCCACAATGAACAGACTGAAATTTGTACAAGTGTCCTCTCATGAGTAGGGCTGTGTATCTTTAATTTTTAGTGTTTTGTCTGTTGAATCATTACATACCGCAGATAAACGTCCGTGGCAAGAAAAATATGTCAATAAGCTACAAAACTATGAGAAGGTCAGTATCAACTCCCCTCAATATCATACATGTAGTTTAGGATTGTGTATTGCTGATATTACTTTTAAGGTCTTTAACCCCAAAACGCTTCCTTTGCTATGATGAGTTTGTGACAGTTAAGCATGATTGCTGTACATTAAGGTATGATATGCATGTTATGTCATGTCCACGAGCTCTGTATGTCTAAACCATTAAGTAATGCATATCGGTTGTCACCTATCATTATCACTGACCCTATAATTGCACTGACAACTGTACAGTAGACGAGACATAATACACACGTGTATCTGTTGTAACAAAAAATAAAGAGTTGAAAACTGTTTGAAAAGATTTCTGTTGGAGACAAATATCCATTATATGGTTAGATTCAGTCCCAACTATTGAGCTTTTTCAGTAGATTTTTGCCCAACGTATCATGTCACTGAAGGAGATTTAACCAACAATTGGTCATAAACTGATACGCATTTGCCCAAGTATTTCATAACTAGTTCCCAACTATTGTGCAGAGGTTCTTTAATTTGCCCAACAAGTTAGCCAAACTGATTAACCAACAAATATGGCTCCACGCTCGAGCTATTCATAGAATATGCCCTCTATCGACAGCTATATTTACCCGGATGTACGGACAACGTTGTCATGAAAGTACATGCAACATTAACCTTTTGTGTTACGTTTACGTACATGTACAGTGTGTAAGAGCAACGTAAAAAAAGTCGCAAAAATGGTGACAACAATTGCTATGGGACATGCAATAGCGACTCCAGGAACCAGTATGGGTCTGGCACAAAGCATGAAGGTCGTATTTTTCATCACTTTCCCAAAAATGTTTAGAAAACCTGAGAAATGTAAACGATGGGTTAGAGCTTGTGGACTGAAGAGCTTTGACATTACTACGGTGACGAAGAACATGTACATAATTATGCTCAAAGCATCTTCTAGTTTTCAATGTGAATGTTTCTTACACACAGCATAATCATCTTCTGTGCCTGTTGTTCAGAGACTCAGGCAAATGGTCAAAAAGAAGCATGCATCTCAGCCTGCAACTCGGAAAGAGAAATCTTCACTAGACACAGTAAAGATCACCTGCGGCTAGAAGCATTCAAAATATGGAGAGCTTCCTAAGCAGGTAGTGGCCTCCCATGGGGGTGGCTCCCACAATGTGGGAGCCAGAAGCTCCACAATAACCCATGTATTGATCTTAACTTAGAAACTTGTAGTCAGTAATATTGTTCCCCACGATTTGTATAATTTCATAGCATGCTTAATTGGAGCATCTAAGGAACCAACAGATAACCGAGTCAAACTTCAACCTGATATGGATAGGAAGGTGCTTATAGCACAAGATATAATATATGTAGCATCAAAGGGCAGAAAACTGATGCTGAAGCACACAGCCCTTTCAATGTTGATGCGCTAACTCACTGGATCTGCACAGCTAATTGGAATCTTGTATGGGCTAGGTCACATCACACTCTATGGTGTTGCAGAATGACACAGCACGCACTCAGCAGTAAATCGATCAAATCTTAACATTAATTAATTATACGTTAATTCATCCCAAGGCAGTATCTGAAATAAATAACAAGTTCCTATGCGCTGACCAGGGCATAAAGTGTTGGGGGGATACTGGAAAGCATCTCTGCCTATGGTTTTCCTTACTCTCAGAATTCTCATTGTTCAACCCCCCCCCCCCCCCCCCGACTTTTTAGTCGCAGCTAGACCCTGCAGTTCTGCTTTATTCAGGAATGTGCAGATTCTTACACACAATAACTAACTGTTCTTATATTCTAGGGAACTGATCGGCATCAACCCAGAGGGGCCAGGAGTCACAAAGAGTGGAGGCAAGAAGAAAAAGAAATCTACCGTTGCTCCCAAGATTGTAGCCCTCCTTCGCGGGATCATTGAATTTGAATCGGACTGGCATACAGACCAGTGACAAACTGTGTTAACAAACAGATGAACTGTAAATTGTGACAAGATTTATGTAGTAAACCTACAGGATTTCTCAGGACTCTGGTTCAGGCACGCTTCTGTTTTTTTTTTAATCGGAAAAGCCAATAAATGAGCTTCAAAACAAAGTCAAACAAAGTGATGTACGCATACGAGAGTTACAGCACCTATTATTCATATATTATTCATACTTTTGAAGGTGGCCGATTCGTGAATGAGTTGAGAGAAACCATTATGGTTCTTTTGACAGAATGTAATGTTAGCATGTCGAAAGTAGGCAAGGGGATGACCACAGTGTGCAAAAACTTAATTGGTAAGATCCCTGACCGTCTTCCATCACAAGGAACTCTACACAGGATTTTAAATGAGGCCAAATTTGTAGCACAAACACAACTTGTGGAGTTGATGGAAGAAGGTGGCGACCCTTCGAATATTACAGTGCCTGAAATACTCTTCATTCGGATGCGAGGACTAAATTTCATCGCCATTACCAAGGCTTCCAGACCACACTGAAGAATGGCAAGCAGATAACAATCGGTCTGACAGAGGTTGGTGCAGGCGACGCAGATACATATTTGGAGGCATTCAAACACACAATAAGTGAACTTGCTGAGTCCCTGACAACATCATCAAAAGACAGATCTCAAACAATAGCCAAACTAGTGACGTCACTAAAGAATACCATGGGGGATCAGGGTCCGACCAACCCTCAGTAGGGAGTACGACGGAATCTCGTAAAAACGCATTTATATCTGCTACCGTGTAAAAACGTAATGAAAGAAACTTGCTTTAAAAACAACATTATTTAAAATTTTACCTTAAATTTGCTATCCTCTTGCAGGTTAGAAGTTGATTTATCTAAATATGTCATTTATTTTCACCTATTTGTAATTTTTAACAGGAAAAAATCCATCTGAATGCACAAGTAGTCGGCGAGATTCGCGGAAGCGATTTCACTGGGTGACGCCATTTTGTTGAAAAAACCATTTGGTCGCTTTTTTGACTTATGTTCGCGAAGGGGTAAACAAACTCTGCGTTCAATAAATGCCATTTTCTTATAGAAAGGATCCTGGGCTTTCGATTGATACCAAATTTACAGGTAATTTTCACTTTTAAGGTGTCTTAAAATCCAGTCAAATGAATGTTTCTTTTTGCTCGGAAAATCGGTCCATAATTTTTTTAAAAACTCACGCAAACGATACTTTAAAATGATTAGAAGGTATAAGGAAGGAGTATTATCTAAAAGCTGGAAGTGTTGTGATTCCAACGGTGCATGTTGATTTTGATTTGGCCTGTGCGCTAACGTGCGATTTACGCATTTCTAACTCGATGATTTCGCTCGAATTGTGAAGTTTGCGACTCAAATCAACATTCTTGTCTAGAATGGATGTAGTAAAAGGAGCCATGCGCGCTGCTCTGCATACTTTTGTACACGTGTAATGCGCGGGCCTACTTTTGCTGCATGTGATCTGCGCTCGTCTACACAAATCTGGTTACGCGTCTCCCTCTCGACTCCGATCAATTCAAAACCATTTCTTCTCTATAGCACCATGCTCAAATACATCGATTTGGCATTCATTGCGAGTAAATCTCGTTGGTCTTTGAAGTTTCGCGAAAGTTTGACGAAATTTTTTCCAAAATACTGCGTTTTGAATGAGGTTGCTTCATTCAAGCTACATTTTCGAAGATTTCTCATACATCAACCTAAAATAAGCAGTAATTTTTGGAAATAATGAGACACAAATGCTTAAATAAAGTTGAGTTTGCGATTGGAGTAGAAATCTGATGTTCAAGATCTAAAAACTGGCAGAATGAAAAACTCAACCTTCTCCCTTTTCAATGGGAATATCTCTGTCAATTTTGAAGGTACTGAGTTGATTTAAGCACCATTGCATTTCTGACATTACAAGCTATCCATTGATACCAAACTTGTTGGGTTCCTTCAAAAATTTAAAATTTCATCGTACTCCCTACCCTCAGTTCAATGCACAACTTATAGGATTCAGGGAGGACCTTCTTTCTGAAGTAGTAGAAAACTGGGATGGTCTTTCTGCAACTTCAAAAGAGAAGTTGACAGACATGGGCAACTTTTTTTGCAAAATGCTCTTGCTCGTTAACTTTGCAAATGAGGCAGATAAAGTGCTTTAAGATAAACGAAGCAGATGTTATTGCTGCTGGCAAAAATCAGTTTGCATTCGGAACAGAAAGTGGTGCTGCCGGGCTAATAAGAACAACAGCAAAAGCCCTGACAGAACATGGCTGTGACATTGTAACGGTGTACACAGACATCAACTACCTGTTGTAATGTACTTTTCATAAGCCACTGCGCATGCTCGTACTAGCGAGACTTGTGGGAAATACTTCATAATCAAAGATGGCTGACTAGATTGTTTGCATGTAATTCCAATCCTTCCCAATCATTGACAGATGAAACTATTCAATAAACTGATCAAGTGAATCATTGTTGTTGTAAATCACACCAATTTGCAGTCTTCCGAATCATTATTTGTGTAACTACCCGTTACACTGGCGTAGTCGGCAGGATGGCTGTTTACTGTGTGTGATTTTTGAAGATTTTGCCTGACATCGATCATCGCCGATCGTGGCTGTGTGGGCTGTACACTCAACGTGTGAGACCCCACATGTGTGGGGGTCGTGAGTACTAACGTTATTCCATGACCCAACAACCTGACGTTATAATTGTTCTGCCATTCATGTATCATGAATATTGGATTGTTGATTGTTGATACTAGATGTGATTTAACATCACTGTTCTGTGTCTGAATAAAGTGAATATTTTCGCTGCTTTTGTGAAATTCTGTACACGATTTATTAACGATTTTGCCTAACGAGTAGGCCTAACGTTATTGTAATTTATATACGTATGCACGTATAAATTGTTCCATCTTTTGGTTTCATCTTTCCGACTGTCCATCATGCCTCTGCCAGACATGGACAAAGCAGACTACTTGCGACGTTTCACGGCAGATTACATAACTCAGTTATGTAATCTTAATCATATAGACACAAATGTGGTAAAAAATAAACAAGATCGCATTGAATGCTTGTGTGGGCTGCCACATATGAAGGAGCCGGAAGATGTGAAACCCAAGGTTGAACCAGCACCGTCTGTCCAGCCAGACCTTGGTGAAATCTTGGAGAAACTCGAAATGATGAGGAAAAATGAAACCGAAATCCTGTGTCAGTCACTGTTGCAGGCAATGACTACGGCAACCAAATCATCAATTGAGTCCATTAGGGTGGGACCCGAGCTCCCTGATTTCCATAAATTTTCACCCGATGATGACATCACGTGTTATCTTGCGACGTTCGAGCGCATGGCGACGGCAGCGAACAAGCCGAGGGACCAATGGCCCCGCCTCTTAGAACCATATCTTACGGGGAAAGCTCAGAAAGCATTCCATGCGCTAAGCGAAGAAGATAAGCAACAGTATGATAAAATCGTTCAGATCATTCTACGTCATTTTCAGTTGACTCCAGAGGCGTATAGAATCAAATTCCGTACAGCTACAAAGAATCCAGAGGAAACTTTTGAGGAGTTTTCCACACGCCTAGAGCTGTATTTCCGACGCTGGTTGGAACCAGATGAGGGTATGTGTGTGTCGCCTGATTTTAAGCGAATGATGCACCTACTTCTGATAGACCAATTCTTGTCATCGATTGCTAATGATAATCTTCGTACCAAGCTTCGAGAAAAGAAGGCGGTTTCTGTTCAGGCTATAGCACGCATTGCCGACGAGCATGTTTTGAATCGCAGAGCTGAAGCGGCAGCGAAGCCTTTTCAAACCAAACATTACTCTCCACAGAGTAATAATACTTCGAGCAGTAGTGATAGACATGACAAATGCCAGGAAACAAAACCAGAGGACAGACACCAGAGCCGACCATCTGGAACGAACACCAGTGCGAAACGCACTGGTAGGTTCGAGGCAGTTTGTTTTAGGTGTCGTCAGTTAGGACACAAAGTCTATGATTGTCCTTATCCTGCTCCGGATAAGGGTAACAACACTGGATCTTCTTCCAGTACCAAGCCAGTTGTCGAAATCCGACAGTCTCCTGGTATTAAGCCAGACAAATCGTCGAAGCCCACTGAAGGCCCCCGTGTGAGCCTCATCCAGTCTCCTGTATCCAGGGAATGTGCTGATGACAGCAGTGGCCCCTACATCATCGCTAGAGTTAATGGTCAAGACGTGAAGGCGTTGCTGGACACCGGTTCTGCCATTTCTCTCATTGATGCTGAATGTCGTGAGACATTAGGGTTAGCTGTAACCCCTGAGTCCTCCATAGGACCTCTGACCACAGTTAATGGGTCTGTGTTCCATACATCTGGAATTGCTGCGGAAGCAATCGAGGTTGCGGGTGTGGATGTAGACATTGGTCTACATCAGGTACAGAAGCTACCAGTGCCAGTGCTGCTGGGTAGGGATTTTGCTCAGAGAGCAAAGCTAGTGATAGATTTTGTACATAACTCCTACTGGTTGGAAACAAGTCCAACAGAGCCTCGAATCAAATGGCCTCTACTTGGCCTTGAGACGGAAACCTTCCCAGAGGATGATGTTCCACTGGGCCCCTCTTCGCCTGCTGACCAGGTGGACAGAGGGATGGACCCTGCTTTGACTGAGGATGTGGTATCGCAACTGGAACACCTTCATGAGGAGTTCCCAGCGGTTTTCTCAGACAAGCCGGGCCGTACAGAACTCCTCCTTCATGGTATTGACACTGGGGACTCACGGCCAGTCCGTGGTCCTGTGTATCGCCTTTCATCTGAGAGACGTAATTCGCTACGTCAACAGATAGATGAAATGTTGGAGGATGGTCGCATAGTGCGATCACATTCATCTTGGGCCTCACCAGTCGTGATGGTTCCCAAGCCGCAGTCGGGACAGTACCGACTATGCGTCGATTATCGAAAACTCAACCGTGTCACCAAACTCGACGCATATCCTATGCCAAACATTGATGCCATTCTAGACTCGCTTCATGGTGCCACGATCTTTAGTTCGTTAGATCTGAAGAGTGGCTATCACCAGATGGTGCTTAAACCCGAGGATAGAGAGAAGACGGCATTTATCTGCGAGGATGGCCTATTCCAGTTCACTGTGCTACCGTTCGGGGTTGTGAATGGCCCTGCAAGCTTCCAACGCTTGATGGAAATTGTTCTGGATGGGTTGATTGGCAAGATTTGCTACGTCTACCTAGACGATATAGTGTGTTTTTCATCGTCACAGAGCCAACACATGGATGATGTGCGACAGATTTTGAGCCGACTCCAAGAGGCAGGCCTGACGGTGAACAAGGACAAGTGTGCTTTCGGCCGTAGTTCCATGCGCTATCTTGGTCATGTTATCGGGAGTGATGGGGTCCGCACCGTCCCCGAGAAAGTCCAAGGCATTGTGGAGTACCCGACACCACAGAATGTGAAACAGCTGGAACGATTCCTCGGCATGGTCACATGGTATGCGAGGTTTATTCCAAACCATGCTGAAATTTGCGCACCACTCAACCAACTCCGTAGGAAGGGTACAGAGTGGACATGGACACCAGAGCACTCCAGGGCTTGCGAGGAGTTGAAGCGATCTCTAACAACAGAGCCGGTTCTCCAGTATCCTGACATGAGTCAACCATTCGTCGTCCACACGGATGCCAGTAACACTGGTCTGGGCGCAGTTTTGCTCCAGGAGTCATCTGGCCACCTGCATGCCGTTGCATATGCCAGTCGCTCTCTTTCCCCTCCCGAGCGGAATTATAGTACAACAGAGAAGGAGTGCCTAGCAGTTGTGTGGGCCATGGAGAAGTGGAGATACTTCTTAGAAGGGACACGATGCCAGGTGGTGACAGACCATCAGGCCCTGACTTGGCTGTTCAGGAAGACTAGCTTGACCGGACGTCTTGCTAGGTGGGTCTTGCGTCTGCAAGATTTCAGTTTTGATATTACATATCGGCCTGGGGAGTTACATGTTGTGCCGGATGCCCTTTCCCGTACACATGAGGATACTTGTCTGGTTGGTGTTGTCCGAGGTGAACCCACCTCTCGGTCACTTGACACCAACATCCCCAACGTTGACCAAGCCCCCTTTGCCGGAGATGATCTCAACCTTGCGGCAGATGGCGGGGCAAATGATGAGACATGTGCTGCAGTCCGTTGTGACCGACCCCAAGATGATGTGTTGGACTGGATCCAGTGCGATGAGTGCCAACTGTGGTTTCACATGGTCTGCGTTCATTTAAAAAAGACAGCGGCTGACAAGATGCCGACATATGCATGTCCTGCATGTAAGCGGAAGTGCTGGGAAACCAGACGAAACCTGGAGTGGGTTAACAGTAAAACTTCTCCACAGGGAGATGCCGGTTTGCCCCTACCTACTTTGGACACTGTCCGTGAAGAGCAACGGCGAGACAAGCAGTTGACGGATCTTCACGACAGGAACTCAGCGGTTTATCGAGAGCGTGACGGAGTACTGTATCACTACCATCACTCAAAGTGGAAGCTGATGGTGCCAGAGACACTGCGACGTGCAGTTTTGGAGGCGTGTCACTCTCGCCCTTTGGCTGGCCATCTTGGGCGGACCAAAACCTTGCACAAGTTGGACAGTCTCTGCCTCTGGTGGAAGGGTTGTGCACGGGACGTGCGGAGTTTTATTCGCACTTGTATAACTTGCAGGAAGACGAAGCCACTCTATCGGAAACCAGCTGGGTTTATGCTAACAACACAGTCTGAGAGCACCTGGGAAACTGTGGGAGTTGACCTAATGGGTCCACTGCCCAAAAGCTACGGTGGCCACGAATATCTATTGGTAGCTGTTGACCACTACTCAAAGTGGGTAGAAGCCATCCCAATTCGTAAGGCCACTGGTAAAGAGGTTGCTTGTGTTTTGGTGCGACAGCTGTTCTGTCGCTTTGGTGCCCCAAGAAAATTGTTGTCTGACAACGGACCTCAATTCATCTGTAAAGCTATGAATGCAGTATGTGAGGAGTGGGGAGTACAGCAACTGTACATTTCCCCATACCACCCACAGAGTAATTGGGTGGAAAGGGTCAACAGGAACCTGAAAGGGATGATTCGTGCTTATGTGGGTAATGACCATCGCACATGGGATACCCACATGGCTGAATTTACTTTTGCCCTCAACTCTGCCCATCATGAGACGATTGGAGTAGCACCCTCTCTCCTATTCCTTGGAAGAGAGCTGGTCACGCCATTGCAGAATAAGTGGCATACTACTTCTGACCGTACTGCAGAAGAGCAGGAGAAACTTGCACAACGTGTGGAGTTTTCCCGCCAACAGGCTGTACACAAGCAGAGATCCCACTACAACAAACGTCGTCGTCCCCCAGACATCACTGTTGGTCAACAGGTGATGGTCAAGACCCACCCCAAATCTGATGCCCGAACCCACTTCAATGCCAAACTTGCCCCCAAATGGAGTGGACCGTACTTGGTGGAGCAGCGCTTGACCCCCGTCAACTTCAAGGTGTCCAGTGCCAAGAATCCCAGTCAACGTCTGGTGGTTCATGTGGATCAGGTCAAGCTTTGCAGGGACTGACTGAGGACTATGTTGGACGGATCAACGACTTGGTATTAACTATTATATGCATTAGGGAACAGCTGTGTTCTGAGATCTAGGGTTTATTTTCAACCCTGCACAGCAAGGCCAGATTATTTTTTGTTTGTTGTGGACTTTTCATTTATTTAAAGAGAGCTGTTTTTTACCAAAAAAAAAAAAAGAAAAAAAAACAGAGCGGAAATCAGTGTTCTTTGTCTAAACTTTGTTATGATTGTAAACCAACTTTTTCAAAAAATGAGTCAGTTATTGTAATTTTGAACAGGTGCCAGTTGCTGTTTTTTGAAAAGATTTTCTAACTGTGTGTTTTCTTTATCATTGTACACGCATGCGGTCAACTTACATGTAACTTGTGTCAACTGGATATTTAAAGGAAGAACTTGTATTTCTATTGAAACTTTTTTGTTGTTGACAATTTACAGATTTACAGTTTGGAATGTGCAGACTGTCAGAGTGTCTGTTGAAATATTGTGCTTTTATTTTTTTTCTAAGGGTTTTCAGAATTTTAAAACCTTTGCAGTTTTTCAGACAGGAGAAGAGACATGACCTTTGATTATTGCCATTGTAATTATGCAGACTTTATTGTTTAAAAACAAACATTGTCTTTTTTCTCTGCCATGTGTAGTCTTGTGGGGGGGAGTGTAACGGTGTACACAGACATCAACTACCTGTTGTAATGTACTTTTCATAAGCCACTGCGCATGCTCGTACTAGCGAGACTTGTGGGAAATACTTCATAATCAAAGATGGCTGACTAGATTGTTTGCATGTAATTCCAATCCTTCCCAATCATTGACAGATGAAACTATTCAATAAACTGATCAAGTGAATCATTGTTGTTGTAAATCACACCAATTTGCAGTCTTCCGAATCATTATTTGTGTAACTACCCGTTACAACATGTCAGGTGTGGCATCGCACTGGCTGAGTAACTTAGATGAGCTCCAAGTACAAAATCACCTGATTTCATACAGAGCCAATCACTTTAATGTTTTATTTTATGATGCAGCAGCCACATATTTCCACAGAAACCATATTGTGTTATTCCAACTGTTACGTTAGAAAGTAATGGAAACTGTATTTTTCCTATAAACCTACAAGGCTACAGACATGACAAAATCAATAAAAGTATGACGTCACAAGAACAGTTGAAGCATAATTATATAACAGGTGTACTAGGCCTACACTACACATGAGAAATGACCTACCTGTCTGCAGCACCGGCACCATGCATCATGTACATTGTACTTACCTTACTCCTTAGCCCAGGGGCAATGGAGGAAGGGACCAGGCTAGCAAGAAGTCAAAACCCACTGAGTTGCTGTAGACGTGGAGCTTACTCTCTTTGCATCTTGGAAGTACACATTACAAGCTAATTAATAGCACTCAATGCACTCCATGTATGCTGGTATGTCATCAGGCCCACGTTGCACATTAAAACTGAAGGAACACTTTGTTGTCACAAGGTTCATGTATACTGTATTGTATGTTGTTGCGTTCATGACCTCCACAAGTCCGTTGTCCGTGCATGTGATGCGTGGCAGCCTGGGCCACAACCATTCGATCATTCCTGAGACTGGTCATCATCAGTCACCAACTATCAACATTCATGACATGGCCATAGACTTCCGGGAGGTGACTAAACGCAACCTGGAAATACATGTTTGCACCTAGAACGACTGTCCAGAACATTTAGGAACATTTAAACTTGAGCAACATCGGCAACGGAACACCTAACTTGTTTACTTCCACACTCCAAAGCAAATGAACACGCGTTCAGTCAACATGTGAGATATTATACAGTACGTATATGGAATTCCATTGTGGAGTCTGGGTACCTGCTCCAGGGACACAGTGCACCATACTATGTCCCCATCCCAACAGAGGGCGGCAGACACTCAGACCAGTAAATAATTTCCCATAGGTTCCCATGCAAAATGACCAAATTCAAACAATTATTACAAATACTCACAAGTTTCTCTGGCAATCAAGCCATACACCAAAATGAAGCTAATAACTTCCGTTTTAATTTTCTTCACAATTTTCTACAGGTTAACCGTTGACTTTTTGAGAAAAGACCATCCAAAGAAAAATGACCCTAAAACTGCCAAATTGACTGGTGTCAGACTATAAAATGTACCCCTCCACTACATAGCATAAATAGAGCTCAAAGGTGAAAGTCCAAACTCTGTTGACCGGGTTCCATCCATTTTTTTCTTTACAAGACTTCCCATGTATGGCCCAGAAAATTCTTTTATAAAAAACAAAAGAATATGAATGAGCTCTGCAGACTGATTTGGGCCAATTTACTGGTCTGCATCCGTCAAGATTAAATTCACTGTACATCCATTGTCTTAATAAGCCTGGTGGTTTCTAGAGGTTTATGTAAAGGTCTTTAAGGTCACTGCAAATATTCAAACATTTTAAGAGGATTTCATCATACTTTTTGAAACATAAATAGGCACATTTACTTTGAATTAAGGACCTATAAACTTTTCTCACTTTCTTGTAATTTCTGAATTGTTGGAGGGGGAGGTGTTAGGGGTGTGTGTGGGGAGGGGGGTTGATGGGGCTCTTTCTACATGTTCATCTCTCATACATGTGTGGTGGCATTTCTGTGCCAATCCTGGTGGGGATAAGGCCAAGTTTCCCCCTCCCCTGATAATTTATGAATTAGGAGAATGTCAATGGCAATGTCCCACTGAAGACAATTACACTGTTTTGCTATATGCAATCTTCATACATGAGTTTCTCTGGAAACAGATAACAAATATCCTCTTTTTGAAATGCATTTTGAAAAAACACATGATCAATGTGAATACTCTACCTGCCTAAACAAAAAAACAACAACAATACAACAACAACCAATAAAAGTAAACAAAACAAAATAAAAAGCACAACGAAGATGATCATGGTAATTCCTTAAAATAAAACACACAATTTATTTCAGTACATGATGTACAGGTTTCTTTATTTCTTCTAAAATTGAAAACACTTGTGGTATAAAGGTCCCCCAAAGACCAACAATATCCATTGCTGGTTCTTTGTATTAACCACTCAGAGGTGGGGGTATCATCAGGAACCACCTGACTCATTGTTGCCTTCTTTCAAGTGTTTCAACTTACACTAACTAGACCATTACCCTATTGCATGACATCACCAGTGGTGCAGACTCTTTATGCATCAAGGCCTCCACAATCAGGTGTCAATTTACAGAGAGACATGGATGTAGAGTGCCTTAAGAATGAAAGAAATTTATAGGAGAATGGAAAACCCAAATTACATGAGAGAGGCAATTGGCATAAAAGAGGTCAGCTGCCAAAAACATTCACTACGGAGTGATGTCATGGATCTTTGACTCTGTGACCAAGACATTGTGGGAGGATTTCTAGCAATCTTTCAAGATCAACAGGAATCTTCTGTTTGAAATTCTAAAAGAAAAACAGAAAGAAAAGAGAGCAAATCTACAGGGACCAGGGGTGAAGTTGTCATGAAAGCTCAGCATTTGACAATACTACAGAGTGTTTTTAAGATATGCATGTCATACCATTTTAAAAGCAATTACAAACTTGTCCATTGACAAAATGTTTCATAATCACAGTTTCTTGACAGCTGTGAGCAAAATCATGCAATGTCACTTCTACTTTACATTTTGTGCTGCAACAAACATGCAAGAACAATAACCAAGATTTGTGGTCACTTATAAGATACATGTATGACTTGGAAAGAGAAAAATACAACACTTCTGCTTTCAACTACATTAAAGTGTCTAACAAGTAATTGCTAGTCCTTAATTTGTAACATCTAACAACTGTATTTCATAACAGTTTACCATTTATGTGCTGTTGGGATGCTCATAGAATTCAAAACAAATCAATGAAATATAGAAAATAACTTCAACATGAGAATTCTCATCAGAGTTTCACAGATTTCTTCAGTTTGCTCTAAAATGTGAGCACCTCCTGCAGTTCAGTAAATGAATGAATGATACATATTTATGTGTGACGGACTTCATACAATGTGAATGAAATTCATAAACCTATCAGTGCAATTTATTGTGCATTTTTAGCAAAACACTAAGTACGTCCTAATGAAAAAACTAATGATACAGTACTTCATATAGACTCTGTACTTTCCTGACATTGTGCAAACAAATAATTACATAATATGTACATTTAAGGAATGCCTACAACTATTTCTGCATCTTGCTTATTTGTGTAGGTGTACATAGATTCAAAGTCTTCATGGATGAATGGATGACTAGCCATATGCTCCACTCCACTGTTGATGCTCACTGCTCAAGTCCACAAGTTGTTGTTGAGGATACCATGATTATCTCTGTAGTTCTGAACACACTGATGGCTTTTCACATGTATCATTCATCAGGATGTTTCACTGCATGTCATTTATCAATGAATGCTGCATGGTAGCAGTATCACTCTCCTACTGGTTGGCTGTACTGTGTGTCTGTACAGCTTCTGCAATGTAGTGAAGTTCAATGATAACACTGATGTGTGTTCACTTCATCTCAATAATCTCAATGGATTTTCAGGACTCCTGCACCTTTACCCATGCAGCACAGTTGTGCCTTCTTCATCGGGATGTTAGTTAGGCACTTGTACTGGTCTTGAAGAGAATCAGTGACTTTGTTAAAATCTGATATCTTGGCAGATCTCTGACTGATGAGAAGAAACACATCACAAGCTCAGTACCTGGTACAGATTCACTGCTGTCTTGGAGAGAGTGAAAGTGATGATGATGAGGGTGCAGGCTGAGGATGTTTGTTCCACTCATGTTGGATGTCAGTTGTCATAACTGCACATGTTGATTCATACATCAATTCTTCAGGCAATGACAGTTCTGATACTGTGTTCAAGGTGTCTCTTGCTTAACATTCAAGCTGCATGTTGATCTTTCCAAGAGCTCTGGAGAAGATTCTCAGGTATTTCAGCAGCGTGGAGCATTTTGCAGTGGCAGTGGAACATTTTGACAAAACATTTATTTGCTGCTGTAACACTACAAATGTCATACGTTTGCAATATACTGATGAAAACAACTTTAACAAATTCACTAATCTACCATTTTCAAACCGTAAACCAATATACATTAGCTGAATATAAACTGAGTATGGGTCATAACCTGAACCGTCAGCTGAGGTTTGAAGCCCCAGTGACACCCTGAAGTTGGGTCATTCCAGGGTTCATGTGCTAACACCAACTACCTGATAAATATTCATAGTTCAACATGTAGTTGCTGTTAAATACACATGTATATATCTGTTAGATTGAATATTGTCAAAATACTGACAAATTGAACAAAAATGCTAAATAATACAACTTGAATAACCTCATTCACATTGCTGCCCAACTCAATAACAAGTCACATTTTGATGCTGTTTTTAAGGCACTAGAAGTGTAATGAATATAAATGAGACATGTACATTACAAACTAATCTGTAGCACTTTACTGTACACTGAGTCATTATAACTTAGGTGATTCTTCCTATAACACAATGTACCCACCGAAACACAAGAAAGGTTTTTTACAATGATAAAACTATTATTCTTAATGTAGTTTCACTGTATAAAATTGAAAAATTCAAAGTTTGCAAAATATCTTTCTTCCGATGTCTAAATGTGGTTGAAAGCAGAAGTGTAAGATCTGAGGATGTAAACCATAACACTGGTGAACACTTGTCACACTGATGTGAAGATACTTACCTGGTATTTCATTGTGGCATTGAGTAGTGACATTGCAATTATTTACCCATTGTCTGAACAAATGATGTCAATTCCTGTATAATGACAACATAATAATAATATCAATATTCAGAAAAACATGTATGCAAATTGAGAGTACATATTACATGTATGTATGAACATCAGCAGAATCACACCTTTCCTGCACACTAAACATAGTACTGTCAAAATACTGAGCTTGCATTCTACAGATTACAAAATGGTGGTTTGGGTTGGGATTGTAGGAAAGGAGGAAAATTAAGAATTATGTGCACAAGCTGTGCTCGATCATCAATAAAAACATCATGAGTGTGATGGTCAGCCAAAACCATTGGCAAAGACAGAAGAGCTATGAGGCTTACCTACATCCAAGGTGATGTACTGCATAAAGTGTGGTTACAAAACAGAAGAAGCAGTACTGCATATAGTAGAGGGAATATCTGGACGCACTGGCGAGTAATGCCACGACCGATGGACGTATTTAAAACGTTGGTATAGAGAAACCAAGAAGAGCTACATTCACTTCAGTTAGGCCTATAGGTTATGACAGCCTCAAAATTCAAACTGACAAAGATTTTCTTTAACAACAAGTCACTTCGTACAAACAGTTAAAGATTGCGCAGGACGAAAGATTGCGCTCAACATATGCATGGTATGGGGCTAGTATTGTAATAAGGTTGTCGGTTGTCCGAGTAACTCGGACCCTAAAAATCGTGATTTCACCTCCAAAACTGTCGCAAGCGGCAGGCTATGGACCAAGGGAGAATCCCAGATTCCAATAATGACAAGGTTTACTCACATTTCTTAAAGAAAAGAAGAGAAATTTTTCCCTAGAATGGGAACTAAGACCTGTTTAAAGGTAATATCATACTTTGGTTTTTATCAGAGAAATACACATTCATTGTGCCCACTTCTCTTTTATATTTGACATTTCTTGGCAAAACATGTATACATACCTATGCATGTGAAGGCTGAATACATGAACCAGTAACAAGAGTGCGCCAAATTCGGATTTTCCCCGTCAAAGAACAATGGAGCCGCAGATAAATTACGAAAGATTACAGTCTGAAATTCAATTAATCAGAAATGAAGGTGATGACGTACATAGAAAATCCAAACGACAGGCGAGCTAGTTGGCAAATTGCCAACAAAGTGGCACTTTTTTTTAAAAGATCCTGGTTGAAAAATATCCAGTATTATCTCATAAATGGATAGTTGAGAAACTGCAATCTGTGCGGACGGTTCTCCGTAGAAATGAGATGCTTTCTTAAAAGATGAAAGCAAAGTGAAGGCATTAATAGTGTGTGTGTGTGTGTTTTTCTCAAACAGATTCAGGAGCAATTGAATATGTGACCCGCTCCAGCAAAACCCGACGCTTGTCGGCATTTCCCATTGAGTGCTACGCACACAAAAGGTCGAAAAATTGCATCTGGGACCAAATTGAAAAATTCGTAGATTTGAGACCGACACATATCCAAGATTCATCACAAAAAAAATTGATTCTGAAAAATATGTGCAAATATTGCAAAATCGGGTTTATTTTGCTTGACTACATTCCCAGTTGTTCCACTTCGTCGAGCTAAAACAAAGAAAACACGACCACTTTCACCGTTTTTTCCTCATTCGCTTGCTCGCCACTTCTGTGCTTATCCCCTACAAATTTGGTACGTAAGGAAACGTCAGAGCTTCATCTATCCATATAAGGTAAATGTGGGCGGGTTCATAACTTCAGAACGGCTGCAAACCGCCAAAAACATGTCAATCATTTTGCACATTCTCGCTCCTCAGTGAGTAAACAATGCCGTTGCTAATCACATGACACAAATTCAACAATCCCATTGGCGCATTCGGCAGTGACGCGCAAGACGCGATGACGTCAGGGTTTCGTTTAGACTGTTCCCCTGGACCGCGACTCCATGTTATCGGTATGTCGTGAGGTCAAGAACCAGACTACACAGTATTGCTTTTCAGAGGGCCTGCAGTCTGCATGCACGTTGTACTTGCGATTCGTTTCACTCAGAATATTCCCCTGCTTGTTTAAACCTTTTAATTGTCACTGAAAAATGTCTGATCAACGTAATTCCGACGACAGAATTATAGCTTCCATGTTAAACGATGTATCTGCCTGCGGGATGGAATTAATAGGCATTGAGGATGTTTTTGCCGATTACTTCGCTGTCCCGGGTGGCGGCGTGGAGAGTGACGATGACACTGACAGTGATACTGATCATGGTAAGTCAGAGGCTACAAACTTAGTGCAAGTTGGACTTTAAACGTTACAAGAAAAAATAGAATTTGTCGAAAAAAATACTAGTATAGTATGGACATAAGGCTTGAGTAATGGTTGGGTGGGAGATCGTTTTAATTGCAAAATACTGAATCGTAGTAAGAAAGCAGTTTGAGTGCGACAACCTCATAAACGGGCATGACGGGTACGCGCCACGCAGGTGCTGGGTACGGGCCCTGTTTTTTTTTGTCTTGTTAAACGGATGTTTTTATGCAATTATGGGGTTTTTTTTAGGTCTAACGTTAGAAGACGTTGATCAATCATCAGATGATGAAGATGTTGCTGGCCCATCTTCACTGCCAGCCTTGACAAATGAAGAAGGAGAAGAACAGACTTCTGAGAGATCAAGCATGTCAAGTACAGAAGAGGAGCCCATGTCCCTTGAGCTTGAAGATGAACCTGCTATCATTGACGATGCTGAAGATGAGACGGAAGCTGCTGCTGTTCGAGCTGGGACAGTTGTTGACCTCGAGCCTCCCAAGGATAGGGTCAACAAGTGTCACTGCACACTTTTCAATGGCCAGCGCTGCATTGAACAGTTCACCGCTGCCGAGTCAAACGAAATCAGGTATGTGCGTGTAGAGTTGTAGACTAGTTTTACTCAAAGTTTTCAAACTAACATGAAATCTCATTTTCCTTAAGAGACTTTTTTAGGCAGTTTCGTAGTTAACTGGTTTTTCCTTCATTCTTTTTTATGGATACAGATACACTGTAGCCGAGTTGAGTGAATTCGAGAAAGATCTCCTGTTGCTGGGGATCATCTCGACATCAATCAGTGATGGCCTCACAACAGCGAGGAAGAAGCAGAAGCAGAACCATCGAAAGCAGACTCGGATCAGAAGCTTCAACTACGGACACAAGAGGGTGTGTCACGACACATTTTTCTTCCTGATGGGAATCGGTCCGGAGAAGTTCACCAACTTGAAGCGGTGGTATACTACTCATGGACTTGTTCCCAGAAGGAAAAAATCAGGTAAAGTACATGTAGTTGTTAATGTTTTCTTGTTTTTATCAGGAAATAGTGCAAGAACATTGACACTCAACCTCATGTAACTCATAGGTGCAACCTACTCACAGTTTTCTCTTTTTTTTTTCCTCGGGAAGAAACTACTGCATGCAGAATCAAACAGCTTTTGTTGGACTGCAAAGCATTTTACTTGTTACCATTGAGACCGTGTTATCTATGCGTGGAAAAGTTTTAATCGTTATTTATATAAAATATTGTGGTTTTTTTTTTTTATTTACTGAATTGCAGGTGGACGACGAGGCAAACAGCTATTAAAGCTGGAGCAAGTCCAAGCGGTTGTGCGGTTCATCATCAACTTCACTTCACATCACTGCATCCTCCTTCCAGGAAGAATTGCTGGTGTAAAGTCAGCGGATGTCAAACTCCTGCCCACCCACATAACAAAGGCAGAGGTCTGGCGCTTGTACAAGCAGTCCAACCCAGTTGAAGGAGCTGTTGCCCTCTCAACGTTCCGGAAACTGTGGAACGACTTGCTTCCATACATTGTAGTAGCCAGGCCTGCAACCGACTTGTGTTGGACTTGCCAGAAGAACAACAGTTTAATTATGAAGCAGGTACTGTTCATATCTTTAATTTCTAGAGCATAAAGAGCATTCTCGACTCGTACAGTTTTCACACAAGCTTCCTACTTGATTTATGAATTACTTAATTTGTTTTGTTTAATTTGCCTTTTTTGACTCCAGGTGAATGTCCCAGAGGGGGAAAAGAGCGAGGCCCTTGAACGACAGCAGCAGCACCTCAAGAGAGCTCAAGTAGAGAGGGACGCTTACAATGAAGCATGTCAGGCAGCGAAAGCTATTGGTGCCACCAAGTTGGGCCAAAACGTTGCAAACTCCAAGCCCATAACTTTCCACTATAGCTTTGATTTTGCACAGCAGCTCCATTACCCATCTGACCCCCATCAACCAGGACCTATTTATTTCAAGACGCCCCGCAAGTGCCACATTTTTGGTGTTGTTGCGGAAGGGTTGCCTGCGCAAGTGAATTACTTGGCAGATGAGGGGGTGAGCTGTGGTAAGGGAGCTAATGTCGTAATCAGCTATGTCCATCATTTTCTGGAAAGTTATGGGCTTGGAGAGCAGCATGTTCATTTTCATGCTGATAACTGTAGTGGGCAAAACAAAAACAACGTCATGCTCCAGTATTTGTCATGGCGTGTGTTCAGTGACCTCCATAAGTCTATCAAAATTTCTTTCCTACCGGTAGGGCACACAAAATTTGCACCGGATTGGTGCTTTGGCCTTCTGAAGAGGACATACCGTAGAACTTTTGTCTCTTCTTTGCAAGAGGTCTCTGATATGGTGACTGCATCGACTGTGCAGGGCATCAATATTCCTCAGTTGGTTGGTAATCATTTGGGGGAAGTGTTTGTGCCGGTTTATGACTGGGTCAATCATCTGTCCAAGCACTACAGGAAATTCCCTGGTTTGAAATCGTACCAACACTTCAGTGTGTGTGAGGACAACCCCGGTACGATTTCATATCAGGAGGACTCCAGTAGTTCAGTGAAGACATTTGATTTGTCCCGCTCAGTACCGTCATCAACACTTCCTCCGATCATTCCACCACCTGGAATTGATGCCGCTCGCAGACAGTACCTTTTTGAACAAATCAGAGAGTTCTGCAAAGAAGAGACTAGGGACTTGGTATGTCCCAAACCAGAAGTTTAACCCTCCTATACAAACAGGCATTCTGAGAGAAGCTGATGGGCAAAAATTTCATTGTACAAAACGTGCAATCTGATATGTCTGCGTACAAAGTATATAAATACAGTAGGTGTACCTAGAAGGAATTTCTGCTGATTTTGACCCTTTAACTAGATGCAGGGTTAATGCCATGATTTTCAACTTGTAAACAATACAAACAAGTGTTGCTTTTGCCTTTACTTCTACACACATATACATGTACTTGTGTGTAAACGTATTCTTTTTTGTATGCCTGATTTTTGTGTGCCTTGCCGGAATGTATGCAAATAATTATTTGCTTTGATTTTGTAGAGAGTTGTTTTCAGCTTGAAAATTTGTTCTTTTTGCTTCTCACAAAAATGTTTTCATTTTATATTTGTGGGCAAAAATTTAATCAGATACATTTTTAACAAAGAAAAATGAAGCCTCATTATCTGTCCACTCCATTTTAAATGTTGTCCATGTGTATGTATGTACAAAGTTGATCAAAGGAAGAATATCAATATAAAATGTTTCCTTTGCTACACATCCATCATTACTAATTTGCATATTTTGAGTAATTAACAAATGAATATTAAGCAATGATACATTAATGTTTTTTATTGACAGTCAAACCTCGTTAATACGAGGTCCTTGGGCCAGACCTAAGTTCCTCGTTATAAACAGATCTTATCCCATAGGAATGTGCACAATTCTGCGGCTTGATTTAACCAGGAACTCGCCGAGCCGAAAGTGGGCTTGTTATAATGAGATTATTATGATTATTATGATATTATTATGATAACAGGGTATATAAAGCAGCATGAGCTAAACTTGATTGTAAACTTGAGCAAAAGATGAATCAGTGATGACCGGACGACTGAAATGTGGATGGCAAAACTTCCACACTGTTACACATTGATGGAAACTCATTTGCATCTTAATTTGCATAATTAATTTACATTATGATTTTTAATGTAGGTAAATATACTTTGCTCAACATACCAGGTGACCTGTATAATTGTCTTTCACATAATATAATTGTCGATTTCACAATTCAAAATGAAAATAAATTGCAGATCTGCAGTGTAATAGAAAGAATAACTCGAAAAATGTGGTTCTTTATTTCTTTTGTTTTTCTTAGTTTTCAGTGTTTTTCTCATTTGCATATCATGAATAATTAATTTCCAAAGACACTAATTTTTTTCCCCTGATTTTCTTGAAGTGTACTCAAGATCAGTGTAAAGTTTCAACACCCTAGTCATTCCGGTTGATATGGTTGCTAAGGAGTTTGTCTGCTGAGTCAAATTTTCTTTAAAAAGTAAACAGTGCATTAACTTTAAATTCAAATTTTCTTTAAAAAGTAAACAGTGCATTAACTTTAAATGCCGTTTTCTCCATTTTCACATTTCTGTCCCGACTCAATTAAAAATATCATAACTTTTTCATTATTCATCCGATCGCTTTGAAACATACCTTAAATGAAAGCTTAATCTTCACTCATTCCAATGATATCAAAATCTCCGAATTGAATGTTGACCCCAAGTGTTGGGTTTTGCTGGAGCTGGTCACAAATATCAAGGACGATATAATAATACTCATCTGTGAAAATTTCAGTCCCATACGGTTCCCACTTTTTGAGAAAACAGTGAAAAATAAAATGATTGAAATAATCACTCTGCAAGCTTAACAGATCAACAGTGTTTTGAGTTCATTCCTGTTAAATTCCTGTCTATGTGTATTCTTGTTTAGGCCCCCAAAAGACCCAGGTCCCCTTATTTCACAATCCATCCCTCAGGGAAAATCCCACAAAAGACCCCTTTTACATGAAGACGAAATCCAAATTCTCAGCTGTATACATGTATTTAATGTAAACATTATTATAATAACCTGAAGGATTTTGCCTTTATAAATGAACACATGATATAATCAAATTAATAAATATAATAACCTGACAGGTGAGGCGTACCATATCCCCGAAAAATCCAGGTCTCCTGAAAAAAAAAAATCCTGATCCTCTCGTAACAAAATGTCTCCTGAAGAATCAAATCCCAGAAAAAATCTTGTGTTCCCTGAAAAATCAAATCCCAGAAAAAAATGAAATCTCGATCCTTTCGAGAAAAAAAATTATCCCTCTGAAAAATCCAATCCCACAAACGTATACCGATCCTAGCATAAAAAAGTGTTCCCTGAAAAATCCAATCTCCGAAAAAATGAATCCCGATCCTCTGGGAAAAAAAAAATATTTGTATCCCCTGAAAAATTAAATCCCCCCAAAATATACCGATCCTCCAGGTAAAGATCGTCGGCCCTGAAAAAAAGTGACCTCTGGTAACTATAAAATCCCGAATCCCTGCCATAAAAAATAATCTCCACATACATGTACAAGTACACTGTACTTCGCTTTCCATAAATGCCAGTTGTTTTTCTTGATACACGTTGTGGTCTACGTACGTGTGTATAGGAAGGACCTTTTCTTCTCAGATCTTTTTTTGAGTCGTGCCCATTCTCAAGCGGGATCGAGCGGCAAATAACATAACAATACTATGACCACAATTGAGTCTGGAAGGAATGCGGTCAAGCCTGTTCTTCACGCTAGCGGATGGCCCCTATTGTTCAGAATTGCTGTAAGTACATTGTCCGGAACATGAGGAATGCGGCCGGGCGCTTAAGAACGGTCAAAATATTTTTGGTGGCCAGCCTAAGATATAGTGCCTAGTGTTTAAAACGCATAAGATCAAGGTCAAAGGTCAAGATCAAGGTCAGAGGTCAAATTCTAACGTACTTTTTTGAGGTACATGAAACAATGTTTGTTTTATTTTACAAAAAGATGGCCATGATAAGAGCTTTAAAATAATGTAAAATGTATCTCTGTAGGTGCTTCACTTCTGGAGATATGGCTGTTTTAATGTGACAGATCGTGCTAATTAGTCAAAAGTTTGTTAACCCGTACAGGTCTCAAAAAGTTTTGGACCAAATTACATACAATTTCGGTTCTGGGCGTTTCTCAGGGAGTCCAATAAGCATACCAAATTTCATTGAAATCCGTGTTGGTCAGGTTCCAAAGCGTGTTGAATTGACATGGAATGACCCAGAAACGGAAAAGGAAAAGAAGATTATGGAAGGCTTGTAAAAAAAGGGTGAAGAAAACATGGAAATTAAAGAAGACGACCAAGCAGAATGATGGCATTGAATTATACCAGAAGGTAACACGACAAATATGATGTCCCATCTCACGAACAACCATCCAGTGGAGTACAGGTCTACTGAGAAACAATGCCCAGGCCCAGGCCGATGCATTGTGGGTGCATGACAATATGGCTGCCGCACCAGAATTTTGGACCGAGTCATCGCGGAAAAACAGAACCATCCTGACAACAATAACATTGCCTCTATTGATGACCGCTGTCGTCCTCCTGTCTTTCCTGTTGTGAATTACTTTTGTCAGATTTGTACATGGTCTCCTTCTGACGTTCAGCCAAAGGTGAGACCATATATATCCCCTTCTCATTTTACGCCGTTGGGAACATCACACTCCACTGGTCTACACACACGGCACAATCGGACAGGGGTCCTTTTTACCTTAGTTACTCCTCCACTGTAATTGAGGCTTGATAAACATGATCGTAGAAAATTTAGAATCATAATTTCAACATTGTGCAATGTCCAGCTGCGACTCTATACTGGTCGCTCTGTTACGACTAGATCTACTGTAGTTAGTGTTGTTTTCTTAGTTCAGATTTACTCGTCATTGATGTTCTTAGGGTTTATCTGGAGATGTACATCCAAACCCAGGCCCTAAGTACCCCTGCGGAATCTGTTCCAAGGCTTGCAAATGGAATCAAGATTGTATATAGCTTTTAACATTTGTGAAACTTGGCTACACAATCCTGCATTAACATGAAACTCCCTTATCTTCAAACAATTGGGTAACAACTCCTGCTCCTGGATTTGTGTCAACTGTGCAAAGCCACAATTCAGTTCATCGCTTTTTTCATGTTTTTGGACACTTAATTCAGTTCTAACCTTTATCGGAAGCATCCGAGGATGTAGCAGTAACTGCAGCCCGATATTACTAATGACATTGTTGTCATATATAGGGCTACAGGACGTTAAACTTGACAAACACGAGAACATGATTCCCCATCCCTAAAATGACTTTTAAACGGCAATCTGTGGCATAATGACTCACCCTTCAGGCATTCAGAAGATTTAAAATTTCATTATCATTTCGGATGTCATAAAAAAGAGCCCAAATTTCCGTACGCACAAGAAGTGTCACCAATTCTGTGACTTTTCTCATTATCTTTACTAGTCCAATCTACATTTGATTTACGGAGCGAACAGGACCAGTCTACTCTGTACACGTTCGCAATGCCGCTGGAAAACTATTATGCGATGACTTTTGCATGAAAGTCTTACTTCAATGGTTTAGCAATGCATTAATACCTATTTAAAAATGACATAATTTGATGTCATAAAAATCAAACATTTGGTTGAGATACCTTGCTTTATTTATTGAAAAGAAAACAAGTTTACGATTTTAGTGAAAGTTAATGATGTACACCGCACGAACGTCATGTGTTTTGTGCTTGGTACTCACGCACACATGACAATGTTTATCCCGAATGCCCTTTGACCTACTTTCCGGACATGCGCAGTCGGAATGCCGAACTGGCTTATTATTTTAAAAGCAATTATTTCCCCTTAGAAAAGTGCACTAACTTGGTCGAGACTGGCGTAATGTGCTAGTTTAAACCGGGATCTCGTCTTTTGAGCTTGTATAAATGAGGTTTAACTGAACCTACCTGTCTGCAGCACCATGCATCATGTACATGTACTTACCTTACTCCTTAGCCCAGGCATGGAGGAAGGGACCAGGCTAGCAAGAAGTCAAAACCCACCGAGTTGCTGTAGACGTGGAGCTTACTCTTTGCATCTTGGAAGTACACATTACAAGCTAATTAATAGCACTCAATGCACTCCATGTATGCTGGTATGTCATCAGGCCCACGTTGCACATTCAAACTGCAGGAATACTTTGTTGTCACAAGGTTCGTGTATACTGTATGTTGTTGCGTTCATGACCTCCACAAGTCCGTTGTCCGTGCATGCGATGCGTGGCAGCCTGGGCCACAACCATTCGATCATTCCTGAGACTGGTCATCATCAGTCACCAACTATCAACATTCATGACATGGCCATAGACTTCCGGGAGGTGACTAAACGCAACCTGGAAATACATGTTTGCACCTAGAACGACTGTCCAGAACATTTAGGAACATTAAAACTTCAGCAACATCGGCAACGCAACACCTAACTTGTTTACTTCCACACTCCAAAGCAAATGATCACGCGTTCAGTCAACATGTGAGATATTATACAGTACGTATATGGAATTCCATTGTGGAGTCTGGGTACCTGCTCCAGGGACGCAGTGCACCATACTATGTCCCCATCCCAACAGAGGGCGGCAGACAATCAGACTAGCAAATAATTTCCCATAGGCTCCGTGCAAAATGACCAATTATTTCAAACAATTATTTTAAATGCTCACAAGTTTCTCAGGCAATCAAGCCATACACCAAAATGAAGCTGATAACTTCCGTTTTCATTTTCTTCACAATTTTCTGTAGGGTAACCGATGACTTTTTGAGAAAAGTCACATCCAAAGAAAAATGAGCCAAAAAATGCCAAATTGACTTGTGCTAGACTAAAAAATTTACCCCTCCACTACATGGCAAAAATAGAGTGACTTTAGGGCCTGATTTCATCCAAACAACTCAAAGGTGAAAGTCCAAACTCTGGTGACCAGGTTCCATCCATTTTCTCTTTAAAAGACTTCCCATGTATGACTCAGCAAATGCTTTTATTAAGATTGTGAGGGTATACAAAATATCAATGGGCTCCGTGGACTGATTTGGACCAATTTACTGGTCTGCATCTGTCAAGATTAAATTCTAAAGCCTGGAGGTTTTTCAAGGTTTTCTTTAATAAGGTCTTTAAGTTCACTAAAATATCATTATTATTCTAGCATTGTACGAGGATTTGATCATACTTTTATGAAGATTACAATTGGGAACTTTTCTTTTGAATTAAGAATCAATCAACTTTTCTCACTTGAAACGTTCTTGCAATTTCTGAAATGCAGGAGGGGGAGGGGTTGGGGGTTGGGGAGGAGGGTTGGTGGGGCTCTTTCTACATGTACATTTCTCATACTTGGGTGGTGGCATTTCCCTGCCAATCCTGGTGGGGGATGAGGCCAAGTTTCCCCTCCCCTGATAATTTATGAATTAGGAGAATGTCAATGGCAATGTCCCACTGATAAATTACACTATTTTGCTTGATGCAATCTTCATACATGAGTTTCTATGGAATTTAACCAAAAAACCTCTTTTTGAAATGCATGTTGAAAAATACATGATCAAAGTGAATGTTCTACCTACCAAAAACAACAACAACAAAGAAAAGTAAACAATTTAACACAACAAACAGCACAACGAAAATCATAGTAATTCCTTAAAATAAAAGATGCCATTTTCTTTTCAGTACATGATGTAAAGGTTTCTTTATTTCTTAAAAACTGAAAACACTTGAGGTATAAAGGTCCCCCAAAGACCAACAATATCCATTGCTGGTTCTTTGTATTAACCACTCAGAGGTGGGGGTATCATCAGGAACCACCTGACTCATTGTTGCCTTCTTTCAAGTGTTTCAACTTACACTAACTGGACCATTACCCTATTGCATGACATCACCAGTGGTGCAGACTCTTTATGCATCAAAGCCTCCACAATCAGGTGTCAATTTACAGAGAGACATGGATGTAGAGTGCCTTAAGAATGAAAGAAATTGATAGGAGAATGGAAAAAGCCCAAATTACATGAGAGAGGCAATTGGCATAAAAGAGGTCAGCTGCCAAAAACATTCACTACAGAGTGATGTCATGGATCTTTGACTCTGTGACCAAGACATTGTGAGAGGATTTCTAGCAATCTTTTAAGATCAACATGAATCTTCTGTTTGAAATTCTTAAAGAAGAACAGAAAGAAAAGAGAACAAATCTACAGGGACTAGGGGTGAAGTTGTCATGAAAGATCAGCATTTGACAATACATGGAGTATTTTTAAGATATGCAGATCATACCATTTTAAAATCAATTACAAACTTGTCCATTGACAAAATGTTTAATAATCACAGTTTCTTGACAGCTGTGAGCAAAATCATGCAATGTCACTTCAACTTTATATTTTGTGCTGGAACAAACATGCAAGAACAATAACATTCCCCCATGTTTTTCATACAAATTTGACCAAGAATTGTGGTCATTCATAAAATATTACTTGGAAAGTTTGATTTGGAAAGAAAATACAACAACACTTCTGCTTTCAGCTACACTAGAGAGTCTAAAAAGTAATTGCTAGTTCTTAAATTGTAACTTAATATTTTACTATATTTGTTTCCATTAACTGTAAAAGAAGGAATGTGCAGATCAAAGTGAACCTGTAGCAACATAACTCAAAAGGAAATGGTTGACAGAATAAATTGCCATATGCTCCACTCCACTGTTGATGCTCACTGCTCAAGTCCACAAGTTGTTGTTGAGGATACCATGATTATCTCTGTAGTTCTGTACACACTGATGGCTTTTCACATGTATCATTCATCAGGATGTTTCACTGCATGTCATTTATCAATGAATGCTGCATGGTAGCAGTATCACTCTCCTACTGGTTGGCTGTACTGTGTGTCTGTACAGCTTCTGCAATGTAGTGAAGTTCAATGATAACACTGATGTGTGTTCACTTCATCTCAATAATCTCAATGGATTTTCAGGACTCCTGCACCTTTACCCATGCAGCACAGTTGTGCCTTCTTCATCAGGATGTTAGTTAGGCACTTGTACCAGTCTTGAAGAGAATCAGTGACATTGTTGAAATCTGATATCTTGGCAGATCTCTGACTGATGAGAAGAAACACATCACAAGCTCAGTACCTGGCACAGATTCACTGCTGTCTTGGAGAGAGTGAAAGTGATGATGATGAGGGTGCAGGCTGAGGATGTTTGTTCCACTCATGTTGGATGTCAGTTGTCATAACTGCACATGTTGATTCATACATCAATTCTTCAGGCAATGACAGTTCTGATACTGTGTTCAAGGTGTCTCTTGCTTAACATTCAAGCTGCATGTTGATCTTTCCAAGAGCTCTAGAGAAGATTCTCAGGCATTTCAACGGTGTGGAGCATTTTGCAGTGGCAGTGGATCATTTTGACAAAACATTAATTTGCATGTTTGGGCTGCTGTATCATTACAAATGTCATAACATCAGCAGTGTAGTAAACAGCTGCTAAAGAATGCACATACATAGTTTGCAAACCTACACTCAGTAAATCTAATCATTTATTTTACAATCTGCACAACCCAGAAAACTGAATCACCTATCAAAACAGTACATCATTATAAGTCTGCAGAGTTCAGATGCAAAAATCGTCTTCAAGTCTTTGTTTACTTGCTACTTCTCTTGACTATAAGCATTTAAAAATAAAATACTTAAAATAAAAAGTTTGCTATATACCAATGAAAAACTTTAACAAATTCACAAATGTTCAATTTTCCATTAACCAATATTCATTAGCTGAATATAAATTGAGTATGGGTCATAACCTGAACCGTCAGCTGAGGTTTGAAGCCCCAGTGACACCCTGAAGTTGGGTCATTCCAGGGTTCAGGTGCCAACACCAACTATCTATTAATTATGTAGTCTCTAAATAAATGTTCTGTTTTAAAAATTAAAACTGAAAAAATACTGCTTAATTTAAAAGCACATGGATTAATCCACATTCTACTAGATATGTCATGTGTGTGTTTTTTAATTTGCCAAAGTCTAAATTAAATCCAGTAAAATAGCATCTGTACTACATTGTAATGTCTTAATGTGGTTAAAAGCAGAAGTGTAAGATCTGAGGATGTAAACCATAACACTGGTGAACACTTGTCACACTGATGTGAAGATACTTACCTGGTATTTCATTGTGGCATTGAGTAGTGCCATTGCAATCATTTACACAGTGTCTGAACAAATGATGTCAATTCCTGTATAATAACTACATAATAATAGAAGCATTCAGAAAGACATATATACAAATTGAGTACATATTACATGTATGTATGAACATCAGCAGAATCACACCTTTCCTGCACACTAAACATAGTACTGTCAAAATACTGAGCTTGCATTCTACAGATTACAAAATGGCGGTTTGGGTTGGGATTGTAGGAAAGGAGGAAAATGAAGAATTATGTGCACAAGCTGTGCTCGATCATCAATAAAAACATCATGAGTGTGATGGTCAGCCAAAACCATTGACAAAGACAGAAGAGCTATGAGGCTTAGCTACATCCAAGGTGCAAAAGTGTGGTTACAAAACAGAAGAAAGCAGTACTGTATAGTAGAGGGAATATTTGGACGCAATTGCGAGCAATGCCACGACCGATGGACGTATTTAAAACGTCGGTATAGAGAAACCAAGAAGAGCTACATTCACTTCAGTTAGGCCTAGGTTATGACAGCCTCAAAATTCAAACTGTCAAAGATTTTCTTTATAAACAACAAGTCACTTCGTACAAACAGTTAAAGATTGGGCAGGACGAAAGATTGTGCTCAACATATGCATGGTATGTGGCTAGTATTGTAATAAGGTTGTCGGTTGTCCGAGTAACTCGGACCCTAAAAATCGTGATTTCACCTCCAAAACTGTTGCATGCGGAGAATCCCAGATTCCAATAAGGACAAGGTTTACTCACATTTCTTGAAGAAAAGAGAAATATTTCCCTAGAATGGGAACTGAGACCTGTTTAAAGGTAATATCATACTTTGGTGTGACACATGACTTGCATCCCACATCACGTACGTTAATACACGGTTACTGGGCTCTCGATCGCCATTTTTTACCAGCGAACGCATCCTTTTGATATTTTTTTTTCAGAAAAGTTCTTGTGAATCGGTAAGTAGAGCATGGAGTTCAGATACATGTAGATAACAAGCAGTGTTTTGTAAACATTGATAAGAAAATATTTATATTATCATGGTATAAAAACAGAGTATGCCTACACTGCACAGCCTATGATACATTACACTATACAGGCCTATGGCTAAGCCTATGATACATTACACTATACAGGCCTATGGCTAAGCCTACGATACATGACACTATACAGGCCTATGGCTAAGCCTATGATACATTACACTATACAGGCCTATGGCTAAGCCTATGATACATGACACTATACAGGCCTATGGCTAAGCCTATGATACATGACACTATACAGGCCTATGGCTAAGCCTATGATACATTACACCATACAGGCCTATGGCTAAGCCTATGATACATGACACTATACAGGCCTATGGCTAAGCCTATGATACATTACACTATACAGGCCTATGGCTAAGCCTATGATACATTACACTATACAGGCCTATGGCTAAGCCTATGATACATGACACTATACAGGCCTATGGCTAAGCCGTATACTTAAGGGAATTAAGAGGGAGGGTAAAAGAGGGAAAAGAACCCCCCCCCCCTCACCTAGAGGATAGAGGGAGACTCTACAGAAAGACAAGAAAGGAAAGTCAGTCCTCTTTAAGAAGAAGGAACAATTTCTCCAGAGTCTAGCTAGGAAGGTCTGCTACGGCAAAATATTCCCTGGCAGAAGAGCAGATGAAGCTGGAGGTCCCGGGCCACAGACTAATACAGGATGTGCCAACAAGATATGGCTCAACACACGATATGCTTGAATGCATACTAAAGCAGCAACAGCCTATTTGCAACCTGTTGGTTAAAACTAAGAGGAAGGATCTGGATCTTTCCGACAAAGAAGTGGCCTTGCAGAGAAAATTTTTTTCAAGTTCTGAAGCCCTTCAAGGATGTCACAGAGTCTATGTCAGTGGAGTCCTATGTGACTTTGTCTGGTGTAATACCACCTTTGAGCTACCTAAAAAATGTCACCAAACCACAAATGATGCTTGAGAAACTGAACAATATTACAACTCACCCTCCATGCATGAGTTATTATTGATGGCAACATTTCTTAACAGCAGATACAAGAAGATGTCATTCCTGCCACCAGGATAAAGACCCAGGGTGTTAGACATCGCCACGCGTCAATTAACAACGGCCATTGAAGAAGAGGAACTCTGACATATTGAAGTCGGCCAATTAACTTCAACAATGTTAAGGAGCAAATTAAGCATGTGGTGAAATACTTCAGGAACAATCACTTTTGCTTTGGCACGATATCGCCAACATGGATGCACAAAGATACTGATGCTGCAAGATGTGAGATGCAACACTATGTGTGATTGTTTAGAATTGTAAACGGTTCTGTAGATGTTGATTATCATTGTTGTTCTTTTTGGACATTCATTCCCAGCTAGGCTCTTAAGACACTCCCGAGACCAAGGGAAAGAGGTTTTGGAGATACTTAGATTAAATGATAATTTTAATATTTATGTGGAAGGTCATCCTGGACTGACCTATGCCCGTAACTTTGATAATTTGCCACACTATCTCACCAAACTGAAGTCAAATCCAATAGACATATTGTTACTCGATATAGGGACAAATGATTTGTGTCCAAAATACTTTTAATTTAGATGAAAACTTGTTCGTCCTACATGATAAGCCTGTTAATTTAGTGTTAATTTCACTTCATTTGCAGGTTGGGCCCAAAGAGGCAGTTTCCCTGAATGATGGGGAATTACAGGCACTTGGTGTAATGCGAATTGGGAATAGAGCCTGTATCAGGCGGCGCTGTCAAGAGGCTCTCCGTGGTATGTTTGGGCTGATACAACTTGATTTTGCTGAACATATACTAAGAGGGGCAGCACATATACATAGGTTATCAATACCTTATTCAGGCTGTTTTGGAATTGATAATAAACGATAGAAATCAGATCGATTTGCCAAAGAAAGACCTAACCTCAGAACCGCAATCAATTTCCAACGATGAAGAACAAGTACTACGTTATGTTGCTGGCTATGTACCTTATGCATTGTATAAGAATTTCAATAATCAAATGAATGAGACAGCAACAATATTTAGTAAATTTATAAAATCATGGCAAGCTTGTTGTTTTAATACTGCAACTTCTAAGACATTTTTTTAGTATACCAACCAGTGGATAGAAATGCAGAATAGAGGTGGGCTCTTCCATGTATCTGATGGTGTGTACATGTACTTGCTTGTTCACAGAATAGAGTTGGAAACCAGAAAAATACTTACTAATGCTAATTTGTACATGTTACCCATAGTGAATATATAAAAGTCATTGGTAAAATTCAGGGTACAAACATATCGTGTAGCTTGACGCAAGGTAAAATCAGTGGAGAGAACTCTTAGGTATAGTTACTGGGATTAGAAAATGGATAAAGATAAGGGCCAAATCTAAGCTTACAGACAGCTTCTCAGGATTCTCGGGGGGGGGGGGGGAGAGGGGGATGGAGAATCAGGCGATGACAGACACAGATGACGAATATATCAGCAACAATGAGTCGAGTTACGCATCAGATGATGCCAGAGCTGAGTAGGAAATTCCTATCAGTTGATATAAGTTGGTAAGGGTTCAAATGCTGTTATCAGCTATATGCACATGACTTCTTCCAGAACTTTTGAAAAGAAATTTACCTACATTGCTACAACTGAGGAGGACAAATAAGATCTTTTTACTTTAACTTATTGTTGTATGTTGCTTGTGTGTGGTTAATGTTTTTTTTAAAATAATGTAACACTCATGCAATTTGGCCCGAGTGTGAAATAAACTACCGGTAATACCAATACCAAAACCAAAACATAGTTAACATACATGTACCATCATATATCCAGAGCCTTGTCGACCAAGATGGCTCCAAATTACATGTACTACCAGATCAGCATCAGAAAGCTCTCGACAGAAAATTGGCCCCCAATGACCATGCAGTTTAACTTTTCACATATGCCAAACAAGGCAAGAAAAATTACCTCCCAACACTGCACTCCCAATTTTGATCCATTAAGCGCAAACAATCAAATTTCTTTTACCTTATGTTCACGCAAATGGATGGTTTTTGAAAGAAGACCAGTTGGGCATACATGTGGTTGCGTACTTCAAGTTCCAGTAAAATTATGAACAAATTGTTGACTTCCGCTAAGAATTCAATGCAGTTTTGGAAAGTGGTGTTTGGGTAATGTATGTAATATGAAGGAACCATGTTGCTTAATAAACAGCTTCCAATAGATATTCCTGATACCAAAAAACAAAAAACCCTGGTGTCTTTGACTTTGTAATCCAAATCTGCCTCGAGAAACAGAACAAGATTGCTGTTTCTGGATACAAAGTCAGTGTAATTGGGGAAAAACAAAGCTATAAACTGGTGCTTTAGACCACAAAGTGTTGGACAATGGCAAAGTTGTTACCTTCAAGCTCACTATGGCCTGGCAAGCAAGAGTTTGGTCAGCCATGGTTGCTGTTAAAGAAAGACAACGCACTGCAGCACTAACTACTCCCAACAAAGACGTTGCCCGAGAGCAACACAGGGTCACACTACGTAGGACCATGTTTACACTCGTGAACAAGTCTCTGTCTAGCAAGGCAAGTGTTGTTGGAAAAGAAAGAGATATTTCGTTTGAAATATTGAAAGGCATACATCATTAATAGGTTGTACATACACTGTATTTCATCTGTTTGGTAATATGAACCATTCCAAATCATAAGTTGTAACTCAAAAGATAGATGTTACAGTACATACTACATGTACTTAATTATTCTTATTTTTGATTTGTCAATTGACAGCACACATAGCAACATCACAGTCAGTGTGGATTCTGACTTGGATGACAGTGATGGCCATGTCAGTGAAGGTGACACTACAGCAAGCACTAGTAGCACATCACGTCCCACTCCCAGCCCAATCCCAACCACATCAAAGAATCCCAGAAAGCGAAGGTGGGAAGAGTCCTCGCAACTCAAGGAAGAGATCCTAAATTATCTCAAAGATGGGAAGGAGGCCCACACCAAGAATGAAGAAGATGAATATGATGCCTTTTTTCGGTCTATGGCAGACATATGTCGCAAGCTACCCTCCAATGTGCAATCAAGGGTGAAATTTCAAATACATAAGATTCTATTTGAGGCGGAGATGGCAAATACCGGTTCTGGAAGCCAAAGCATGTAGAGTAAACATTTACATAATAGTGACATACCTGTAAACCATCCAGTATTAATCAAGTGTTAATTTATATTTTTCATATTTGTACACATCTTTATCGCACATTTGTTTGATTTAATTAAGTTTATGGATATTTGAAAAGTGAACAAAGACAAATTGACTAGAGCGGGATTCGAACTGGCGACCTATACCGTACAGGCGCTCTACCAACTGAACTATTCCGCCCTGACTGAGGTTGCTGGTTCGAATCCCGATCCAGTCACTTTTTCACTTTTTAAAGACTTTAAATTCAGTCAATTTCCCTTGGTCTGAAGCTGCCACATCCAAACATGCTCCACTCGTACACTCATTTTGGTGACCTGTCATCAGGTTTCAACTATGATTTGGTTTTGAGGGTGGCTGAGGATGTCAAACTTCATGACCTACTTGAACACGAACACAATGTGTCAATCATGTTTGATGAAATGAAGATCAAAGCAGGATTAGCATATTCAGTTCGTTCTGGAGCTATTGTGGGTTTTGTGGATGTTGGGTCCATTGTGATTGAGATTCTGCAGTTTGAGGTGAAGTGCAAAGGAGGAGAAGTTCCTTTTGCAAGTCATGTGCTTGTGTTGATGGTTCGGGGGATTTTTACATAGCTACAGTCACCGATCGGGTACTACCCTTCCCTTGGCGTTCCAAGCCACCAACTGTATCCTTGCATTTGGGAGGCAATTGTCCTATTAGAAGCAGAAGGTTTTGTTGTTAGGTCATTGGTGTCTGACAGGGCGTCGGCAAACAGGACGTTCTACAAGATTCATGGGCCCTCAGACCAGTTGGTGTATTCCGTGAGCCATCCAGCATGCAGCAGCAGAGAGGGATATCTTCTTCTTGTGTGATGCTCCTCATCTGATGAAAACCACCCGAAACAACTGCGAGAATTCTGGCTGGCACAACAAAACCAGGAACTTGCATGTAAGTGTTAATACTGTATTTTATATCTGGTTGAATTTGTCATCACCTTTTATTTGAAAAAAATCCACAAGAAAAATATGTAAATTGTTTGTTGTTAATTTAAGAAGAAACCCATACACCGATCGGACAGCATGACATACTATCCACCATTACTCCTGCCAGTGTAACCCTGCTCGCCTTTTCTGAGCTAATTCAGGGCTAATTGCATGAATCATGTGCAATTGTGCATACATGTACACAGAAAGTTGTTAACTGTAATTTGTCACAGCAATTTGGTTGATGATAGTGATTCAAATGATATGACACTGACAGATGATGAAGTTGCCTCTAATTCTGATGACACAGCTGCAGACAGTGTCTCTGAGTCTGAGACAGACTTAACTGATACTGAAAATCAAGAAGAGTTTGAGAGGGACAAGGATCAGCCTCTGTATACAGGTTCATTGCCGACACTGGCAAGTGCCATGTTGCTGATAATGACATTTGCTCTGCGCCATAATTTGACAAAGAAAGCAATTGGTGAACTTTTAACACTAATACGCTTGTTACTACCAGCATCTGTATCTCAAGTGTTCACTTCACATAACTTTGACAAATTCTTCATTGGACTAAAAACAAACATCCAAAAACATTTCTTTTGTGAATATTGTTTTCACTACAATGGCATAGGCGACCATGCCACCATTTGTAGCAACTGTGGTAAACAAATTGGTGATGGTGACTACTTTATTACAGTGCCATTGGAGGAACAGTTGAAGAAAATCCTTCCAAGTAAGTGAATAATTTTTTTATTTAGGACACTTGGGTTATTCAAGCTGTGAGAAATGCATCCAAACAGGAAGATTTGAAAAGAAAATGCTATTTCCTGAAACTGATGCTCCCCGTCTCACAGATGAGTCATTCCATGGCAGGATAGATGAGGATCATCATATAGGACCTAATCCATTAAGAAAGATGGAAGTCGATATATGGTCTCTCAATTTCCATTGGACTACATGCAATTGGTGTGCCTTGGAGTCATGAGACGCCTTCTTAAGTTATGGTTGAAAGGGCCTCTCAAATGCCGCCTAGGTACAAAAGTAACGACACAGATTTCAAAATCAAACGCTTCTATGGACGATGATTCAGAAAGAATAACTGTACTGCCAGCACCACCCCACCAGCTGCCAACTCCTTGCAAAGTAAGAGACAACCTTTTTCCAGTCTTTGCCGGATGTTGACAAAATAAAGATGGGCTTCATCTTTACATGTTCAAGTACCGCCTACTACAAACTGGAGTCTACTCCTCCCCCACCCCTCCCTGCAGTAGGTCCTAAAATTCAGGGATAAAATGTGCACTTTCCCTCTTAGAAAATGACAATGCATCCTCCCATTCCCCTCAAAGTGTGGATAGCAACTGTCTATTCCAGTAGGCCAGTCGTCATATTACTTAAAGCCATTATGCTGTCCACCTATTGGCTTATTACAGCTAATTGCTTTCTTTATTATTTTGTGATGTCATTCTGCATAATTTATGCATTCGGTTCAGCCAAGATCAAGACAAACTCAATCCACCCCCATCACCAGTGGCGATAACCAACATGTTGCACACAATGTAACAGTTAATAAGTAATAAAGGAGCATGTGTTTTGCTAAACACTATGCAATTTAGCTTTCAAGTTGATGAAACTGTCAAAGTAATTTACTTGCTTACAGATTTGGACAAACTTAGGAAGCAGAAACCATGATACACACCCACCACCTGCAGAATTTGTCGAAGTAGCTGAAGTAGAGACTTCGCCAATAAAGATATTGATGTCAATTTGTAGCAAGAAATGACCAAAACCGTTCTCTCAATGGGAGCTTTATCCTGAATGCTTATGATTAGTTTCGTCAACATTGGAAGTTAAGAAATTTGTGAAGCTGACAAATAACAGTCTGCAGGACAGGCCAAATAAACAAGTAGTGAAGGTTACTGGCAAAACATGAGTAAGTTGATGTATGCTGAATTCACAGCAGTTTCATTGTTAATGAACAGGTTAAGTCACTCACAAATGTCCCTGGTGATAAAGAGGAAAAGCCACAGCCCAACATCTGTGAAAGATTCCCACACCTCCAGCTACTGTCTGGCAAGATGTATACAGATTCTGCGAACCGATGTCAACATCGTCCTCCTGATTGGACAAAACTCTCCAGAGCCCCTCAAGATCAGAGAATCTTGTAACGGACCAAGAGGAACATCTTCAATGGCACAATGTACAGATTTAGGCTGGACTATCTCTGGCCAAGTCTGCATGAGCAGTGCAAAAGGGAAGATACATGCCTCAGTGAAGCGCACCATTCTGCAGCCCCAACCAGACGAACCAGATGTCTGTGACAATCACATTTATGTAAAAGAGCTGCTTTCTTCAGGTCGCAAGACAATGACTGACTAACTCAAAGAAAGCCCAGTGGAAAACTAACATGCCATGTTAGGACCTCCTCCCCTAAGTACACTACCTGGCTGGTAGCCTATACAATCATTCTGGCTGCGTTTGAGCGGTTACTCCCGGTAACACGAGTGTGATGCGCGCGCAATACTCTCCGGTGCAGGAGTATACTCCCCAACGGGGGAGAGTATACTCTCGCTGACCCGAGTGTCGTACTCCAGCCGTTCGAGTGCTCAGGAGTATACTCGTGTTAACACGAGTAGCTCGCTCGAACGCAGCCTCTATGAAAATGAGAACAGTTGTACCATGGAGCTATAAAAAGGATGCAAGCAAGAAACTAATAAATGGATGCCACTTATACAAACATCAATATGGGAAATTTCTTTACGAAACTCATTACTTACGAGATTGCCCAAGTACAGACTTGGAATATATAATAAAAGACATTCCAATGTTTGATGCAGCTGAAAGTTGTTTAGTGACCATTTAGTGATCAAAAAATGGTGGAGTAAAGCCATAGAAACAGGCTTGGCAGGCACATTCACTGCAGACCCATTGAATACAACAGACACATAGCCATTGGACTGTAGTGATTCTTCGGATGCAGTAAAGTGAAACTGCAAGCAAGCTAAATTTGACAGACCCTGACCCTTTGGAACTTTCAAACTGCAGCAAGCTGACAGACTTAGAGCCAATTTTATGGTCTGGATCAGAGCCAGATTCAGACAGCTATTTGTCACTGGAGGAAGCATTTTATGAGTTAGCCTCATCAACACCAGTTAAGCCAAGTAGCAGCAGAACTGTGCCACTGCTTGACGACTCTCCAATCGGCTGTCACTTGCATGAGAGGTGTCAAAAGGTTCAAAGAGATCCCATACATGTCCTGCAGGACAATTGTTGTAGCTACAATTGCATGAAAACATTTTCTTTGTTAGACGTGGAACTTTGCCAACTGCAAGTTCAGAGCCTTAACAGCACTGAGAAGCGGCAATTCATACTTGACAACATAAGGGACAAGTGTAATTTTGTTGATACAAAGCCGAGGAGCAACTTTATTGTCCATGGCAAACCAGTTTGCCCTAATGCGTGGTGTGTGGCAAATGATGAAGTGATATGAAGAGATACACACGGTGCGTGAGACTGGTCGAGGACTGGGTCCACAGGGCAACCCGAAAATCAAAGGAAGGATAAGACAACAGAAGCCTTGGGTTGGATGAGGTACTTGTTTGGACAGATTGGCGAATGGCTTCCACACAAGTCAGTCATTCACCTCCCTCTGTCGTATGCAAAGACGTCCTTGTACAATCGTATGGTCAGTTATGATAAAGTTGTGCTGATGTGATTGCACAGATAGTGGCATAGAAAATTGCATATAAGACAGTGAGCCACCTATCATCATCTGAGGAAGATTCCCCAAACCAAAGGGAGGGAATTGGTACACGTTTCATCTGATATTGTGGCAAGTCCTAAAGTATGTGATGACTTGATGAAAGCCAAGGACCTTGGGGAGGAAATGTGTCTCAAATTCATTAAGGAGCCATTGCAGGGTGACAAAATTGAGTTCTTTGATCCATTGAAGAGAAACAACTTGCTATTACATTCTCAAATCTGGGTAAAGAAGTTTCTCATCAAGTCAAAGACAAGCAGGTGGCTTTGAAGGTGAGCCGTGATCTCTTCGCACGTCTGCTCATAATTGGTCAAGTTAGACATGCTGATATTAAGAAAGACGTGTTGTCCTACAGTCTTGGTCCTGTACCTTTTCCTTTAGCAACAGAAAGTGGTAATCTCTACAAAAATGCCAAGAGTGACCTGTTTAACAGTTTAAAAGTTTAACTGTTCACATATGCCAAACAAGATAAGAAAAATGACCTCCCAACACTGCACTCCCAATTTTGATCCATTAAGCGCAAACAATCAAATTTCTTTTACCTTATGTTCACGCAAATGGATGGTTTTTGAAAGAAGACCAGTTGGGCACACATGTGGTTGTGTGCTTCAAGTTCCAGTAAACTTATGAACAAATTGTTGACTTCCGCCAAGAATTCAATGCAGTTTTGGAAAGTGGTGTTTGGGTAATGTATGTAATATGAAGGAACCATGTTGCTTAATTAACAGCTTCCAGTAGATATTCCTGATACCAAGAAACAGAAAACCCTGGTGTCTATGACTTTGTATTCCAAATCTGCCTCGAGAAACAGAACAAGATTGCTGTTTCTGGATACAAAGTCAGTGTAATTGGGGAAAAACAAAGCTATAAACTGGTGCTTTTTACCACAAAGTGTTGGACAATGTCAAAGTTGTTACCTTCAAGCTAACTATGGCCTGGCAAGCAAGAGTTTGGTCAGCTATGGTTGCTGCTAAAGAAAGACAACGCACTGCAGCACTAACTAATCCCAACAAAGACGTTGCCTGAGAGCAATGCAGGGTCACACTACGAAGGACCATGTTTACACTCTAGTCTCTGTCTAGCAAGGCAAGTGTTGTTGGAAAAGAAAGAGATATTTTGTTTGACAAAGTTGGCAACACTCCACTGACTCCAGCATCTACCGGGGAGACGACTGATAGAGACACCAGGCAACGAGACTGGTGATGATAGACAAGTGTCAATCACTCGTCAGTAGATCACCCGGTGTAGGCATATACATCAATAAAAGGTTGTACATATTTCATTGTAAAATTAAAAAATTTATTTTAAATAATTTTGTACCTTAAATATTGCATTGTAATGCAAAGTGATTCATCATTAATTTCCTTCATCCGTTTTCAGCTTGAAAATCATTGTAGAATTTTCATTATTACGCTTGCAAACTGCAGCAGTCGCAAAGGCCATATCAAAGGGAAATGGGCACAAGAAAGCAAAGTGCCAAGGCATAACACGCTGAGATAGCTGTTCAAGAAATGATGGCGTTTATAGTCAGTTCGAGAGAAAGTCTGGTGGGAAAGTGTAACGCTTGAATAACAAGAGTAGGGTATGTATGAACATGGTGAAAAGGGTTATAGAATATATGTATAATTGATTTGATTGTGATATATTGAAATTATTTAGACTATCAATATCATTTCGACATGGAAGAGACAAATAGAAGGTTTTTTTTTAATTTAATATTTGATAATTCTGATTATGTTAACAATTAATTAATCTTTATCTGGACTAGTGATGAGAATAGCTTAAACAACTCTTTGATTAACCACATTAAATCTTTCCACATGACTATCAAATTATCAACAGAAGTTTCCCACCATGGGGCACAATCCTTGATGTTACTGTATCTGCAAGGAGCTAGGAGAACATACTGATCACTGACCTGTATTCTAAGCCCACAGATACCCACCAGTACCTCCATGCCACCAGCTGCCACCCCAAGCACTGCAAGACTGGTATAGCATACTAGAAATATTTGTTCTAATGACTCAAATTTCTTCAGACATACACAGGTCCCACCCACTAATGATGTTTCTTCTCCCATTCAGCATGGTACATTTAAATGTACAGTTAAGGTGCATAGTTTGCCAGTTAAAAAGAGGCCAGACTTTGTTTCACTTGTGTGTAAAAGGTTTTTACTGAGATTGTGTGACAGTGGTTAAATATGTGAATCTTTTCTGACTGGGCTGTTTTAGCATAAACCTTAAAATTATTTTGTTGTAGCTAGAAACATATCTTGTTTTGGCCATGAGGATCACTTTTTAAGGAATTGTTTTAGTATTTTTTGCTCTGTGTCTATGCTATTTCTACAAGAGATTCAGTTTTGTAGCATTTTTGTGCATGTATGAGTATATGGTACATGGCTTAACCATGGAAATAGGATATGAACCATGCTGTGGGTTGCTCCATTGTTTAGAAGAAGGATTTACATACTTAATGAGCTCCATAAGACTGTGCAGTTTTCTTAAGTTGATGAGGTGTTAATCCCCTGTAACCCAGTTGGATACTTTTCTTAAGTTGGTGTATTTTATACTCAGTGCATAGTCTATGGGAGTCAGCTTAAATTTAAGAAGGTTCTGTAATTCTTTTGTTGTCTTTTGAAACATGGTTGACTTGCTTTGGAAGATGATTTTTGCTATTTTCTAGTGTTTCAGTCAGCGTATAGATTTTCTCTGCTACACACGCGCACACGCAATTGTGAGCATGCGTGTGCGCTGTTGACTTGAAGACCAGTTCTCAAACATCTCCCATTGCTTTCTCTCAGGAAACACAGACTGACTTAACTCTAGAGAACCTAAGAAGACTGTAACAAGGACTGCAAGAATTAAGACAACTATTGCAATAATGACCACTTCTCTTCCACTATCTTCCCTCAAAGTGGGAAGAGATAATTGAGCAACTGGATACAGGATCTTCAGAAATGACAACATGGATTGCACAAACATATTCATATCCAGAATCACAGATTCCCAGCATAGTTCAAAGAGTAAGACAAGTTCAAGATAAGTACAAAACACTTAAAAAGAATAAGCACAAACTAGACCTGTGTTTGTAGTTAACAAACACTGAGCTGTTTCGTGTATGTTTTAGAAAATACATATAATATATATAAAATTGACCCAGGACAGAGAAATAGTTTATCAGCGGTACGGTCTTAATTGTCCTAAACAACTACCAGGAGCGTCGTCACTCATCCATCAATACACATAATTATACAGATAGGCCTAGATGTATACACACGGCCATGAGCAACACAGAAATGGCAGAGTCTACTATAGGCCAGCGCGCATAGTATGTATGGTTGTGCAATGTGCATATGGGCGGTGGAAACAGCAAAATGATTGATTTTCTAGCTATGTCATGCTCCGTTCACGCGTACACAATTGGCCCACTACTATAGATAGCCATATCAGCGGTCCAAAAAGTTCCAAAGACAGTGTTTTGTGTTATGTTTGACTCTAAATGGCAAAATTAATTATTCAAAAAAATCAATAAAACATCAGTCGATGGCGTCATCGTGACGTTACTTCACATTTGGGATAGTAATACCATTTCCTACCTACCCACCAAGTTTCATCACGATCGGATATTCGCTTATATGTGTTTCTGTGAAAAAAATTGCAACATTAATTATTCAAAAATCAATAAAAAAATCAGCCGATGACGTCATCCTGACGTCACTTCAAATTTCGGATACTAGTACCATTCCCTACCTACCCACCAAGTTTCATCACCATCGGATATTCCCTTATATGTGAATCAGAAAATCGGCTTTTTGATGACGTCATCATGACGTCACACCTTTTTGGTATTTTGTGGCATGTGCCTATAGCCTAACAAACATATTGCCGAAAGAATTTCGAAAATACGATTTGTCGTTCATGAGATATAAAGAAAAGGTCCAAAAATTGAATAATACGTATAAAATCACATGATGACGTCATCAACACGTGACTGCAATTTTTGTCTATAACACGTCCCCATATACTTACATACCAAGTTTGAGCTGCATCGGACTTGCCGTTCCGGAGATAAAGAGCCCTAAAATGTGCACTTTTATGATGACGTAATTGTGCACGTGATGACGTCACGATGACGTACATACGTGGGACACTATTCGGGGTGTTGGTCTAACTACGTGCCAAGTATGAAGTTGATTGGAATTGGCATAATGGTAGAAGTGGCTCTTAGAAAACCCCTGTGTTATGTCTATGGGAAAAAAGTGGAAAAAGAAAAAAAAAAAAAAAAAAAAAAAAAGGTAAAAAGAAAAATAAAATAAGAAAAACAAAAGCTGTTCCGCTGCATGCGAAACAGCTAACAAGGAGGAAAAGACGCACTGAACAATTTTGTCTCTTAATTTCACAGGTGTTCAACATCCTGTTGCCAACTTCAGTAAAGATGACGCAACCCAGAAGGCATGTGAATACATCAAAGAAGGACTTCTGAATATGAAATCCATCCCGGTTTACTCGGCCAGCTATCCGATTGCCCTTTGCACCATGTCTCTGGTATCAAATCTGCTGACATTTGTTGAAGTGTCTGAATCTACAGACTTCTCTGTCATTCTAGTTAGTATAGCCCTTGGTTTGTTACCATTGCAGGTGATAAGGAAAAACTTGGACCAAATGGCACTGCAATGATGTGGTGAAGTTTTCACGACTTTAGATCAAATAATGAATACGTAAGGAAGTGGCATGCTTTTTTAAAATCAGTAGGGATTATAGAAGAAGGGACACATACGCATATTGTTTACCATCATCTATTGCAGTTTGTTTTAAATAGGTTCAATTGTAAGTGATAGGAATTCACATGACAAACCCAAGAGTGCTATTGATGACTTCTACTGACCAGATTTCCAAAGAAGAAGAATAAGTGTTGCGCTATGTTGCTTGATATATTCCATTTGCCTAATATACAAACGATTTAAAATCTACAAAACAAACTTGCTGAAAATTATTGTTAACTGTTGTCTTCTTGGAAAGTCCCAAGTAGTTCAGACACCAAGACATTTCTAGAGTACACCCACGAATGGATAAAGCTACAAAACCGTGGTGGATTATTTACAATAAGTGATAACCTGTATATAAATGTTTCTGTACTTTAGAAAAAGAAAGTAGAGCAATTATAACAATGGCAAATTTAGATAGATTCTCAGGTGTTAATGTCAAGACTTCACTGTTTGAGAAAATACTTGCTCAAAAAAGAGTCCATACATACTGGTGTAGCCTAACAGAAAACAAAATTCAAGACGAGTCTTCAAAGTGCTTGTTGGACATTATTGTCCGTTACTTCATCAAAATCAGATGCAAAGCATTCATCAAGGTGTATCTAAAAAAAATCAGAAATGAAAAACAAAACCAACCAGAAAAAAAGTGTCAAAAAAGCTGAAAAGGCTTTAAGAAAAGAACTGGCATTACAATTGTGTAATACCGTTCGTACCGTATCAACATAATGTAGAAGAGATTATTTAATGGCAAATTCTGCAAGATATGATTGACTGGACTTAACTAAAAATAAACTTGTACAGTCTGTTATAACTGTCAGTGTGAAACAGTTTTGTATTGTTATTATAACTCTAAACAATATCTGCAAATCTGGATAATTTGTTCTTGAAAAAACATGTCAAGATAGTTGATGACTCCATCACCAGACACCTGCCTATGCAAAAGAATCTTAACAGTTACTGGTTCGTACCAGAGGTTATTACAAAACCAGGGAGCACTATATGCTGTCTTTGTGATACAATACAGCATATTTCATTCAACGACGACCCACATGTGATAGTTCTGCATGTTGGCACTAATGATCTTGGCAGGGAATGTTTACATCCTTTTCTGTCAAAATATTCCCAGCTCCTCCGGACTACCAAAGCTACAAATCCAAGATGTTTCAATCACGTCAATCTGAAGATCTTGCCTGTAGTGTACAAGAGCACAACATTTAAGACATTTTGTGCAGCCCAAGAACAGAGGCTAGAGGTGCATCTTCAGAGAGAGCAAGGCCAAAATCAGCAGATGGAGAGGCAGTTGGCTCGGGTAACGGCCGACTATGTAGATTTAAAGGAACAACATTCTAGATGCGTTCATGAACGTATTAGACCAGCAATGTTGCAGAGGACTCTAGACATGGTGGAATCTGGATCACAGCTTGGTACAGTCTATTGCTATGACCAGCCTGAACTCCATGAGCTAGATTTTGAGATTGTCAGTGACGTTCATGTAGATTTGGAAAACAAAATATTCTTTAATTTAAAGAACATAGTAATTTTATCATTTATGTAGTACCCAATAGCAATCCTACAGTGTATATGAAGGAATATACTAACAGGTTCAACAAAGCAACACTGGAGTTTATGGTTCTGTAAATGAACAAGGATGTTGAAGATGTTCAAAAGCCAGTTGATGTATATAGAAAGGAGCACAAATTTCATATCCAGTACTTGGTGATAACCTCCACCAAGATCACAACATATGTTGACAGGATGGTAACAGCTTCCAACATTACTCAATTGTCTGAGGATAAACTTTCTAGAGAACAATGGTTGCATATTATTAAGAATTCTGCCATAGACCTTAAATGGGCTTCACGCCAATGGCTTTACCCATTTGCGGCATGACAATATACAGCTTGTGTGTGACAGGATTGGTAGCAGGGAACAAATCCATGCACAAGTTATTGATATGTCTTTGTCATGTATGGAGAAGTATGCACACAAGCTTACAGATTTGCAAGTGTATTCACTCACTTCACTAGAGCACATCTTTGTTGATCCTATGCTACTTAGATGGAAAACTCATCCAAGCAAAGCAAGTGATGTGCATGCCTTTAGCTTTTTTTCTAATTTGCTGCTTTAAAATGGCTTTTTATGACATGTTATTGCTTTCCCATTGCAAAGGAAAATACATGTAAATTACAGATCGTCTGATGTAGATTGTGTAATTTTTTTTTCTGCTTGATTTCCATATTTTGGGCAGAGTGACATCATGTTGACAGAGGCAGAGCTGTTCATTTTGGACGTAAAAAAAAAAGTCAACTCTCTTCACTAAAAACTTGGCAATTTGTCTGTTTGGCACGGCAACACTTAAGGAATCTTCCCTTGATGGCACCATTCCAAACAGGGGGAATAAAGAAGCTCGACCTGCTCTGTCTCCATGTCGTGTCAGTTACATTAAAGGTATGTCTTCAAGTTCCATCTTATGACACATATTTACAATAGAACTTCATCAGGGGGCAGCCATCCTTGTCCCCTACGAGTACACAGAGCCATAACGAGGCTGGCAGAAAAATGTAAACTGGCACTGGATTTTGAAATTGTGCTGTTTCAATGGCTTATGTTCAGGAAACTGGTTAGAGATGGTTACATCATGAGAAAGGTCTACACCCTTAAGCTCAATATGGACAAGCTCTTGCAATGTTACGTAAGAGATGTTCAGCACCAATACTTTGTTCACAATCAGTGTCAATGCCTACAGAACAGTTCATTAGTTTATTTATTAACTGCAGCTTGTGTGAAGACACATTATGGGTCAAGTGATAAAGTGTTAACAGATGTATCTTAGAGAAGATCTCAGACCTGCGCAAAAGCCATTCCAGAGCCACCAAACAGTGACTCTGGAATGGCTTTGTGAATTGGTATTCAGGAATACTGTTCATTTCATGAAGTTTCAAGATATTATTTCCTCTAAGCTGTTATTTTTAGGGGTAATTTTCTCAAGTTTTGCCTGCTTTCCCACTTGCCAGCATTACAAATGACAAAATATGCTTGTAACGACGGGTAGAAAATTTGCATTTTGTACTGTAGTGCATTGCAGGGGACCCCCACTTTTTTCTCTGTCAGATGCAATAGGTTTGGAAACGAGTGCTGATTCGCACATTTTTCAGGGTTGACACTTGTTTCTGTCTGGTTGTTCTCTTAATATGTTTGTTCCATTTTCATTTCTCCCCCTCTCCCCCTCTTTTCATTCACCTGGGCACCCCCACCCCACTCTGCACTCCATTGTCTTACACTAGTGCCAGGATACAGTTGAAGTTACTTGTATTATTTACTGTATTGGTATCATTTTAAATGCCTTTGGCTTGGCCCTTTTGTTTATTGTAACAATCCTTGTAATATCAAGCCTCCATCTCATGGTCAATCCACCAAAAGTCATTTCCATTAATTTTCTGTGCTATTGCAATGCAAGTCACAGTGTTACAGTCACGGTGTTACAGTTACTGTAACACTGTGACAGGTTTTTAACACTTTTTAATTAATTAATTAACAAAATGACTAATCATCATTTTAGTACTTGAATATGGTACTTATTTGTGGTCATGATTTGGATAATCAAAATCATTCCTTCTGTTTGTACTTTTCATATAATATCAAAAACATTAGTTTTTACTGTAACACCATGACATAGTAATTACGATAAATTAAGTGGTCACTTAAGCATGACAAATAGAAATCATTGAACTTTTGATCAATTTATTATGACAGTCAACCCTAAAACTCTGAAAATAAATTGAAAGTTTGCACTTCCTTTTTTAATTTCTCTTGCTACATCCATTTAACTTCAATGTATTTTTTAATATTTAATTGAAATGTTAGTATGCTGATTTGATTTGCATATTTAGACATGTTAATTATGTTACTTTTGAATGCAACTATTTTTTTGAAAAATTCAGTCCTTTAGCATTAATTTGATACCAAAACCATTAAGATCTGACAAGTTTGAAAATTTGATGGTCATGTCCACTTTATCGTGGAATTGCCCTTTGGCAGACTAGAGCGACAGGATCTTCCTGTTGAGTACCATGCAAACAAGAAAGCCTGGATGACAAACAACATGTTTGAAGTGTACATGAAGAAGCTTGACAAGAAAATAGGCCGCCAGAAGAGGAAAATCTTGATGTTTCTGGACAACGCCACATGTCATCCGCAACTACAGCTGAAGAACATCAAGATGCTTTTTCTTCCTCCAAACACAACATCTGTGGCACAGCCGATGGATCAAGGCAACATCCAGGCACTGAAACTGAAGTTCAGAAAGAGGCAACTGAGAAGCGTGCTGCAGAATATGGAAGCCAACAAGGACATGACTGGTCCTGAGACAACGGATGTCCTGCAGGCTATCTACTGGGTAGATCAGTCTTGGAAAGACGTGGACACCAAGACCTTCCAGAAGTGCTTCCATAAGTGTGGAGTTCCAGCAGTCATGGTTGCAGCTCAAAATGAAGAAGAGGAAGAAACAGCAGAAGATGAGGCCTTGGATGCTGCTTGTCAGAATGCACTCAACACCACATTGACAGAACTCAGTGCTCTCGATGAAGGACTGGCCACCTCTGACAACAATCCTGTTGTGTCCATGGCTGATCTACAGCTACGGGTCCATGAAAGCATTGAAGATGATGGGAGCGATGGGGAGGATGACGATGGCGAGGAAGAGCCTGCAGCAAGCACTGTAAAGAACTTTGAACAGTTTGCAGAAATGCTTGCAGACAATGCGCAAGTTTGCAGTCACAAAGGGTTGTGCTGATTTGGTGGATACCTGCATGGCCATGGAGGAGAAGGTCGCTAGAGAAACCCTGCATCATCGTCAAGCTGCCAGCCAATCATCACTTCTGGACTTCTTCAAAAAGGCTTGAAGACTCAACCTAGACCGGTGAACCCTGTTCACGGATTGAAACAAACCCCCAAACCAGTACCGCTCCAGGCGAACGGGCCAGAGACCAAATCAGCGGTGAGTTCTCGCACGCGTTTGGCAACAAATACGTCACGGGTAGTGACCAATCAGAAAACACTTACCGGCAAAATAGCGTTTCGGAACTTTTGCCGTCGCTGGCAAAATATCCACTGCCTATTATTAACTCTAGATTTACATCACCCACGGTGTGGGAGGTGGCATGCAGCAGAGAAAGAACCAGCGCAAAACAAACAAGAAATTACCTACCTGTCCTGTCTGCAGCACCAAGCATCATGTACATGTACTTACCTTACTCCTTAGAACAGGCATGGAGGAAGGGACCAGGCTAGCAAGAAGTCAAAACCCACCGAGTTGCTGTAGACGTGGAGCTTACTCTTTGCATCTTGGAAGTACACATTCATGACATTATACAAGCTAATTAATAGCACTCAATGCACTCCATGTATGCTGGTATGCCATCAGGCCCACGTTGCACATTCAAACTGAAGGAATACTTTGTTGTCACAAGGTTCATGTATACTGTATGTTGTTGCGTTCATGACCTCCACAAGTCCGTTGTCCGTGCATACTGTATGCGATGCGTGGCAGCCTGGGCCACAACCATTCGATCATTCCTGAGACTCAGGTCATCATCAGTCACCAACTATCAACATTCATGACATGGCCATAGACTTCCGGGAGGTGACTAAACGCAACCTGGAAATACATGTTTGCGCCTAGAACGACTGTCCAGAACATTTATGAACATTAAAACTTGAGCAACATCGGCAACGCAACACCTAACTTGTTTACTTCCACACTCCAAAGCAAATGAACACGCGTTCAGTCAACATGTGAGATATTATACAGTACGTATATGGAATTCCATTGTGGAGTCTGGGTACCAGCTCCAGGGACACAGTGCACCATTCTATGTCCCCATCCCAACAGAGGGCGGCAGACAATCAGACCAGTAAATAATTTCCCATAGGCTCCATGCAAAATGACAAATTTCAAACAATTATTACAAATACTCACAAGTTTCTCAGGCTATCAAGCCATACACCAAAATGAAGCTGATAACTTCCATTTTCATTTTCGTCACAATTGTCTATGGGGCAACCAATGACTTTTTGAGAAAAGACCATCCAAAGAAAAATGACCATAAAGCTACCAAATTGACTGATGTCAGACTAAAAAATTTACCCCTCCACTACATGGCAAAAATAGAGCAACTTTAGGGCCTGATTTCATCCAAACAGCTCAAAGGTGAAAGTCCAAACTCTGTCGACCGGGTTGCATCCATTGTTTTCTTTACAAGACTTCCCATGTATGGCCCAGCATATGCTTTTATAAAAAAAATTGAAAAGAATATGAATGAGCTCTGCAGACTGATTTGGACCTATTTACTGGTCTGCATTCTGTCACGATTAAATTCACTGTACATTGTCCATTGTCTTAATAAGCCTGGTGGTATCTAGAGGTTTTTAAAAAGGTCTTTAAGGTCACTGCAAATATTCTAACAGTTTACGAGGATTTCATCATATTTTTGTGAAGCATAAATAGGCACATTTACTTGAATTAAGAATAAAACAACTTTTCTCACTTTCTTGCAATTTCTGAATTGCGGGAGGGGGAGAGGTTAGGGGAGGGGGAGGGGGGTTGGTGGGGCTCTTTCTTCATGTACATCTCTCATACATGGGTGGTGGCATTTCTCTGCCAATCCTGGTGGGGGATGAGGCCACGTTTCCCCCTCCCCTGATAATTAATGAATTAGGAGAATGTCAATGGCAATGTCCCACTGATCAATTACACTGTTTTGCTTGATGCAATCTTCATGCATGAGTTTCTCTGGAAACAGATAACAAATATCCTCTTTTTGAAATGCATTTTGAAAAAATACATGATCAATGTGAATGCCCTACCTACCAAAACAACAACAACAACCAATAAAAGTAAACAAAACAAAACAAAACAAAACAAACAGCACAACAAAGTTGGACATAGTAATTCCTTAAAATAATATACGCAATTTCTTTCAGTACATAATATAAAAGGTTCTTTATTTTTTACAAATTGAAAACACTTGTGGTATAAAGGTCCCCCAAAGACCAACAATATCCATTGCTGGTTCTTTGTATTAACCACTCAGAGGTGGGGGTATCATCAGGAACCACCTGACTCATTGTTGCCTTCTTTCAAGTGTTTCAACTTACACTAACTAGACCATTACCCTATTGCATGACATCACCAGTGGTGCAGACTCTTTATGCATCAAGGCCTCCACAATCAGATGTCAATTTACAGAGAGACATGGATGTAGAGTGCCTTAAGAATGAAAGAGATTGATAGGAGAATGGAAAAAGTCAAATTACATGAGAGAGGCAATTGGCATAAAAGAGGTCAGCTGCCAAAAACATTCACTACAGAGTGATGTCATGGATCTTTGACTCTGTGACCAAGACATTGTGGGAGGATTTCTAGCAATCTTTCAAGATCAACAGGAATCTTCTGTTTGAAATTCTAAAAGAAAAACATAAAGAAAAGAGAGCAAATCTACAGGGACCAGCGGTGAAGTTGTCATGAAAGCTCAGCATTTGACAATACTACAGAGTGTTTTTAAGATATGCATGTCATACCATCTTAAAAGCTATTACAAATTTGTCAATTGAAGACATGTTTTATAATCACAGTTTCTTGACAGCTGTGAGCAAAATCATGCAATGTCACTTCAACTTTACATTTTGTGCTGGAACAAACAGGAAGAACAATAACCAAGATTTGTGGTCATTTATACGATACACGTAAGACTCAGAATGACAGAAATACAACACTTCTGCTTTCAACTACATTAAAGTGTATAAAAGTTAATAGCTAGTCCTTATTTTGTAACATTTAAAAACTATATTTCATAACAGTTTGCCATTCATGTGCTGTTGATGCTCATAGAATTCAATACAAATCAATAAAATATAGAAAATAACTTCTTCAGTTTGCTCCTCCTGCAGTTAAGTAAATGAATGAATGCTACATATTATGTGTGACAGGACTTCATACAATGTGAATGAAATGTAACTGGGATTCATAAACCTATATCACCTTTGATAAACAAATTATTATGTTTACTTATTTATTATGCAATTCCGTTAATGTTGCATGAGATCACATTTTGCTTAATATTTTACTATCTTTGTTTCAATTAACTTAAAAAGAAGGAATGTGCAGATCAAAGTGGACCTGTAGCAACATAACTCAAAAGGAAATGGTTGACAGAATAAATTGCCATATGCTCCACTCCACTGTTGATGCTCACTGCTCAAGTCCACAAGTTGTTGTAGAGAATACCATGATTATCTCTGTAGTTCTGTACACACTGATGGCTTTTCACATGTATCATTCATCAGGATGTTTCACTGCATGTCATTTATCAATGAATGCTGCATGGTATTAGTATCACTCTCCTACTGGTTGGCTGTACTGTGTGTCTGTACAGCTTCTGCAATGTAGTGAAGTTCAATGATAACACTGATGTGTGTTCACTTCATCTCAATAATCTCAATGGATTTTCAGGACTCTTGGACCTTTACCCATGCAGCACAGTTGTGCCTTCTTCATCAGGTTGTTAGTTAGGCACTTATACCAGTCTTGAATTACATTACATACCGTACATTGTGCAAACCTACACTCAGTAAAACTAATCATTTGTTTTACAATCTGCACAACCCAGAAAACTGGATCATCTATCAAAGCAGTACATCATCATAAGTCTGCAGACTTCATATGCAAACATCGCAAAAATGCAAAAAAAATGGCTAAATCTCTAGAATTGTTAAAAAATATTCCAGGATAAAATACAAATATGCAATTGATTCAAACATTAGTTTTAAACATAAACCAATATTCATTAGCTGAATATAAACTGAGGGTATGGGTCATAACCTGAACCGTTAGCTGAGGTTTGAAGCCCCAGTGACACCCTGAAGTTGGGTCATTCCAGGGTTCAGGTGCTAACACCAACTATCTCTGAAATAAATGTTCTGTTTTAAAAATGAAAACTGAAAAAGCAGTTGAAATAAAATCCTGTAAAATAGCATCTTTACTACATTGTAATGTCTTAATGTGGTTGAAAGCAGAAGTGTAAGATCTGAGGATGTAAACCATAACACTGGTGAACACTTGTCACACTGATGTGAAGATACTTACCTGGTATTTCATTGTGGCATTGGGTAGTGACATTGCAATCATTTACCCAGTGTCTGAACAAATGATGTCAATTCCTGTATAATGACTACATAATAATAATAGAAACATTCAGAAAGACATGTATGCAAATTGAGTACATATTACATGTATGTATGAACATCAGCAGAATCACACCTTTCCTGCACACTAAACATAGTACTGTCAAAATACTGAGCTTGCATTCTACAGATTACAAAATGGTGGTTTGGGTTGGGATTGTAGGAAAGGAGGAAAATGAAGAATTATGTGCACAAGCTGTGCTTGATCATCAATAAAAACATCATGAGTGTGATGGTCAGCCAAAACCATTGGCAAAGACAGAAGAGCTATGAGGCTAAGCTACATCCAAGGTGATGTACTGCACAAAGTGTGGTTACAAAACAGAAGAAAGCAGTACTGTATAGTAGAGGGAATATTTGGACGCACTGGCGAGCAATGCCACGACTGATGGACGTATTTAAAACGTTGGTATAGAGAAACCAAGAAGAGCTACATTCACTTCAGTTAGGCCTAGGTTATGACAGCCTCAAAATTCAAACTGTCAAAGATTTTCTTTAACAACAAGTCACTTCGTACAAACAGTTATGAAGATTGCGCAGGACGAAAGATTGTACTCAACATATGCATGGTATGTGGCTAGTATTGTAATAAGGTTGTCGGTTGTCCGAGTAACTTGGACCCTAAAAATCGTGATTTCACCTCCAAAACTGTTGCATGCGGAGAATCCCAGATTCCAATAAGGACAAGGTTTACTCACATTTCTTGAAGAAAAGAGAAATATTTCCCTAGAATGGGAACTGAGACCTGTTTAAAGGTAATATCATACTTTGGTGTGACACATGGCTTGCATCCCACATCACGTACGTTAATACACGGTTACTGGGCTCACGATCGCCAATTCTCGCCAGCGAACTCGTCCTTTTGATGTTTTTTTTCAGAAAAGTTGTGGTGAATCGGTAAGTAGAGCATGGAGTTCAGATACATGTAGATAAGAAGCAGTGTTTTGTAAACATTGATAAGAAAATATTTATATTATCATGGTATAAAACAGAGTATGCCTACACTGCACAGCCTATGATACGTTACACTATACAGGCCTATGGCTAAGCCGTATACTTAAGGGAATTAAGAGGGAGGGTAAAAGAGGGAAAAGTACCCCCCCCCACCTACAGGATAGAGGGAGACTCTACAGAAAGACAAAAAAGGAAAGTCAGTCCTCTTTATTGAAGAAGGAACAATTTCTCCAGAGTTTAGCTAGGAAGGTCTGCTAAGGCATAATATTCCCTGGCAGAAGAGCAGATGAAGCTGGAGGTCCCGGGCCACAGACTAATACAGGATGTGCCAACAAGATATGGCTCAACACACGATATACTTGAACGCATACTTAAGCAGCAACAGCCTATTTGCAACATGTTGGTTAAAACCAAGCGGAAGGATCTGGATCTTTCCGACAAAGAAGTGGTCATTGCAGAGAAAATTTTTCAAGTTCTGAAGCGCTTCAAGGACGTCACAGAGTCTTTGTCGGGGGAGTCCTATGTGACTTTGTCTGGTGTAATACCAGCTTTGAGCTACCTGGAAAATGTCATCCAACCACAAGACTGAGAAATCCACAAAATCAGGGCCCTGAAAGAAATGCTGCTTGAGAAACTTCAACAATATCACAACGCACCCTTCCTGCATGAGTTATTATTGATGGCAATGTTTCTTAACGGCAGATACAAGAAGATGTCATTCCTGCCACCAGGCAGAGCCAGGGTGGTAGACATCACCACGCGTCAAGTAACAACAGCCATTGAAGAAGAGGAACTCTGACATATTGAAGTCGGCCAATTAACTTCAGCAATGTTAAGGAGCAAATCAAGCATGTGGTGAAACACTTCAGGAACAATCACTTTTGCTTTGGCACAATATCATCAACATGGATGCACAAAGCTACTGATATGGCACAAGATGTAAAATGGAACACTCTGTGTGATTGTTTGGAAGACTACATCTCCAACTGGTCTGTTCTCCTCAAAGTATGCGAAGAAAACAGAAAGGAGGTAGACAGCATTGTTCATAATAATGAGCCAGCATCGCCTACTCAAAAGATACAAGATGCAACAAAGGTAGGGCTATTGCCAGAGCAACCAGACTTCCTACTACATGTATGATGGGGAAGAATCAAGATATAATGTTGTTATACATGTACAGTGTGATAGCGAATCTGATGATGACATGGAGTTACCAAGCACGATCTATCAACAACCTCGCTGGAGAAATCTCAAATCAGAAAATGCACAGGTACCGGTAAATGATATGCAGACTAATCCGTGCAGTTTTCAACCAAACTCATACTTTACTGGCAATTACAATTCATATAGCCGGGCAATATGGGCGTTTCACAATTCAGTGTCCCACCAAGAGGGCAGCAGGGAGAGGCTGATTTCAAACATTCTTGTCAATAAACCATTTAAAAACGGCGTCTATTGGCAGTGATGGTGCTGTTGATTTTAAGAGACAGCGCGTCAAAGAAATACAAATGACTGAGTGACTGAGTTATTCCTTAGGCTGGAGTGAAGAAAGCAGAACTGGTTGAGTTGGTAGAATAAGTGGGGAATAAATATGAAGTCCTTGAAGCATGTGACCATGAAGATGAAGAATTGTAGGTGATAACAGATTTGAATGGTCTACAGTAAATGTGGTGTTTTGGGCTGACCTACGTGGCATACCCAACATTAATCTGAGTAATGTTTTTGCATATCTCATGAAAAGGTAGAAAATCCTGAACGGCTCACCAACTATCGACAGAATGATGGATTTCGTATGCACAAAGACAGCCATGTTGAGGACTTGTAACTGGTAAAAATTCAAAGTCATTCTGCCTATGTATACTTCAATACAAAAATGAAGCAAAAGCAGAGACAAACAGGGCAATGGTATAAAACCTGGCTGTTGCTGTCAACCTCAGCCAACATACAATCAGCTAGATGTGGATTGTTGTTTTATCTCTCTGTTAAAAAGTTTGACCATGTCCAACCGTGTCAACATAACCTTTATTCTGTAGCTTTTCATGCTTAGGTTATAGGCCCCTGGGCCCACATGCAGGCCTACTTTATTTATTTTTGTCAGTCACTTTTCAATCGGGTCAAGTCATGATGAACATGAAGTATGTATTTGTATTGAATAAGTTAAGTCTTATTCTGCAGGTATCACCACAGAAGTGAGGTGAATATAAGCATCATGTTTTGCATGTGACTGATGAAGAATCACCAGCAAACAAAGTTGTTGTCAATTTGTGGGGAGATTTGTGGGAAGACAAACGCTTCTGTCAAAACATTGAAGCCAAACCATACCAGAGTGAGATTGTCTATAATACAACATGGGATACAAAGATTCGGGTGATTTATATGTGAATAATACATTTTATCAATTGAAGATAAAATCATTTATACTCAGTGACACGCTAGTTGGTTTATTTATCGTTTAAGCCAGTGACTGGTTTCAAGTCTATGCTTGAAGGGTAGATACAGCTAAAAATAGATATAGGTTGGAAAGTTCTAGAGCTGATCAGTTATTACCATATAAGGCAATCTTTGGGCAATGCAAATGAGATGCAGATATATGCAAATTTAGCAAGGCCCCTATCCAATCAGGAAAAAGGTGGAAAAACTTGTAACCAATGAGAGAGCTTGCTGTATCCAGGGACACTGGGGTGTTTTGTGACTTGCAGTATATTGCTTCACTTTGTCACAGCCTATTGCACAAGCAACACTTTGTTGTTGTGCAATTAAAATATTTCCCTCCACCGCCCCAACCTCCTCCTTTTGAAAGTCATGGGCTGCTTCTCTGTTGAAGGATAGGCATAATTTGGACGGGATGTACACAGCCAATGGTTCTTATTTTACACAAATAAACAATGTTTATTGCGTAATTTGCAAAGTTGATTATTTCAAGTTTGGAATGGTATGATATTTGAATTACATTTGTAACAAGCAGTTATAATAGTGCCGTGAGGTTCCCCGCGGGCTATTCCACTTCTGACTGTACGTTTCCAATGGTCAGAATTTATGACTGCTTGAGTTCTACAGGATGATTTTGCCTTTGTAATTAACATGATTATTCATCTTTGTGCGGATTGTTCTGGAATTCTTATAAATAACATTTAAATTTAGCTATGGGGTATCCCAAGTTTGGTTACCAATTGTATGGATCAGGTGTATCCCTGTGAAAATGGTTGGGATCAGGTGTATTCCTGTGAAAATGGTTGGGATCAGGTGTATCCCTGTGAAATGGTTGGGATCAGGTGTATCCCTTTGAAAATGGTTGGGATCAGGTGTATCCCTGTGAAAATGGTTGGGATCAGGTGTATTCCTGTGAAAATGGTTGGGATCAAGTGTATCCCTGTGAAAATGGTTGGGATCAAGTGTATCCCTGTGAAAATGGTTGGGATCAGGTGTATTCCTGTGAAAATGGTTGGGATCAGGTGTATTCCTGTGAAAATGGTTGGGATCAGGTGTATCCCTGTGAAAATGGTTGGGATCAGGTGTATCCCTGTGAAAATGGTTGGGATCAGGTGTATTCCTGTGAAAATGGTTGGGATCAGGTGTATTCCTGTGAAAATGGTTGGGATCAGGTGTATCCCTGTGAAAATGGTTGGGATCAAGTGTATCCCTGTGAAAATGGTTGGGATCAAGTGTATCCCTGTGAAAATGGTTGGGATCAGGTGTATTCCTGTGAAAATGGTTGGGATCAGGTGTATCCCTGTGAAAATGGTTGGGATCAAGTGTATCCCTGTGAAAATGGTTGGGATCAAGTGTATCCCTGTGAAAATGGTTGGGATCAAGTGTATTCCTGTGAAAATGGTTGGGATCAAGTGTATCCCTGTGAAAATGGTTGGGATCAAGTGTATCCCTGTGAAAATGGTTTGGATCAGGTGTATTCCTGTGAAAATGGTTGGGATCAGGTGTATTCCTGTGAAAATGGTTGGGATCAAGTGTATCCCTTTGAAAATGGTTGGGATCAAGTGTATCCCTGTGAAAATGGTTGGGATCAGGTGTATTCCTGTGAAAATGGTTGGGATCAAGTGTATCCCTTTGAAAATGGTTGGGATCAAGTGTATCCCTGTGAAAATGGTTGGGATCAGGTGTATTCCTGTGAAAATGGTTGGGATCAGGTGTATCCCTGTGAAAATGGTTGGGATCAAGTGTATCCCTGTGAAAATGGTTGGGATCAGGTGTATTCCTGTGAAAATGGTTGGGATCAGGTGTATCCCTGTGAAAATGGTTGGGATCAGGTGTATCCCTGTGAAAATGGTTGGGATCAGGTGTATTCCTGTGAAAATGGTTGGGATCAAGTGTATCCCTGTGAAAATGGTTGGGATCAGGTGTATCCCTGTGAAAATGGTTGGGATCAGGTGTATTCCTGTGAAAATGGTTGGGATCAGGTGTATCCCTGTGAAAATGGTTGGGATCAAGTGTATCCCTGTGAAAATGGTTGGGATCAGGTCTATCCCTGTGAAAATGGTTGGGATCAGGTGTATCCCTGTGAAAATGGTTGGGATCAGGTGTATTCCTGTGAAAATGGTTAGGATCAGGTGTATTCCTGTGAAAATGGTTGGGATCAAGTGTATCCCTGTGAAAATGGTTGGGATCAAGTGTATCCCTGTGAAAATGGTTGGGATCAGGTGTATTCCTGTGAAAATGGTTGGGATCAGGTGTATCCCTGTGAAAATGGTTGGGATCAGGTGTATCCCTGTGAAAATGGTTGGGATCAGGTGTATTCCTGTGAAAATGGTTGGGATCAAGTGTATCCCTGTGAAAATGGTTGGGATCAGGTGTATCCCTGTGAAAATGGTTGGGATCAGGTGTATTCCTGTGAAAATGGTTGGGATCAGGTGTATCCCTGTGAAAATGGTTGGGATCAAGTGTATCCCTGTGAAAATGGTTGGGATCAGGTCTATCCCTGTGAAAATGGTTGGGATCAGGTGTATCCCTGTGAAAATGGTTGGGATCAGGTGTATTCCTGTGAAAATGGTTGGGATCAGGTGTATTCCTGTGAAAATGGTTGGGATCAAGTGTATCCCTGTGAAAATGGTTGGGATCAAGTGTATCCCTGTGAAAATGGTTGGGATCAGGTGTATTCCTGTGAAAATGGTTGGGATCAGGTGTACCCCTGTGAAAATGGTTGGGATCAAGTGTATCCCTGTGAAAATGGTTGGGATCAGGTGTATTCCTGTGAAAATGGTTGGGATCAGGTGTATCCCTGTGAAAATGGTTGGGATCAGGTGTATCCCTGTGAAAATGGTTGGGATCAGGTGTATTCCTGTGAAAATGGTTGGGATCAAGTGTATCCCTGTGAAAATGGTTGGGATCAGGTGTATCCCTGTGAAAATGGTTGGGATCAGGTGTATTCCTGTGAAAATGGTTGGGATCAGGTGTATCCCTGTGAAAATGGTTGGGATCAAGTGTATCCCTGTGAAAATGGTTGGGATCAGGTGTATCCCTGTGAAAATGGTTGGGATCAGGTGTATCCCTGTGAAAATGGTTGGGATCAGGTGTATTCCTGTGAAAATGGTTGGGATCAGGTGTATTCCTGTGAAAATGGTTGGGATCAAGTGTATCCCTGTGAAAATGGTTGGGATCAAGTGTATCCCTGTGAAAATGGTTGGGATCAGGTGTATCCCTGTGAAAATGGTTGGGATCAGGTGTATCCCTGTGAAAATGGTTGGGATCAGGTGTATCCCTGTGAAAATGGTTGGGATCAAGTGTATCCCTGTGAAAATGGTTGGGATCAAGTGTATCCCTGTGAAAATGGTTGGGATCAGGTGTATCCCTGTGAAAATGGTTGGGATCAGGTGTATTCCTGTGAAAATGGTTGGGATCAAGTGTATCCCTGTGAAAATGGTTGGGATCAAGTGTATCCCTGTGAAAATGGTTGGGATCAGGTGTATTCCTGTGAAAATGGTTGGGATCAGGTGTATCCCTGTGAAAATGGTTGGGATCAGGTGTATCCCTGTGAAAATGGTTGGGATCAGGTGTATCCCTGTGAAAATGGTTGGGATCAAGTGTATCCCTGTGAAAATGGTTGGGATCAGGTGTATTCCTGTGAAAATGGTTGGGATCAGGTGTATCCCTGTGAAAATGGTTGGGATCAAGTGTATCCCTGTGAAAATGGTTGGGATCAGGTGTATTCCTGTGAAAATGGTTGGGATCAGGTGTATTCCTGTGAAAATGGTTGGGATCAGGTGTATCCCTGTGAAAATGGTTGGGATCAGGTGTATTCCTGTGAAAATGGTTGGGATCAGGTGTATTCCTGTGAAAATGGTTGGGATCAGGTGTATCCCTGTGAAAATGGTTGGGATCAGGTGTATTCCTGTGAAAATGGTTGGGATCAGGTGTATTCCTGTGAAAATGGTTGGGATCAAGTGTATCCCTGTGAAAATGGTTGGGATCAGGTGTATCCCTGTGAAAATGGTTGGGATCAAGTGTATCCCTGTGGAAATGGTTGGGATCAAGTGTATCCCTGTGAAAATGGTTGGGATCAAGTGTATCCCTGTGAAAATGGTTGGGATCAGGTGTATCCCTGTGAAAATGGTTGGGATCAGGTGTCTTCCTGTGAAAATGGTTGGGATCAGGTGTATCCCTGTGAAAATGGTTGGGATCAGGTGTATCCCTGTGAAAATGGTTGGGATCAGGTGTATCCCTGTGAAAATGGTTGGGATCAGGTGTATCCCTGTGAAAATGGTTGGGATCAGGTGTATCCCTGTGAAAATGGTTGGGATCAAGTGTATCCCTGTGAAAATGGTTGGGATCAGGTGTATCCCTGTGAAAATGGTTGGGATCAGGTGTATCCCTGTGAAAATGGTTGGGATCAAGTGTATCCCTGTGAAAATGGTTGGGATCAAGAGTATCCCTGTGAAAATGGTTGGGATCAGGTGTATTCCTGTGAAAATGGTTGGGATCAGGTGTATCCCTGTGAAAATGGTTGGGATCAAGTGTATCCCTGTGAAAATGGTTGGGATCAAGTGTATCCCTGTGAAAATGGTTGGGATCAGGTGTATCCCTGTGAAAATGGTTGGGATCAGGTGTATTCCTGTGAAAATGGTTGGGATCAGGTGTATTCCTGTGAAAATGGTTGGGATCAGGTGTATCCCTGTGAAAATGGTTGGGATCAAGTGTATCCCTGTGAAAATGGTTGGGATCAGGTGTATCCCTGTGAAAATGGTTGGGATCAAGTGTATCCCTGTGAAAATGGTTGGGATCAAGAGTATCCCTGTGAAAATGGTTGGGATCAGGTGTATCCCTGTGAAAATGGTTGGGATCAGGTGTATCCCTGTGGAAATGGTTGGGATCAGGTGTATCCCTGTGAAAATGGTTGGGATCAAGTGTATTCCTGTGAAAATGGTTGGGATCAAGTGTATTCCTGTGAAAATGGTTGGGATCAGGTGTATCCCTGTGAAAATGGTTGGGATCAAGTGTATCCCTGTGAAAATGGTTGGGATCAGGTGTATCCCTGTGAAAATGGTTGGGATCAGGTGTATCCCTGTGGAAATGGTTGGGATCAAGTGTATCCCTGTGAAAATGGTTGGGATCAGGTGTATTCCTGTGGAAATGGTTGGGATCAAGTGTATCCCTGTGAAAATGGTTGGGATCAGGTGTATCCCTGTGAAAATGGTTGGAATCAAGTGTATCCCTGTGAAAATGGTTGGGATCAGGTGTATCCCTGTGAAAATGGTTGGGATCAAGTGTATCCCTGTGAAAATGGTTGGGATCAGGTGTATCCCTGTGAAAATGGTTGGGATCAGGTGTATCCCTGTGAAAATGGTTGGGATCAAGTGTATCCCTGTGAAAATGGTTGGGATCAGGTGTATCCCTGTGAAAATGGTTGGGATCAGGTGTATCCCTGTGAAAATGGTTGGGATCAGGTGTATTCCTGTGAAATGGTTGGGATCAGGTGTATCCCTGTGAAAATGGTTGGGATCAGGTGTATCCCTGTGAAAATGGTTGGGATCAGGTGTATCCCTGTGAAAATGGTTGGGATCAGGTGTATCCCTGTGAAAATGGTTGGGATCAGGTGTATCCCTGTGAAAATGGTTGGGATCAGGTGTATCCCTGTGAAATGGTTGGGATCAGGTGTATCCCTTTATTGGTGGGTGTGTCCGGTTTGCCCAGACAATTTGGTATCCGGCACAAGGCAAATAAAAAATGTTCAAGGCTGTGGCCTTCAATCAAATTACTTGTCCCTGTTTGTGTTCTTTTTGGAATCTGAGTATAATAAAGTAGCATATTAATTTAGATGTGTTTTAATTTGTGTTATGTTGTGGGTAGCATTATGTAGTATAGTTTAAATGTCACATTGATATAGTACATGTATAATGTTTGAGTAATTTGTGTTATTTTTTAAAGAGAGTTTGCTTTAGTATGCAACCAAAAGAATATATTAAGTATAGCATTTGTTCAATGAAATGTGAGCTTGAATTGTTTTACTATTAAGACTTGTTGTTTCACGTCAATCTGAAGATCTTGCCTGTACTGTACAAGAGCACAACATTTTAGACATTTTGTGCAGTCCTAGAACAGAGGCTAGAGGTAAATCTTCAGAGAGAGCAAGGCCATAATCAGGAGCTGGAGAGGCAGTTGGTTCGCGTAACGGCCGACTATGTGGATCTGAAAGAGCAGCATTCAAGATGCGTTCATGAACGCATTAGACCAGCAATGTTGCAGAGGACTCTAGACATGGTGGAATCTGCAACACAGCTTGGTACAGTCTATTGCTATGCCCAGCCTGAACTCCATGAGCTAGATTTTGAGAGTGTCAGTTACATTCATGTAGATTTGGATAACAAAATATTCTTTAATTTAAAGAACATAGTAATTTTATCATTTATGTAGTACCCAATAGCAACCCTACAGGAATATACTAACAGGTTTAACAAAGCAACACTGGATTTTATGGTTCTGAAAATGAACAAGGATGTTGAAGATGTTCAAAAGCCAGTTGATGTATATAGAAAGGAGCACAAATGTCATATCCAGTACTTGGTGATAACCTCTACCAAGATCACAACATATGTTGACAGGATGGTAACAGCTTCCAACATTACTCAATTGTCTGAGGATAAACTTTCTAGAGAACAATGGTTGCATATTATTAAGGATACTGCCATAGACCTTCATGTGCTTCATGCCAATAGCTTTACCCATTTGCGGCATGACAATATTCAGCTTGTGTGTGACAGGATTGGTAGCAGGGAACAAATCCATGCACAAGTTATTGATATATATGTCTTTGTAATGTATGGAGAAGTACGCACACAAGCTTACAGATTTGCAAGTGTATTCGCTTTCTTCACTAGAGCACATCTTTGTTGATCCTACTGATTGCTACTTAGACAGGAATCTAATTGCATGACCAGCACGACCGTGCCGTCACCTGCTCACGTCTTCCCTTGACAATCCCGGTACCAGGGACAATGATGAGGTTGATTGTGATACAGCAGACTGTCACTCCAGAGGTTGGCCATTCAACTTCAAGCTCCCAGCAATGTCACCAAAATGGAGTGAAAGTTTAAAGAAAAAAGATCCTGACTTTCACAAGCATGGGCGCAGCAAATGCAGAAACATGCTTATAAATGTATGAAGTCATAGTGAAGAAGTTGACCAAGGACAAGGGGCATCGTTCAACGACCATCACCCCATAAAATGAAGGTACTTGCCCGTAAGGGGAAGAGATATCAGAGATTAAGAAAGCTGCAGAAGGGCCATCTTGCAAAGATGACTGTTAAACTGGACTCTAAAGGAAAAAAAGCCTCGTCTTTGAAAAATGCAAAATGTTCTTTAAGTCTTCAGAGAGACCATCTAAAAACCAGAGAATTAATTTTGGACGAGGAAACAGAAGGAACTGTGTATAATTTCAAGGAGGAAATGAAAATGGCACAAGAGTAAATACTCCAGTTACAAGAAGTTAATGCTGTTAAAAAAAATCACACTATGAAGCCCAGTACAAGAAGTTGAGAGCCAAGGGTGCCAGTATCCTGAAGCCCCTACATGTCCTGAACGAGCTGGAAAAAGCCTTCATGCCTGGTAGTGTACGATTCAGATTGGATGGAGGAACAGATGTCATCCATCACACCCCTGTCAAGGTAGGGCAGCCATATGTTGAGTATGGGGAGCTGTCATTTGAACCCCAGAATCCCAATAAAGAGGACCATCCAGGCCTAGAAACCCCTTTCCCCAACATTAAAGGAGTGGCTTGGCCCTTGCCAAGACTCTGGAGGAGTTGGATGCTGAGATTTCAGCAGGATTGGAGAGAGAGGGATTTGATCCAGAGGACGACCATTGCGTCTTGATAACCATTAAGGATGGTGCCAATAGAATGGGAGATCGTCTGCTACCAGACAAGGCATTCCGTGCTGCATTTGCAGTGATTAAATGCAAGGTAAATGTAGTTGAATTAGTCAAAGACCCAACTGTCTTTGACTTCAATTAGCATGCATGGGGTTCACAACAATGGATTAACACTTATGATGGTCTTTTGGTAATAGTGATGTCATTATCCTCTACTTCAGTTGCTTTGTAGGCACCAGAATGTGCATGTTATACGAAAGGATCGTAGAGCGGCTAGACAGAGAGGAGATTATCCTGCGGGAGATAGCTGAGCGTCAGGGGACACTCATTGCCTTGCCCTCAGGTAATGACACCGATGATGATAATACCATTTTGCCAACGTTACCCTGCAGCAGTCATCAGGAGCTGAATGAGCTCAATCACCTTGTGGAGCAGTCCAAATCTGCCAAAACCAAATTGGTGAGTATATGTTACAACAAAACCAGATGTACTTGGCAAATTTATTTATTCTCATTCAAATGGTAAGGTTGGTGATACTATTTTTTTTGGTGTAATCATCAGATAACCATAAGGGAAACTGAATTTTAAGTCATTGAAAATTTTTTGTTCCGTTATTAATTGTAGTGCTCATGAAAATGGTCATGCCCATACGACAGCTGCCATTTCTATTTGGCAAAGCATTAATTAGTACGTGCTTAAATAAGTGGTTACAACATGATGACCAAGACAAAAACCGTTCTCAGCTCAGCATGGCCCGAATGGTAGTGGGTCTGTCCACACTAATGCATACATTTGATAACTTTTGGTGCTAACGTGGGAGGTGGATTTAGAATAAGTTTTTATGCTAAATTTTGTTTCCTAAACATTCCTGTATTCATTCGTAGCTAAACTGAAAAATGAATAGGCTGATTCATTGGATAAGTAGGAAATTATAAGGGCATCTTTAAGATGAAATTAATGATAACGTTTGTTACATGGACAGACATTCTTGAATTGTACAGGTATATTCTTGTCATAATTCAATGCAGACTTGTTCCATTATATTACTTTAATGATGTGCAAATGTCATCTTTAACAATTAAAGCATCCTATGTGTTATTTATGAAATAAGGATGCATCTTGAATATCGTTCATAACTGGACAGACATTTCAGGACAAAATTTCTGTCCCCATAACAAACATGAAATCTTGAAGATGTAGACACTGTTGTTCAAAAATACCTAGAGGTAATAAATTATAATTAGCCAGTAGCCATCCCACAATGGAAAGCTTTGCATTTAAGGAACAAAATTTGGGATAATTAATTATTTTCAGTACTAAATGCCAGCAGTTAATGATGAAATGTCTGTCCATGTTACAAACGTTACATCTTGAAGATGACTCTGTAATATCTTGAGTGCTTGGAAATCTATCAAACTTTTTGGCTGGCCAAGTTCTTACAAGAATAAGGGATGTAGTGAAAGAGAAAACATGGCAAATTACTTGATGTATCAACTCCTGTGCTTGGTTCCCTCAAAAAGTCACACAAATGTATGCAATAGTGTGGACAGACCCTAATCCAAAACAACAAGCTTACTTGTGTTGCCAGTAAAGGGGTTTTCTTGGTAGAGGGCTCGCAAGGAAACTTCTACTTCGTAAGTCTGTTCCCAAAAGAGTCTTGCCCATGTACTGCTAAGGGGACATGCTACCATATTGTAGCATGCCGACTAGGGAATGAACCCTGGCGTCAATGAAAAATTGTATGTCAACCTGTCAGCATTAAAAAGAGGCAAAAGAAACAAACGGAAATCTGGGAGGAAACAAACCAAGGATTTTGATTTTGTGAACTCGTTGACCAACACACAACATGGATTGAAAGAATAGTTTGAGACTGTAGGTGTACATGTTCAGAGATCCAAAGATACCTGTGAACTGTTCATGTACATTGCATAACCACATTGAAGTTACTTGTTTAATTGAATTGAACCAGCAGAAGATGCTCACAGCAATCAACCGGCATCAACTGATATGATCACCAGAGTCATGACAGGCCTCATAGAGGAACGACTGGCACCTAGCTGTGCTCAACCTCACCAAAGCCAACTTACTTGAGGGACAGGGAATTCTACCTCATCATTGGAGATGAACATCACAACATGGAATTGAAGAAGTCAGAGTTTGAGGTACATGCTTCAAGGCCCAAAATGGACACGGACTTGTGCTTAAGTTCATGGGCCTTATATTCACTAACAACAAGCTCCAGAACAACAGTTACAACAGGCACCCAAGTGTGAAGGTGGGAGGAGGCAACGTACAGAAGGGCTCTCTGACACAAGACATCCAGTTCTTGATTTCAAGCAGAGGTTTTCTTTTTCATTTAAAGTTTGTACGTGGTCTTGGAAAAACGAAGCACAGGCAATGAAAATTGAAAATCTCAATTACAATCTTTCCACATTTAATGGCCAAGCTTTGGATTCATATCCCTCCAAAATGGTGCACCCTTCACCATAGAGGGTTACTAATTCAGCATAATTACATTTGCCAAGGGGAGATGTCTAGAGCCATATCAGTGATAAAGCTGATCAAGACATCAAGCAGAAGATGGAACTGGTAAGGCAGTTTGTTTCATTCAAGATTGATAGCTATTTGGTTGGGCTGAACCATGCACCAAATTTCCAGTTCCAGCTTATCCAAAACCCAAAACGAAGACATGCTTAATAGGTATTTCCAATCTTTGACAGATTTCACCTTGGAGACTCAACAGCCACTGCAGTACAAATCAAACAGGCAATGAGGACAAAATTCACTGGACTCAAATTCAGGTCAGCCAAAGCCAAAATGTCCTTTTAGCCTGTAAACTGTGCATGTGTCCGGGCTGCACGTCGGGTGAGATCACTACATGGGTACACTGCTCGCAATGCAATCGTAATTTTAAGGACCAAAGATGTTTTAATAACCACAGGAGTAAACAGGTCAAAGGTAAAACTGTGTGTCAAACACTTTGCGATGCAAGCGCTGCAATTGTTTTGTGAACATACAAATGAATGATAAACGCGGAGTACACCAGTGTACTCGAAGGTATACTGCGGCATTTGCAAAGAAATAGGGTCGATCGATCACAAATGTCTTATTAAACCCATTGAAAGTACGAGCCGAGGAACGTACAAAGCGAGGAACGCACTGCGGATGGCGTTGAGCCAAGATATCCAAGGAGGGCTCATAAGTTACCATCAAGATACCGCTAGAGACGCCCTCTAGTGACGAGATGTAAATAGAACATTGGAACTTAAAGCCAATTTAACTTTTGTTGTGTTGCAGGATCAGAGCATAATGGCAGAACAGGCAGAGAAGAGGTTCAAGTGTGGAGCATGCCCGATGTCCTTTGCTCACACGAGGGGATTGATCCGACACAAAAAGTCAGTGCATTCACCCGCCACCGTCATCTACTGTGAGTACTGCAGTGCAGTAGAGAATCGACGCGAAAACATGAGGCGGCACCACCGGGCCAAACACCTGAGCCACCTCCCCGAAGTCGCCTCGCTCCGGTACGAGCCGGTATTAAGGGGTACGTCCGACACCCGTCAGGTGCGCCGAGCAGAGAAGGGCCAGGAGGCCAAGGCAATTCCGTGGGAAAAGCTTACCCAGATGCCAGCCCCACTCTCCCCTATCACTGCCTCGCCCCATGAGAAGGCTGTGCTGCTAGATGATGCGTCCTCCCTACCACCGTTGGAAATCGTCACTGATGAGGAGGAACTACCTGCCCCCCAGTCCGTGCCGGCCAGGGTGGTGCCAGTTGGCCCGCCTACACCTTACGTTCCTGCGGCACCTGCAGCTGTCCCCCTTACCTCTTCAGCACCTAAAGCCCACATCTTCCAGCTTTGGCAGTGCACCGACGGCGAACGCCCAGATCCAGAAACTGAGGCCCCGGATTCCGAAGGTTGCTCACATCGTGGAGTACATCCACACATACACCTACGTCGACGGGGTAGTCATCCATCATGAGTTCAAGCAACGGTCATACATGCAGGATGTCCTGGTGGACTGCGCCCACGCCTTACCGATGAAGGATACGACCGGGAACCCGACTACCCGCGAGCCGAAATAGCTGTAGGGTTAAGCTAGCTCTGAGATCTTGCCATTGTGTTCTATTTTTATAAAGAAAGAAGTTTGACTAATCGGGCAAAAGCAATCATTGTAATTTAAAGAGAATCATTGTGTATTTTTGATAATTTAAAGAGAATCATTGTGTATTTTTGATAATTTAACTTCTTTGCCCTCTTTCTTGTCGAGCTCTCTTCCGCCCCCGAAAAGGGGTGTGGCGTCACACTATTATAAAATAAATTCAGAGTTCGTCCGCATTTTCGGCATTAGTTGACTTTGCTGACGCTGAAAATCATAATTTCCAGCATTAAGGAAAATAACATATAACAATTTCTTCTACAAAATTTTGTATAAAATTTGACAAATTGTTTGCTTATTTCATTTATAGTTAACCTTGTCGAAATTTCAGTTTCAGCTTGTTGGCATTTTCGGCGTTGGTTGACTTTGCTGACTCTGAAAATTTCAATTCCAATCAGTTATTAGGAATCTTCTAGACTCATTGAATGGTATTTAAATATTGTTGTATTCTATATTACTGTCATAGAGAACCTGCTATTTGCTGCGCTGCGTGGTGCGTTGTTTTAGGCATTTCAAAAAGAACGTTAACGTTCATCTTTGGCTTCTCTAAAATATAAATTGTTATCTGTTCAAACTGCTGGGCGTCACTACAGCAGAAGGCGTAATAGTTAATTAAGTGACGGTCTAAAATTACAGACCTTTCAGCAGATTCTTTCTTTCTTAATTGATTATCCATACATAATACATATATTTCAGTAGTATTTACCTACCACGATGGATATTAATATTGCATCTCTTAAGGAACTAACAACTTTGCCGGGAATAGGGACCAAAAACAACAAAGATGTCGTCCCTTTTTGGCGAGATGTACAAGGCAAAACCGAGCACCGGCTCAAACGACCCGGTAAATAGAGCCACAGATGAGGTGGAGAGATATTTAAGCAACCCCTCATTGCCATTAGATGACGTCGAGACCATATCAACCTCGCCACTCAAACAACTAGTGTCTGTCTGGGGCCAGCTGTCTGGTGTAAGTATGTAGGGAAATACCTGCACACATTTTCCACAAAGTATTACTTTGGATTTATTAATAAAAATGAAAACAAAAAGTTTTCATTTAATATTTACATTTTGTTTATTTTCTCCATCAAGCACCTCCACGACCTAAGGCAAACTTCACAAAGGATAATGCCCTGAGATGTGCAACATCTTTCTTCATAGTAAGCTTGGAAGATATGAAAGGAAATTCCATATTCAACTGTGGCAGTGAAGCATCATTAGATATCATTGATTTAATCACTAGTCTGCTCCTTCTATCACAAAGTCCTGAGTTTATAGGCTTTTGTTCATCATCAGTGTCAGCTTTATGGATTGTTCTGACATCATGTGAAGGCAAGTTCTTAAAACCTGAAGCATATGATACAATGTGGAGAAATGTTCATGACTATAGATTTAGTTCATGTGCTGACTGGGGGAAATTCCTGCAGTCCCTCCTGCCTTAAATGCAAGTCTGAGCACTCATTGAAATTATGTTACCAATATCTCATTGAATCTGTTTTTGGTCGTCTTATGAAAGAAGGGAATAGCACTGATTTGCCGGAAAAGGAGACTCTGTCTTATGGCGACATTGAAAAGGAAGAGGAGCAAGTGCTGCATTACGTAGCTGGTTACATCCCTTTTGCATTAATGAAGAAATACAAAAAGCAGCTCAACAGTACAGTAAAAGTGTACTGCAAATTCTTGGAATGTTGGTCCGCACTCACGGCGACCGCACGATATGCAGTGCTCCCCCGGCCCCTGCACAGCGATATTATGCGATCAATCACGCGCACCGCGCTGTGCTCACTATTTCATACAATTCAAAATTGTGCGCCGGCACGCCTAGCTTTTAGCGCGCGTCCTGTCAGCTGACCATGCTTGGCTTGCACTAACATAACATAACGCAAACTTTGCCATGCGTAAGGCGTACAATACGGTGGTGGTACAGTACGTTGTTCATGCAAAGTGAACGCTCGATCAAACTTGAAGAGCAGATCTTCCAAGATGTGGCAGTTTTTAGCCTCGGTGTCCGATCCTAAAGCTCCCAGTAATAAACGTAATCGAGATCAGGATAAGGAGTATGACAGTTCGAAACGCAAGTGAGCATTTCAGAAAGAATGGCAAATGAAATTTAAGTGGCCCGAATCCTCCATGCTCGAATACAACACACATGCTAGAGAGAAAATGGAGGGCTATTCTAAAGTAAGAGCAATGTATCCAATGCTTCCAGATGAGTTAAAGAAGGAGCAAGAAGCCGTAATACAATTAGTGTGCGATGGAAAACACATCCTGTGCATCTTACCCACGGGGTGTGGAAAAAGTTTAACTTTCACCATACCGCCTCTTCTGCTGGGTGTGGACAAAGTCGCACTCGTTGTGAGTCCACTTGTGGCCTTAATGGCAAATCAAGTTGAAAGCCTAAACCGTAAGGGTATCCCGGCTGTAGCTATCACAGCTGAAATGTCAGCAGACGACCGGAAACGTAAGTTTTAACCACAGGCCCATTTGCCATGTAAACCTTCCTTCTGAATCAAACAAGTCTTCAGTAATCTTTATTAATGAGAATGTCATTTTCATGATACATCTTCATTTTAAGAACAGTGTGCTATTAATTTTATGTATTCCTTTATCTACCTGAATGATCTAAATTCCCAATTTTAAAAATATAAACTCAATTACCAAAAATTACACACAGACATTAATATAAAAGTATCCTGAACAAGGTTAGGCCAAGTGGAGAAGGATTCCTTTATTAAACAGCACCACAAATCAGAGACTTACACAGCATTCTCACGCATAGGGAGTGGGGGTTATGCAGAAGCGTATCTAGGAGGGGGGTGCAAGAGGGCATTTGCCCATGGCGCCAAGTTAAGGGGCCAAAACGCCAAGGCAGAAAAAGGGTAAAGGAAACAGAAAAAATAATAGCTGTAATTAAGTTGTTGTAAATCTAATCTAATGAACAACCAAAGAAAGATTCAATGTCAAATTGGCTTATTTTGTTTCTTGTCATCTGGTCATTGGCATTACAAGTTGGAATTAGGGGCCTAATTTTAGACCTAGATACGCCGCTGGGTGGGGGATCTCGCTGCATGGGTCAAACTTTCATCATGGTGTAATTGATTGTGCACAAATATAAATGTCTGGTGCTACATGTGACTCTTGTGATCCCATTGGGTATATGTCTGCTACTACAAGTGACTCAGTTGATCCCATTGGGTGTATGTCTGCTACTACAAGTGACTCAGTTGATCCCATTGAGTGTATGTCTGCTATTACAGGTGACTCTGGTGATTCCATTGGACGTTCAAAGGGAGCTCAAAGTAATTGTTTTTTGACCAACTGGGGGCTTCAGAAGGAGGAGGAATCACGCTGCTGCAGCCAATGCTGCTGCTTCTGCCGGTATGAAGCCACTTAGTGCCACAGAGAAGCCAAAGAAAGGTGGGTACACAGTGAGCAGATTTGTATGTGGGGGTTGGGGGAAGGGAGCTCAAAGTAGTTGTTTTTCAACCAACTGGGGGCTTCAGAAGGAGGAGGAATCACGCTGCTGCAGCCAATGCTGCTGCTTCTGCCAGTATGAAGCCACTTAGTGCCACAGAGAAGCCAAAGAAAGGTGGGTACACAGTGAGCAGATTTGTATGTGGGGGTTGGGGGAAGGGAGCTCAAAGTAGTTGTAATGGTTGTCCTCCAGCATAGCAAAACGTAATGCTATTTAAAAAAGCACTTTTTGGGGTAAATGGAACAATATCATCTGTTCCTTTTCTCGTAAATTCTCTTAATAAATCATCCCGGCTTTTTCGTGACCTAATGTCACTGAATATACTTGACAATGTGGCTAGAGTGAAAACAGAAATAACACAATACACTGAAGTAGGCTTACATTATGATGTATTGCCGACCAAGAGAATCATAATTTAAAGGTAAAAAATTGGAGTCTGTTTCATTAATTTTCGAACTTTGATTTTTGATTTAAAAACGTGTCTTTGTATCTCACCTAGAGAGAGATGACTTTGTAGCAATAGCTAGTCTACTGGTAACTGGATGTGGTTGATGGGGAGGTGTCTTTATCATCAGACCCATGTTGACTTTCTGTAAGTGTTTGTTCTATTATTAGTGAAAACAGCTGCACCTCAACAGCCAAATCAGATCCGAATTAATTGAAAATGGGGTGTTTTGCATGCAAAATGGCAGAACTAGATAAAGGGTCACTTTATAGTGTTGTTCCATTATTTATTTATTTCAGTAAAGACAATCCAGAGGGATGTTGCTCTGCTAGATAGCATGATCATGACTACAAAACCCTGTGATAAACGGCTGCTTTATAGTGCAGGGATAGTGACTAACTGCATCAAAATTAGATCAGACATGAGCGCAATCAACTTCAGTGATTTGATCTACTCGTTATTCCGTGACAAACTGCTGCACATGCCACTGCCAAACTACGTACATGTATATTTCTGTGTGGCATCTAAGGAAGGTACATGTACATGTAAATGCAATGAAATCACAAGATTTAGTTCATTGTAGATTGTAGATTCATTAATATTGTATGATTTCTAACATTGTTTTCGTTTCATTTATTCATGAATACAGGTGTTGAACGACCATGTGCTAACTTCAATAAAGAGGACACCAATCTTAAGGCCAGCCTGTATGTCAAGGAAGCACTACACAGCATACAAAGTCATCCAGTTTTTTCTGCTAGTTATCCCATTGCCTTATGTTGCATGGCATTAGTTACAAATCTGTTAATGTTTAGCGATACTTTCAGAGTTCACTGACTTCTCAGTTTTTCTTGTAAGTAACATTTGGATCATAGCTACATCTGGGGATAAAGAGAAGCTTGGCCCTGATGCATCCACGATGATGTGGAAGGCTTTTCACAACTTTAGATTAAATAGTGATCATGCTATTACTTGGCATGACAGTTTATAATTCTGTGGGTATCGATGAAGAAGGAAAGCATACCCATATAGTCTACCAACAGCTACTGCAGTTTGTTCTTGAATTAATTGTCAAGGACAGAAATTCACATGACAAACCAGAGGAGATCATAAATAATGAAAAGCAAAACATGTCAAAGGAAGAAAAGCAAGTATTACGATATGTATGCTCAGGTTATATTCCGTACGCTTTATATAAACGGGTTAGAATGCATACAAATAAAGCATCCGAAAATTATTGTAAATTGTTGTCTTCATGGAAGGTTTCAATATGTTTTAACGTTACAACTTTCTTGTAAGGTTTTTTTTAAATTAATATAATCATCAAATAACCCCCAAAACAAAGATAGTTGACTATTGGGGTCACCACCAACGTAGGGCTGGATGGCTCAGTTGGTAGAGCGCCTTATTTTTGAAAGGTGACAAAGAAAACCTGAATGGAGCGGGATTCAAACCAGCGACCTCCTGAATACCGTCAATTTATTTTTCTTAATTTTGTTGCCAATTGTGTATACAACAAATGAAAACCATCTACATGTATTGTTATTAAAGGTACAATACAGAATTGGTAACATAAAGGCCAAACAAATGGCATATTCTGAAAGTGAGTCAATCCTATGGCATTTAAATTTCACCCTCTTGCATGATAATCACTACCTGGAACGTCTTAGGGGACACAATAAAATGATTGAATTAAAATGATGAAATTCTGCAGGATATCATCAACATGCCCCAGTACCTGAAGGAGGTGGATCCTAAAACTCATCCTCAGCCGTTCGTGCTCTCACTGAGCAGTGCAAGACATCTCGAATCAAGAAATGCCTTTATAATAATTGAGAAGCAAGCCATTCCTCAGCCTTCTACATGTATAATGTTGTATGCAAATATGTTGTTTAATACAGCTGTACAGGCGACAAGGCACACAGGAAGCCAAGGCATGGTTGCTAAGCCACCCACTACTTCCACTGGTGTCGTGAGCAAACTATTGGATGATCGTTCTGATGAGGAAAGCAGCAGCTCTGACGAGGATGAAGAGGACGAGAATGTTGGTCCTTCTCAACCCGAATCCCCTGGCTATACGCCATCATCAGAATCATCATCAGAGTATGACGACTCCGCACCCAAAAAGAAAACCCAAAGACCCATCAAAAGGTATTATCTCTTATTTTTAATAAGAGTCATAGATGTGACTCGTGTATATCTTTATTTAATAGCAAAGGATTCCTCACATAGGTGGGAAGGTGCATCCTTTCTTACTTTGACTTCCAATGGACCAAAACTCTTAAAATGTAATAGAAATAAACAGAACAATTGTCCACTTATACTTTTCTTTCAGCATGACCCATCATAAACTGTGGCGGACATCTGAGTGTCATTCATACAGGAAACTTGTTACCATTTGATTTATTACGTTATTGTTTATTTTGTTTCTACAATTTCATTTGTATTTTTAATGCAGGAAAAGAGGGAGGAGCTCACGCACAGTTGTGGACTATTCTGAAATGGGCAGCATAGATTCCCATACTGAGCACAAATATATAGTAAGTGCTTCTAGATTGTTCAAGCTCTTAAAGAGATGCTTGGGTTGCGGCTCCTATGATGTTGTTAATAAGCAGAGGGAGATTAGCACCATGCTATCGGTGACACAAGAGTGCCAAAGTTGCAACCTGGGGCAGCAGATCTGGGAGAGCCAGCCATGGTTTAACAACATACCATCTGGAAACATTCTCTTGTCAGCTGCCACACTGTTTGCAGGTGGCAACTTTGCAACAAATGTGCACATTCTGAATAATCTTAATTTAGCCTGCATGTCTGAGAGGACATTCTACAACCACCAGGCCAGCTTTCTCCAGCCAGTCATTGGAGTTGGAAGTGCCCTCATCCAGCAACTTCTTGATGCTGACAAAGTGACAAGGCACTATTATTAATATTATTATTATTAATGGTTTATTGCAGACATTTTGTAGCAATAGGCTGAATTGCTTGTCGTTTACATAGATGAAAAGAGAAGGAAAATCATCAGTCTGGATTCAAGGGGATGAAATACAACTCTGGGCTGCCATCACAACGGAATTTGTCAAGAGTTTCCCAAGCTGTCCTTACAACACATGGGAGAGCATGAAGGATCGAGTTGAATATTTGAGAAAAAAATACCGCCCAGCCAAGCGGGAAAACAAGAAATCGGGACGTGGGAGAGTGTCATCCCCATTTTATGACGAGAAGAGCAAAGTATTTACCACTGGTAGCAGGTGATCTGGAGGAAGTGTCAAAACATAGGTCTAGCTGTCCCCTACACATCAGAACTGCGATGTAATGCGTCATCTGTAAGCTGATGGCCCTACCGTTCCTTCCAAGCTTACCTCAAGCCACAGAGCAAACCAATGGAGCCCCTCCATTGGTCATTGCAAGTGGAAAGGAAAGCTTATCTTCAGACTTGTTTGTACGGTATTAAACATTTGTCATCCACCATTACTGGCATGCAAAACATGCTGCTATCTCTCCTGAATGAGAGAACAGTTTGTGGATGATGAGATGTCACCAGTGCCATGTGCTACCCTAGTACCATTAGTACATCATAACAGTGATGAAGAGATCATCCTGGATGAAGAGATCACAAAGTTGAAAAGTCAACTACAGGAGAAAGACAACATAATCAGTCAGCTCAGAAAACAGCTTCAGGCATGTCAATGTATTAGCAATTGAAATCTTGCAGATGTGCTGAATTTGATGACCATGTTTCAGCAAAGGCAATTCATCAAGTTTTTGTCACAGAGTGTTGGAATAAATAATCTAACCCCTCTGATAGCCTCCCTTGCTTCCATCACCAGCTCCGGCTCCAGCCTCATCTCCATCACCAGATCCAGCCACTGGCCCAGCCAGCAAGCAAGAGATGGTTGATGTAGGAGGGGTAGCTATCAAGAAAGAAATCTACGACTCCTGCATCACTTCAGCAAAAAGAGCTCCAGCTAAGCTGGTAAGAAATTTACTTCAGGCCTTCATTTTGGAAGAGCAACTTGCTAATAGCTGTAGCATGGATCGGCCAGGTCTTCCTGTTCACATTATCAAAGCCATTAAAGGTAAGCAAGTGGATGTGTGCATCTTGTACATTATTTCCTTTGCAAAGGAGTTAGTTGGGGGTCATGTTCTTGGCAAGAGCAATTCAAATAGGAGTAAAAATAAGGCCAGAGAGAAGATGAGGACTCATGCAAAGGTTCTGGATAAATGTATATCCAGACAGCTGAACAACATTATTCAGCAGTATTCAGTATTCAAAAACTTGAGCTTCTAGTGGTATCCTTCCACTGTTCTTCAATTTGACTTCAGCAACAACAGTTCACTACTCGATGATGAAGACAAAGAATACACAGTAAGAACAGAACAACTCAGTGCTGTCCTTAAACTCAGGGTAGGCCCAGTTCCCCCTAAAAAGAAGACAAAGACCACACCGTGGACAAGTAGGATTGCCATCCTGACTGATGTGGATACATTTAAGGCACCTACACCAAGGGAGAGACAATCCCTTAAAGATATTGGCTACGGTGAGCAGAAAATCACCTCCAACCTTAATCGTGGCCGTCATGAAAGCCTGCTTCGATGGACCTTATCGAAGATAGCCTGTTTTCCGTGGACACGATGTTCCTGCACCAAGCAACGAACCTACTGAATCGCAACAGTCTGACTCTCGCCAAGGTATAAAACACACACTTATGTACACACTTTGCACTATGAGATTGTCAAACCTGATAGTAAAAGCCAAATAAAGTATATCAATCGCAGGACTGTCTTATGATGGAGGGAAAGGCAAAATCATACATGTAGCCGTGTTACACAAAACAGGAGAGCGGACCCAAATGGTCTTACCACAATGCCAACAAAAGGACGGACACATACATAGTTATAGAGTCATCTTGGTTTTCTATTTCTACCTCCATGATAGCTCAGAAAAAGGAAAAACCGGACTGCTCTCTTAGAAGTTTAAAGAGCTTATATTAAGAGATATGTAAGTGATTTCACCGACAATTGAAATCAGCTCTCAAAGCACAACAAGATCCACAACACTGGAGAGAACACTTGCCCCATACCCTCCTTGGTGTTAGCACCACGGTGAAGGAGGATTTGGCATGTTCCCTAGCCGAGCTGGTTTTCGGTACAACCCTGCGTCTGCCCGGACAATTCATCGCTCTGGTTCAAAGTAAACTTGATCCGAGCGATTATGTTTCCCAGTTGAAACACCACATGCGCACTTGCTCACTCACACCAACCAAGACCTGACAAGGGGGTTCTTACATCCAAAAAGATTTGTTTAATACTTCTCACGTTTTCATTTGGGATGACGCAGTTTGCAAATCATTGCAACAACCCTACAAGGGACCATTAAAAATCCTAAAACTCAATGCAAAGTTTTTCACGCTTGACATTGGTGGAAAACGAGAGCAAGTCAGCGTGGATTGGTTGAAGGTTGCATACGTCGAAGAGCATGTTTCTAATTAAAAGTGGGGAAGCTGTAACAACATGTGCATCCCTACTTTGCCACGAAACACTTAATAACACGAAACACAATAATACACAATAATACACAAAAAGACAAGGAAGTCGACATTTGTTTCAGTTCAGAAAAAATGCAGCATAGGTTTATATAACGATATCTGCCCAAACTGATTCTATGTCCGGTATTGCAAGACAGACATTTTATACTTTATGTCATAGATCAACGAAGGCAATGTATGTTTTGCTACGACTCGTCAAGCATTCCCACAACAGATGCGCACAACAAACGTATGTCTGATCATGCAAAAGTGTTTCGATAATTTTTTTTCGGCAGGAGTAAAATCACATCATTGGGAAAAGTCGCCCGATGTTTTACAATTTGATAACGTCGACCTACCAATAGGAGACTTTTGAGAATCTGTCTTCAATTCAACAGCGCACGCGCACGCAATTGTGAGCATGCGCTGTTGATATATCATGATGTATGGTGCATTGTAATTGGTTATGATTTTGTTTAATGTTATGTGTGATGGATTTACTGACCAATTTGCATATTGAAGGTCATTTGTCACTAAAGGCTGCCTGCCAGAGTTTGAGGTGGATGAATTCCTTGACAGCAAACCATGTAGGCCAACATTAAATATAGGCCGATTTGTCTGTTTATTTTTGTGCCACCTAAATATGTTGCCCTACAATTAACATATAAGTGTCATAGTATTTCTATGTGTATTTTTTCTCCTTAAAGAAAACAGAGAAAATATATTTTTGCAGGAAATGGGTTCTTTATATCATATCAACATCCTGATCTACATACTTCCCAACCAAAATGATTTCCAAGTCAGTCAGGTACCCTGGTTCAAGTCAACCGTATTATTAATTCTTCCAGACCCATTATTAATATTGTGTCATGGTGAATGCAAAATGGAGAAACTTTGATACAAGTTAATTACTCCCATTGAACACCTTGCCTATGCATTACATTTCTAGTCCGACAGATATTTAAGAATTGACTGTTTTTATTCAGTCGTAATTGAAATGTATGCTCGATTTCCTCATATATGTAAGATGAATTTGTGTTGTTCCAATGACATCATTTATTATTTTCTTCAGGCACAAACAGTTTACCGAGGACTGGTAAATCAGTCATTTTCTGAGTATTAACACTTCAAATTCAGACTTCAAAATCTGACTTCAGTAGACTCAAGAATTGGCAGTCAATAGAAGTGCCCTGCATGTACCAAGGTATGTTTCAGTTCACATCAGTAATTTCTAATCCATTGATTTATTTAGCATCTAGCTGGAAGGAATGAGATATTTCATCATATTACCTTTCTCGTTGTCAAACTCTTTCTGTGGTTTACTACAGAACCTTAGCTAAGAATTTGTGAGCTCACTTTTCTGTGCTTATATTTCATATTTGCATTGATCATGGTTAAACTCATTATGTTTTATCTTGAGTGCTAAGCTTTGATGGTACAAAATAAGTCATTTTTTAAGTCATAGTTTGACTTCCATGACATCAATATACAGTACTGATATACAGATTTCAAACATTGTTTTCAAACTTAGATTGATTGTAGCGTCACCTTTGAAATGAAGGATGGAGAGCTGGCAAAGTTCCTGCCTAAGTAAGGAGATAGTGTTGCTGCCGTTGCCTTTTCTAGGCGTCACTGCGCTACAAGTGTGAGTGAAGGTGATTGCGTTGATGCAGGAGGTTCGACTAGTATGTCCACACTAATGAACCAAATGAAGGGTAAACTATGTGGACCGCCGGCAACAAACCTAAAGAACAAAAACGCAGCGAAAGAGACCCGAACAATCGAGCTAGGTTGGCTCGATTATGACTTCGGAAGCCGCACCCATAAGCAAGTTCGGTCACCTATGGGTAGCGGAACTGTGTCCTTAACTATAACTAGCACGAGGTTGATCCCAGCAAAACTGTGGCCATCCTGTATGATATGCGGAAACCAAACTGTCAATGATAAGACTGTATTTGTGCAGTAAGAGGCACTTCAAGGTTTCGTCCAGTGATGAGGGAGAAGACCAGCAGCGCAACTACTCTAGGACCAAACGCCTGAAAAAAAAATTCAAAAACGGCAAAGTCTGCGGAGACCTTGACACCGACAGCGAATACTCTGACTATGACATTCATGATTGTCATGATGAGGATTTTGATGATGAAGGTGAAAATCAATCATCATCGGAATCCTTATCAGAGACAAACATGGATGACACTGAGACAGAGCTGAAATTCTGCACAGAAAACAGGTACATTGTCTTTGATACAATATTCGATTAACTTATGTACTCCTTACTTATAATTCCTTGAAATGCCCATTTTGTACCGGGGCTGTTGATTCTGTGCAGAAATCATTTGTCGGGTCAATGGTCAGAGCTACCATCATTAGCTCAAATGGCCATGAAGTTATGAAATAGATACATGTAGGTCAAGCACCAATGGGGAATCTCACTGGTGCAATATCAATTCTGTGTAGTGGAAACACTTTCTCACACATTTTCCACTTCGCAAAGTTTGGTCTGCAGTTTTTTGGCAAAACTACATACTACAAATTTCAAAAATCCCTACTTGTGCCAGCTATTAATACTAGCTACTTGAATCACATGAAAGACCTCCATCATAATTACAAGGGCCAATCAGTTGAAGTTTCAGGAGATGGAAGGTGTAAAACGCCAAGTATGGAAGTTACACATTGATGCACTCAAGAACAAATGAAATTCTAGCTATGGCCTTAGTACAGGTAAGCGAGGTGAACAATTCAAATGCAATGGAAAAAGCTGGTTGCGTTCGCACAATTAACCACTCGCAAGGCATCACAGTTGCTCAACTTGCGACTGATAGACACAAAAACATGGAAATGCGAAGAAAAGCAAGAAATCTTTCATTGGGAAGCTTTGACAGAGCACCCGAAATAAAATAAGGAATGATATTTTGCAACAAAAACCTGGTTTGACCCTTCACAATGCAGAGAATGAAGACCCACTATGTGATGACCCATGCCAGCAACCAACTATTAAGTCCATCTACAACATAAGATACAACAGTAAGGCCAGAGATCCCTTGCAAGAGATATTGGATTTTAATGAGGAGTTGAATGAGAGTGCCATTTACGAGTGTGTTGCATGCACTACAGATGGATGGACATCTAGAGCTACAGAAAGCTATGTGACAATCACGGCCCACTTTATAGACAGAGAGTGGACCATCAAAAACTATGTTCTTCAGACAAGACCCTTGCCAGAGTCTCATACAGGTAAAAGTATTGCCAATGTCTTGACCACTGCTGCAGAGGAATGGAAAATCAAAAAATCCCATGAGATATTACCCCTTGTATATGATAATACAAGTAACATGGACATTGCTGCAAAAGAAGCCCACATGGAGCCCCACATCAATTGTTTTGCACACGCCATCAACCTTGCTGCACAACGAGGAACATCTGTACCACTGGCATCCAGGCTACTGGGACGTATTCGTCGTATTACTTCCTATTTCCACAGGAGTTCTACAGCATTAGCTGTCTTCAAAGCCAAACAGAAACTACTGCAGCTACCCAGTCAAAGTTTGGTTACTGATGTACAGACCAGATGGAACAGTTCATATGACATGGTTGAACGGTACCTGGAGCAACAACCTGCGGTGGTTACCACTTTGATGACCAAAGATGTGAGGAAGAATGAGAAAGATTTGGCTACACTTAACGAAGACGATTTGACCAGATGCAGAGGAGCTTGTGTTTGTACTGAAACCTTTAAAGACTATCACAACTCTGCTCTGTTATGAGTCTCAGGCAGCCATTTGTTACCGGGCGGTTCCACTTAAAAATATTACAAGGTGGAGGACATAATTGTTTTGCAATATTCGGTGGAATTTTTTAATTGCGAACATATAAAAAGAACGACAGTCAATAGGAATTAAGGAAAACAACTGTCTGCAAAAGCAAAAAAAATTAATCCATATTAATATGTTTATAGACGAATTTATAATTACAATTCATTTATCAGCTTCGTAATCGAAACACTATGAAAACTAAACAAAGTGTAATTATATGATAGGAAGGGACTACATTAATTATCTACAAAATTATTGACATAGATTAAGATAAAAACGAACATATTACTGAGAGGTGGACCACGACTACGTGTAAAGTACGTCAAGGATAATATCGCCGCCAATTCAATTAATTTGTTACTTGGCGGGAACTTGATGTTTCGGCGGTATCGCCAAGACAATAATAAACTATACAAAAAGGTATACAAAGTTATGAGGATTTTATACAAGATCTCCCATTCTCACTAGTAATTATATTGTGAGAGGTTATTTACCAAAACGCACAGTTCTTTATTCCAGACCGATTTACGGTCGTGGCAAATCAGCCCTAAGAAAATAAGAACTACACACAAAACATAACTATGGAAAATTACGGGGCATTACGATAAAGTAATTAATCACATTAAAAAAATACTCACTCCCAGCACTGTATGTCAAAGCCTTCTTTTCCCCTTACGATCGCTCCGAATATTTATTGAAGTTCTTCAAAATTATCGAAGAGAAAAGGCTAGCTGCTAATACAAATAATTGTTAAGTAGCAGACGCAAGCCAGAAGCTATAGCGAGAGGCAGAAGAGTACAGATCTGTACGCCGGGCGTAGCTGGATCGAAATCAACCCTGTCAGGAAATTTCCTAAACAAGAAATCTTGCCAACGCCCAGGTACAGAAATGTAAAAGCGCTCCAGGACAATAGCGCGGCATTCCTTATGCAAAGTGTATTATTTAAGTTACCGCGCGACTCAACGCCACACTGTCGCAAGAGGGCGCTAATTTGTCAGTGCTTGCGACGCAGGCGCAGCTTGGACTAGAACAGTAAATAATGCAAGCATGTATCATATGTATGGAGGAAAAAGAAACAATTAAAAGAGTAGAGAGAAGAAAAGGAACCGGCGTCGGGTAAGAGTATATTTATTAATACGAGTATACGACCTGGTTACACTCACCCCGTAGTTTTTAATGGGCATTTTTTTGTGTATGTGTGTGTAAAGGCAGTAAAGTCACCAAATTGAAAGTAGCTGAACAGTGAATGATAAAGCTTGTTCCTTGTGTTTTAGGCCTAACGTTAATTAATATAGATGCACGTGGTGAAAAGTCATTCTAGAACAAATTCAACCTGTATAGAATAGGACACTAGGCCTCATGGCTGAAATATGACTACGGTCTATCCTTAGTATGTCACTAGGGCAGAGAATTATCTCATGTATAGAGTAGACACATATCAATTTGATATTTCTCAAGAGGAAAAGGTCCATGGAATAGGCCAGGTTCGGAAACATTGGCCATGTGATAGAAATGTCATGCAACATGTAGAGACTTTATGTCCAGCCCAGGATGTCCCTGGAATGAGTTGACCTCGTTGGACTGTCTATGACTGTTGTATGAAGACAGGCGAGATGAACTAGATAGAACATGACGTGGGGCTTGCAGACCCTGTACAAGGATAGTAGCAGCATTGGAATAATAGTACAGATCAAGTCAGAATAGTGACAAGGTAATGTTGTATACAAGGGTTAAGCAAATGAGAGAAGAGAGTAAATGTGTTGCTGTCCATGCATTCCAAAGAAATTAGGATGGACATAGTATTAAGTGGAGACATAACAAAGTAAAAAAACTATGTACATATATATCATTATATTACATGATGCCTAAAAATATTAACTATTGGCATGCTCTTCAAATTCCTGTATCCAGCCACTGAATCTACTCAGGTGTTCGACCAACCACCGGAAATGGAATTTGCAGAAGGTCAGCACAGAGACAGAAGGAATGATCCAGAGCAGGTGGACATAGCCAAAGGTTTGTCCAATATTAACGAATACAAGAAACAAGATGGTACAGACCAGAAAAATTATTATTAGTCTGTCATCAGGAGAAAGTAGGTGTTGTTGCTGAAGCACAGAGCGAGGTAACCTATGAATGTTACTATGTTTTCCTCTAGTGGAACGAGCGGAACGTCGTAGAGGATTAGGAGGAGATGGCGTTCTGGTTGGTTGAAGAGGAGGAGGGGTAGTATCGTCACCATCACCATCCGGTATGAACACCTCTAGTTCGTACTCTGTGTCAGAGGACGAAGAGTCATGGTTAGAAGGTGGTGAGTCTTTAGCAGAAGTATGGGGAAGCTGAGTTAAAGAGGCAGGGACAGGTTTAAGTTCAGAAGAGTTAACAGTTTTGTGAGCACCAGAGCCGTCTGCTAATTCAATGGTGTAAATGAACGAGTCTTTGGAATGATGGCATGTCACCCTATAGATATCTGGGAAGTAGTAATTTTGAATTTTGCTTCTTCTCCCCTTGTGATGTTGCCGGAGGTACACAAGATCTCCTACTTTGAAAGTGTTGGGGTTGATTCTGCGGTCAAAGTGCTTCTTACTCTTAGCTAGCTCCTGCTGTGTCTTTTTCTGTGCTAGGTGATATGCCTCCTTTAGCCGTGCTGCATGAAGAGCCAACCAGTCATGAGAGATGTTTTCAGGTAGGCCCCCATCCAGTAAAAGATCTACTGGCAGTAGTGGTTCACGGCCAAACATAAGATAAAAAGGAGAAAAGCCTGTAGAGGAATGTGGAGTAGCATTGTATGCGAAGAGAAGTTCTGGTAAGTGCTTAGGCCAAGATTGCTTTTGCTTGGTGGAAAGTGTTCGAAGGAGATTATGCATAGTCCGATTGAACCTTTCACACTGTGCATTACCCTGAGGATGATAGGGTGTGGTTCTGGATTTGGTGATGTTGTAAAGTTCACAAAGATTTGCAATGAGGTCTCCCTCAAATTGTCGTCCTTGATCCGAGTGAATCCTCTGTGGAACTCCATATTTGTAGAACCACTCCTTCACCAGAGCATTAGCCGTTGTCTTAGCTGTCTGGTCCTTAGTCGGGACCGCCACAGTGAACTTACTGAAAACATCAGTAATGACTAGCACATTTTCAGTCCTGTCAGATGCCTGTTCCAGTAGAGTGAAATCGATAGCAATAGTGTCAAGTGGTTTGGAGGCAACCAAATGACCTAGAGGGTTCCTTACAGAGGGCACCGGTAGCTTAGCTACGGAACAGCGTTCACATTCTCTAATCCACTCTTTAACGTCTCTAAACATAAATGGCCAAAAACAACGTCTGCGAATGAGAGACATGGTCCTCTCTTCGCCCTGATGACCAAAGTCGTTATGCAGGCTGGTCAGGATTTTAGATCTAAGACAAGCAGGAAGGACCACTTGGTTAAGAGTACCAAGGAACGGGTCATGAACTTCTCGATGGAGGACACCCTTGTCAAGCTTAAGACGCTTAGACTGCCTCAATAAAACCTTGACAGCAGAAGATTCATGCTTCCTAGAGACTTGGTCTAACTTGTCTGTTCTGTGGTACTGCAAGTATCGGCCAATATCAGGATCATCCTGTTGCAGTTTGGCTAACTCAGATCTAGGTAGAGATGGAAAAGAAGAAATAGTGGAAAGGACATCTGCATGCACACGAGCAGCACACAGTTCGCCAACAGTGTTGAAAATCTTTACTTGCAAAGTTGCAGGTAAGGAAGATGGAGAGGCGTTGTGTAAGCTTTCCTCGGCTATTACTTCAGAGACAAAGGCATAAGTTTGATCACTCTCTGCCGGGTGTTGTCGAGAAAGTCCATCAGCATTGGAGTTCACACGACCAGGTCGGTAAATTATGTTGAAATTGTAGGGTGCCAAAGTGGCAACCCAACGTTGCTCAGTAGCACCCAGCTTTGCCGTGTGGAGATGACTTAGCGGGTTGTTGTCTGTCCTGACTGTGAAAACTGAACAATATAAGTAGTCCTTAAATTTTTCAGTTATTGCCCATTTCAGACCCAATAGTTCTAGCTTACGAGAACTGTAATTTTCCATGTTCTTCTCATTTTCTCGCAGGCAGCGACTGGCAAAGGCCACAACCTTTTCCTCGCCATCTTGGACTTGTGACAAGACAGCGCCCAAGCCGGACAAGCTTGCATCCACATCAAGTATGAAGGGGAGGTCAAAGTTGGCAAAGGTAAGAATAGGGGGTTTGACAAATTTTGTCTTCAATTCCTCGAAAGCAGTATGACAGATTTTGTTCCACTGTTTTCGAAACACCTTAGGTGAACACTGCTGTGTTTTACCAACCAAAGCATGAAGCGGTGCAGCTATGCGTGCAAAGTCCTTGATGTACTTCCTGTAATAGCTTGCAAAGCCTAAGAAAGAACGCAGCTGTTTGGTGGTGCGAGGCACAGGCCATTCAACAATTGCCTTGGTTTTCTCTGAGTTGGTAGCAATGCCAAGTGGAGAAAGTGTGTGACCCAGATAGTTGATTTCCTTGCAAAAGAGGTGGCACTTAGAGGGCTTAAGTTTGAGATTGTGTTCCCTCAATCTGCAGAAAACAGTGTCAAGATGTTGCAAGTGCTCATCGAAAGTTTTCGAGAAGATGCATACATCATCAAGATAGACAAAAATAAGCTGATACATGAGGTCACCCATACATCTCTGCATCAATCTCTGAAATGTTGCAGGGGCACCACACAAACCAAAAGGCATCCGGGTGTACTCATACAATCCCATGGGTGTTATAAAGGCTGTCTTTTCTCTGTCAGATTCCCGCACCCGCACCTGATGGTATCCGCTGGCCAAGTCCAGTGATGAGAAAAATTGGGCACCAACGGGGGCATCGATAAGCTCCTCAATGCGAGGGAGAGGAAAAGCATCCTTCTTGGTTACAGCGTTGAGACGTCTATAATCGACACACATGCGAAGGCTACCATCCTTCTTCCTTACAAGAACAATGGGTGAGGCGTAAGGACTGTGACTCTCCTGTATGATGTCGTAAGTAAGTAGCTTCTGAATGTGCTTTTTGACTTCTTCGTACTGGTTGGGAGGAATACGTCTGTAAGACTGAGAAATGGGTTGTGAAGTAGAAGTTTCTATGTGATGCTCAACGGTTTTAGTATCACCCAAATCAAAGTCGTGAGTGGCGAAGATGTCCTTATGCTTCTCCAGTAGGTCTTGTATTTTATGCAGTTGTTCTGGACTGCCATCAAAGCTGGATATGTCTACAGCATCCATATGAGTAGAAGAGGGGCATTCAGCTTTAGTGATTTTGATTTCTTGTGAAGTTATTTGAAATTCGACCTCTAATGAATCAGTTATTACTTGATCAACTCTACGAAGAACACCTATCCGCGTTCTAGGATGTAAAACAAATCCAGAGCTAGAAAGATTGTCAATCCTAACTGGAACAGTTTTGCCAACCTGTACTAAAGAAGATGCCACAAGGAGGCCAACTGGCAGGTGATCACTGTTACGGAGGGGCTCAATAACAGCTGTACGAAAAGGTAAATGTGGGGAGATCCCACCTTGGATAGTAACAGAGGTATTGGATGGAATATAAACAGATTGACTTGAAGACCGGACAAAGGCCACAGAATCCTGTTCCCTGTCCTGGGCATCGATCTGCAGACAAAGAACTGACTTTAGGAAATGCAGAGGGGATGCCGTAGAAAGTTTGGCATCTTCCAAAGCATTAACCAAAGGAGTCAAAATATTCATCCCAAGGAGACCCGGAACTAGTTGTTTATGTTTCTTGATGGTGGCATCTACTGCATCACGGACAACTAGAAAACCCATTTGAGGTAGAGTTACTCCGTCACAGTTTACGTCTAGCTCCAAGTACCCAGTATAAGGTATCTCAAGGCCATTAGCAGCAGTTATGCGCAAACAAGGGCCGTTGGATTTGAATTCAGTACCTTTAGGCTTTAAGTGTGTCAGGAAGAATTCTTCAGTTACAGTGGAAATCATAGAACCTGTGTCAATGAGGCACTTAGTCTCTACAGTTCCCAGACTAAGAGAGAGAGTGGGACAACTACCAACAACATTAGAGGTGGAAAGGACCTCATGAGCATGACAAGAACTAGAAGAGGGGTCCGAAATTTCCCTCTCATCGAAGGGACCCTGGTCCGAGAGAGGAGTCAGTTTTCCTTATTGGTCGAAGGTCTCTCTGATTTCCTAAGGTCTTCTATTGTATCATGTGCTTCCTTAAGTTGGCGCTTGAAACATTTCTCATTTGTATGCCCCATCTTGTTACAGAATGTGCAAGTTGTTGTTGTTTGTCTTTTGCCTGTAGGTGTGTTCAGCTTAGATTGTGACAACCGTTGTACAAGGACAGTCAATTCATCAAGTTGTTTTTGTTGATGGTCGATCTGCTCTTGCTGTTTAACCATTATGTCAAGGAGTGCTTTGGTACTGGGCTGTTCCTGAGCTGATTGCTTGCTGACAGCCACCGACATGGACGAAGATATGGCCCCTTCAGGCTCCTCGGCCCACTCAACAGCTTCGGTTCTCAAGGCAAAGAAGTCAATCTCGGGAAGTTCACGGAGCTTGCCCTTCAAATATTTTCGAAGGAGAGGATCATAAACCCCTTCTGCGAACTGGTCCTTGAGAAGGTGTTCTCGTTTCTCCATCAGTTGGGGAGACTTCCTAACAGCCTTATTGAACAGATCAAGAAGAAAGTGAGAGAAAGTGGTAAGTGTCTCATCCGGTGTCTGTTTCCGTTCGAAGAATGCCCTTTGCATACTAACAGAGGATCCATGATCCCCAAATGTGTCCCTTAGAACCTTAAAAAGTGCATCTAGGCTTGCAATCTTATGGTACTTCGCTTCTTCTCTTGCAGCACCAGTCAGATATTGAAGGACGAAGTCTACCTCGGCCTTCTTGGTCATAGAACGGGCCTTCGTGGCAGCAGTCACATCATATATCCAGTCCTCAAGTTTAACATCAGACAGGGGTCCAGAATAAGTCAGAGGCTTCTTCTGATTAGGGACCAAAACATATGATTGAGTTTTAGCCTTAGCAAATTCCTGTGTTTGATGAAATAAGGACCTCAAATCTTCAATTTGATCCAAGAGGTTGGACATACTCGGGGACCCTTCGGACTTTTTAGCCATGTTCAAGATAAAGAAAACCTGCTGAGTACTAGGGAGGAATCTGATTAGTACACGGACATTAAAGCCAAATTACAGATGCAGAAGCATTTGAGCTAAAAGCAGCATGGCGCAGCAATATCTTGGCACTTATGCAATGCACTAAAGCCTGGTGTGCTGGGAGACAATTTGTCTGAGAGAGAGAAGAGGAGGCTTGAACAGAGCAGTCCTATAACAGCAAAGTATCTCTAGTTTGCACAAAAAGCACAAAAAAACCCAACAATATTGGAAAAACACAACTGCCGAAGAGGAATTAAATGCAAAAAAAAAAAGCAAAAAAACAACAAAAAAAAAAAACTTGTCACATCAAAAATGATCTAAAACGATGTTCCAAAAAATGGTTAACATTCGAAATTTTGGGACACAGAGTGTTAGAAATGCTCAAAGTTTCAATGTAGTTAGAACGTCAGTCAAATAGCACAAATTTCAAAGCAATTATCAAGTGAAGAAAAATGTAGGATTATCAAATCTATTCACATTAAAGTGTCTCCTCTACTAATAATGCAGTATACTAAATGGAGATACGAATATTCTCATATGATTATTATGCACATTTTGTTTTGTTTCCAGATTCCTAGAATGCAAATGCAGTGTTGGAAATCACAAAAAAAATGAACAGTAACAACAGCAAGAAAAATGGACAAATACTTTACTTTACTTTACTTTGGTCCAGGGATCTGACGACAAACTACGTAGGGTACCAGTACTGTAAAGTTCCGTGAGCACAGTTCAAATGTTCACAATGATGCCAGTTCAGATGAAGAACACGAAGTCGTCCAAGAACAGACCATTGCGGCGACTGAAGGAGTTCTGTCCCATCCAAGAAAACTGTGTAGTAAACAGCAAACTCCCTTGATGGCAGAGGATAACGAGGAGTCCAAGGGCTTCAGTTCCAGGCTCTTGAGAGAAGATTCCTCGCGTCAGGGAACTTGTGCTGGATGACGATCGGATGAGCTTCGTCCATCAAAAAAACTACAGGAACCGGCAAACTCCCTTGAAGGCAGAGTGGTCCGGGGCTTCAACTTCAGGCTGCAGCTGCTGGGGGACGGGCCTCGCCACGGTAGTGGTACAGTCAGGACAGCAGAGTCACCATCAGCAAGACCTCTCCGCTGTAAGACAACGTCAGGACCTCCAGGCTTCAAGTCTTCTCCGTTGATTGTTCCCTTATTATTTTTGACTGTCGTTCGCTCTTAATTATTTTGTCTTACCACCAAATCGAAAAGTGGATAGATGACTATCCTGCCGACTACGCCAAGTGTTACCGGGCGGTTCCACTTAAAAATATTACAAGGTGGAGGACATAATTGTTTTGCAATATTCGGTGGAATTTTTTAATTGCGAACATATAAAAAGAACGACAGTCAAATGAGGAATTATGGATCGTACTGTCTGCAAAAGCAAAAAAGAGAATAAATCCATATAAGTATGTTTAAAGATGAATTTATAATTACAACATTTCATTTATCAGTTTCGTTATCAGTATTTTAAGCACTATAAAAGTAAACAAAGTTGTAATGATTTGATAGAAAGGAACTCAATTAATTATCTACAAGATTTTGTACCGTTTTATCGGCACTGTTTAAAATAAAAACCAACACATTTCGGAGAAGTGGGTCGGCCACGACTATGATTGTAAAGTACGGCACCAAAAATAATGTTACCGCGAATTGAATTAATTTACTTAATTCATCATTAATTTACAGAAACGCGGAACATTGAATTGACTTATGTCCTCTTAAAAATATTTGAATGAAGACAGGTCATTCATGACTAAGACATTGGTTTAGTTAAACTTAGCAGTGGTAAACTATACAATAAACTCTACAAAGTCATAAAGATTTTAGACAAGATCTCACGTTCTCACTTGTAATTATTTTGTGAGAGGTTACTTACAAAAGGCACACTTTTCTGTATTTCAGACCGATTTACGGTCGTGGAAAATCAGCCCTAAGAAAATAAGAAAATAGCACACAAAACATAACTATGGAAAATTACGGGGAAATACGGTAAAGTAATTAATAACATTAAAAAAGTACTCACTCTCAGCACTGTATGTGTCAAAGCCTTCTCTTCCCCTTCGGATCGCTCCGAATATTTATTGAAGTTCTTCAAAATTATCGAAGAGAAAAGGCTAGCTGCTAATACAAATAATTGTTAAGTAGCAGACGCAAGCCAGAAGCTATAGCGAGAGGCAGAAGAGTACAGATCTGTACGCCGGGCGTAGCTGGATCGAAATCAACCCTGTCAGGAAATTTCCTAAACAAGAAATCTTGCCAACGCCCAGGTACAGAAATGTAAAAGCGCTCCAGGACAATAGCGCGGCATTCCTTATGCAAAGTGTATTATTTAAGTTACCGCGCGACTCAACGCCACACTGTCGCAAGAGGGCGCTAATTTGTCAGTGCTTGCGACGCAGGCGCAGCTTGGACTAGAACAGTAAATAATGCAAGCATGTATCATCATGTATGGAGGAAAAAGAAACAATTAAAAGAGTAGAGAGAAGAAAAGGAACCGGCGTCGGGTAAGAGTATATTTATTAATACGAGTATACGACCTGGTTACACTCACCCCGTAGTTTTTAATGGGCATTTTTTGTGTATGTGTGTGTAAAGGCAGTAAAGTCACCAAATTGAAAGTAGCTGAACAGTGAATGATAAAGCTTGTTCCTTGTGTTTTAGGCCTAACGTTAATTAATATAGATGCACAGTGTGAAAGGTTCAATCGGACTATGCATAATCTCCTTCGAACGCTTTCCACCAAGCAAAAGCAATCTTGGCCTAAGCACTCACTGAGCAGTGCAAGACATCTCGAATCAAGAAATGCCTTTATAATAATTGAGAAGCAAGCCATTCCTCAGCCTTCTACATGTATAATGTTGTATGCAAATATGTTGTTTAATACAGCTGTACAGGCGACAAGGCACACAGGAAGCCAAGGCATGGTTGCTAAGCCACCCACTACTTCCACTGGTGTCGTGAGCAAACTATTGGATGATCGTTCTGATGAGGAAAGCAGCAGCTCTGACGAGGATGAAGAGGACGAGAATGTTGGTCCTTCTCAACCCGAATCCCCTGGCTATACGCCATCATCAGAATCATCATCAGAGTATGACGACTCCGCACCCAAAAAGAAAACCCAAAGACCCATCAAAAGGTATTATCTCTTATTTTTAATAAGAGTCATAGATGTGACTCGTGTATATCTTTATTTAATAGCAAAGGATTCCTCACATAGGTGGGAAGGTGCATCCTTTCTTACTTTGACTTCCAATGGACCAAAACTCTTAAAATGTAATAGAAATAAACAGAACAATTGTCCACTTATACTTTTCTTTCAGCATGACCCATCATAAACTGTGGCGGACATCTGAGTGTCATTCATACAGGAAACTTGTTACCATTTGATTTATTACGTTATTGTTTATTTTGTTTCTACAATTTCATTTGTATTTTTAATGCAGGAAAAGAGGGAGGAGCTCACGCACAGTTGTGGACTATTCTGAAATGGGCAGCATAGATTCCCATACTGAGCACAAATATATAGTAAGTGCTTCTAGATTGTTCAAGCTCTTAAAGAGATGCTTGGGTTGCGGCTCCTATGATGTTGTTAATAAGCAGAGGGAGATTAGCACCATGCTATCGGTGACACAAGAGTGCCAAAGTTGCAACCTGGGGCAGCAGATCTGGGAGAGCCAGCCATGGTTTAACAACATACCATCTGGAAACATTCTCTTGTCAGCTGCCACACTGTTTGCAGGTGGCAACTTTGCAACAAATGTGCACATTCTGAATAATCTTAATTTAGCCTGCATGTCTGAGAGGACATTCTACAACCACCAGGCCAGCTTTCTCCAGCCAGTCATTGGAGTTGGAAGTGCCCTCATCCAGCAACTTCTTGATGCTGACAAAGTGACAAGGCACTATTATTAATATTATTATTATTAATGGTTTATTGCAGACATTTTGTAGCAATAGGCTGAATTGCTTGTCGTTTACATAGATGAAAAGAGAAGGAAAATCATCAGTCTGGATTCAAGGGGATGAAATACAACTCTGGGCTGCCATCACAACGGAATTTGTCAAGAGTTTCCCAAGCTGTCCTTACAACACATGGGAGAGCATGAAGGATCGAGTTGAATATTTGAGAAAAAAATACCGCCCAGCCAAGCGGGAAAACAAGAAATCGGGACGTGGGAGAGTGTCATCCCCATTTTATGACGAGAAGAGCAAAGTATTTACCACTGGTAGCAGGTGATCTGGAGGAAGTGTCAAAACATAGGTCTAGCTGTCCCCTACACATCAGAACTGCGATGTAATGCGTCATCTGTAAGCTGATGGCCCTACCGTTCCTTCCAAGCTTACCTCAAGCCACAGAGCAAACCAATGGAGCCCCTCCATTGGTCATTGCAAGTGGAAAGGAAAGCTTATCTTCAGACTTGTTTGTACGGTATTAAACATTTGTCATCCACCATTACTGGCATGCAAAACATGCTGCTATCTCTCCTGAATGAGAGAACAGTTTGTGGATGATGAGATGTCACCAGTGCCATGTGCTACCCTAGTACCATTAGTACATCATAACAGTGATGAAGAGATCATCCTGGATGAAGAGATCACAAAGTTGAAAAGTCAACTACAGGAGAAAGACAACATAATCAGTCAGCTCAGAAAACAGCTTCAGGCATGTCAATGTATTAGCAATTGAAATCTTGCAGATGTGCTGAATTTGATGACCATGTTTCAGCAAAGGCAATTCATCAAGTTTTTGTCACAGAGTGTTGGAATAAATAATCTAACCCCTCTGATAGCCTCCCTTGCTTCCATCACCAGCTCCGGCTCCAGCCTCATCTCCATCACCAGATCCAGCCACTGGCCCAGCCAGCAAGCAAGAGATGGTTGATGTAGGAGGGGTAGCTATCAAGAAAGAAATCTACGACTCCTGCATCACTTCAGCAAAAAGAGCTCCAGCTAAGCTGGTAAGAAATTTACTTCAGGCCTTCATTTTGGAAGAGCAACTTGCTAATAGCTGTAGCATGGATCGGCCAGGTCTTCCTGTTCACATTATCAAAGCCATTAAAGGTAAGCAAGTGGATGTGTGCATCTTGTACATTATTTCCTTTGCAAAGGAGTTAGTTGGGGGTCATGTTCTTGGCAAGAGCAATTCAAATAGGAGTAAAAATAAGGCCAGAGAGAAGATGAGGACTCATGCAAAGGTTCTGGATAAATGTATATCCAGACAGCTGAACAACATTATTCAGCAGTATTCAGTTTTCAAAAACTTGAGCTTCTAGTGGTATCCTTCCACTGTTCTTCAATTTGACTTCAGCAACAACAGTTCACTACTCGATGATGAAGACAAAGAATACACAGTAAGAACAGAACAACTCAGTGCTGTCCTTAAACTCAGGGTAGGCCCAGTTCCCCCTAAAAAGAAGACAAAGACCACACCGTGGACAAGTAGGATTGCCATCCTGACTGATGTGGATACATTTAAGGCACCTACACCAAGGGAGAGACAATCCCTTAAAGATATTGGCTACGGTGAGCAGAAAATCACCTCCAACCTTAATCGTGGCCGTCATGAAAGCCTGCTTCGATGGACCTTATCGAAGATAGCCTGTTTTCCGTGGACACGATGTTCCTGCACCAAGCAACGAACCTACTGAATCGCAACAGTCTGACTCTCGCCAAGGTATAAAACACACACTTATGTACACACTTTGCACTATGAGATTGTCAAACCTGATAGTAAAAGCCAAATAAAGTATATCAATCGCAGGACTGTCTTATGATGGAGGGAAAGGCAAAATCATACATGTAGCCGTGTTACACAAAACAGGAGAGCGGACCCAAATGGTCTTACCACAATGCCAACAAAAGGACGGACACATACATAGTTATAGAGTCATCTTGGTTTTCTATTTCTACCTCCATGATAGCTCAGAAAAAGGAAAAACCGGACTGCTCTCTTAGAAGTTTAAAGAGCTTATATTAAGAGATATGTAAGTGATTTCACCGACAATTGAAATCAGCTCTCAAAGCACAACAAGATCCACAACACTGGAGAGAACACTTGCCCCATACCCTCCTTGGTGTTAGCACCACGGTGAAGGAGGATTTGGCATGTTCCCTAGCCGAGCTGGTTTTCGGTACAACCCTGCGTCTGCCCGGACAATTCATCGCTCTGGTTCAAAGTAAACTTGATCCGAGCGATTATGTTTCCCAGTTGAAACACCACATGCGCACTTGCTCACTCACACCAACCAAGACCTGACAAGGGGGTTCTTACATCCAAAAAGATTTGTTTAATACTTCTCACGTTTTCATTTGGGATGACGCAGTTTGCAAATCATTGCAACAACCCTACAAGGGACCATTAAAAATCCTAAAACTCAATGCAAAGTTTTTCACGCTTGACATTGGTGGAAAACGAGAGCAAGTCAGCGTGGATTGGTTGAAGGTTGCATACGTCGAAGAGCATGTTTCTAATTAAAAGTGGGGAAGCTGTAACAACATGTGCATCCCTACTTTGCCACGAAACACTTAATAACACGAAACACAATAATACACAATAATACACAAAAAGACAAGGAAGTCGACATTTGTTTCAGTTCAGAAAAAATGCAGCATAGGTTTATATAACGATATCTGCCCAAACTGATTCTATGTCCGGTATTGCAAGACAGACATTTTATACTTTATGTCATAGATCAACGAAGGCAATGTATGTTTTGCTACGACTCGTCAAGCATTCCCACAACAGATGCGCACAACAAACGTATGTCTGATCATGCAAAAGTGTTTCGATAATTTTTTTTCGGCAGGAGTAAAATCACATCATTGGGAAAAGTCGCCCGATGTTTTACAATTTGATAACGTCGACCTACCAATAGGAGACTTTTGAGAATCTGTCTTCAATTCAACAGCGCACGCGCACGCAATTGTGAGCATGCGCTGTTGATATATCATGATGTATGGTGCATTGTAATTGGTTATGATTTTGTTTAATGTTATGTGTGATGGATTTACTGACCAATTTGCATATTGAAGGTCATTTGTCACTAAAGGCTGCCTGCCAGAGTTTGAGGTGGATGAATTCCTTGACAGCAAACCATGTAGGCCAACATTAAATATAGGCCGATTTGTCTGTTTATTTTTGTGCCACCTAAATATGTTGCCCTACAATTAACATATAAGTGTCATAGTATTTCTATGTGTATTTTTTCTCCTTAAAGAAAACAGAGAAAATATATTTTTGCAGGAAATGGGTTCTTTATATCATATCAACATCCTGATCTACATACTTCCCAACCAAAATGATTTCCAAGTCAGTCAGGTACCCTGGTTCAAGTCAACCGTATTATTAATTCTTCCAGACCCATTATTAATATTGTGTCATGGTGAATGCAAAATGGAGAAACTTTGATACAAGTTAATTACTCCCATTGAACACCTTGCCTATGCATTACATTTCTAGTCCGACAGATATTTAAGAATTGACTGTTTTTATTCAGTCGTAATTGAAATGTATGCTCGATTTCCTCATATATGTAAGATGAATTTGTGTTGTTCCAATGACATCATTTATTATTTTCTTCAGGCACAAACAGTTTACCGAGGACTGGTAAATCAGTCATTTTCTGAGTATTAACACTTCAAATTCAGACTTCAAAATCTGACTTCAGTAGACTCAAGAATTGGCAGTCAATAGAAGTGCCCTGCATGTACCAAGGTATGTTTCAGTTCACATCAGTAATTTCTAATCCATTGATTTATTTAGCATCTAGCTGGAAGGAATGAGATATTTCATCATATTACCTTTCTCGTTGTCAAACTCTTTCTGTGGTTTACTACAGAACCTTAGCTAAGAATTTGTGAGCTCACTTTTCTGTGCTTATATTTCATATTTGCATTGATCATGGTTAAACTCATTATGTTTTATCTTGAGTGCTAAGCTTTGATGGTACAAAATAAGTCATTTTTTAAGTCATAGTTTGACTTCCATGACATCAATATACAGTACTGATATACAGATTTCAAACATTGTTTTCAAACTTAGATTGATTGTAGCGTCACCTTTGAAATGAAGGATGGAGAGCTGGCAAAGTTCCTGCCTAAGTAAGGAGATAGTGTTGCTGCCGTTGCCTTTTCTAGGCGTCACTGCGCTACAAGTGTGAGTGAAGGTGATTGCGTTGATGCAGGAGGTTCGACTAGTATGTCCACACTAATGAACCAAATGAAGGGTAAACTATGTGGACCGCCGGCAACAAACCTAAAGAACAAAAACGCAGCGAAAGAGACCCGAACAATCGAGCTAGGTTGGCTCGATTATGACTTCGGAAGCCGCACCCATAAGCAAGTTCGGTCACCTATGGGTAGCGGAACTGTGTCCTTAACTATAACTAGCACGAGGTTGATCCCAGCAAAACTGTGGCCATCCTGTATGATATGCGGAAACCAAACTGTCAATGATAAGACTGTATTTGTGCAGTAAGAGGCACTTCAAGGTTTCGTCCAGTGATGAGGGAGAAGACCAGCAGCGCAACTACTCTAGGACCAAACGCCTGAAAAAAAAATTCAAAAACGGCAAAGTCTGCGGAGACCTTGACACCGACAGCGAATACTCTGACTATGACATTCATGATTGTCATGATGAGGATTTTGATGATGAAGGTGAAAATCAATCATCATCGGAATCCTTATCAGAGACAAACATGGATGACACTGAGACAGAGCTGAAATTCTGCACAGAAAACAGGTACATTGTCTTTGATACAATATTCGATTAACTTATGTACTCCTTACTTATAATTCCTTGAAATGCCCATTTTGTACCGGGGCTGTTGATTCTGTGCAGAAATCATTTGTCGGGTCAATGGTCAGAGCTACCATCATTAGCTCAAATGGCCATGAAGTTATGAAATAGATACATGTAGGTCAAGCACCAATGGGGAATCTCACTGGTGCAATATCAATTCTGTGTAGTGGAAACACTTTCTCACACATTTTCCACTTCGCAAAGTTTGGTCTGCAGTTTTTTGGCAAAACTACATACTACAAATTTCAAAAATCCCTACTTGTGCCAGCTATTAATACTAGCTACTTGAATCACATGAAAGACCTCCATCATAATTACAAGGGCCAATCAGTTGAAGTTTCAGGAGATGGAAGGTGTAAAACGCCAAGTATGGAAGTTACACATTGATGCACTCAAGAACAAATGAAATTCTAGCTATGGCCTTAGTACAGGTAAGCGAGGTGAACAATTCAAATGCAATGGAAAAAGCTGGTTGCGTTCGCACAATTAACCACTCGCAAGGCATCACAGTTGCTCAACTTGCGACTGATAGACACAAAAACATGGAAATGCGAAGAAAAGCAAGAAATCTTTCATTGGGAAGCTTTGACAGAGCACCCGAAATAAAATAAGGAATGATATTTTGCAACAAAAACCTGGTTTGACCCTTCACAATGCAGAGAATGAAGACCCACTATGTGATGACCCATGCCAGCAACCAACTATTAAGTCCATCTACAACATAAGATACAACAGTAAGGCCAGAGATCCCTTGCAAGAGATATTGGATTTTAATGAGGAGTTGAATGAGAGTGCCATTTACGAGTGTGTTGCATGCACTACAGATGGATGGACATCTAGAGCTACAGAAAGCTATGTGACAATCACGGCCCACTTTATAGACAGAGAGTGGACCATCAAAAACTATGTTCTTCAGACAAGACCCTTGCCAGAGTCTCATACAGGTAAAAGTATTGCCAATGTCTTGACCACTGCTGCAGAGGAATGGAAAATCAAAAAATCCCATGAGATATTACCCCTTGTATATGATAATACAAGTAACATGGACATTGCTGCAAAAGAAGCCCACATGGAGCCCCACATCAATTGTTTTGCACACGCCATCAACCTTGCTGCACAACGAGGAACATCTGTACCACTGGCATCCAGGCTACTGGGACGTATTCGTCGTATTACTTCCTATTTCCACAGGAGTTCTACAGCATTAGCTGTCTTCAAAGCCAAACAGAAACTACTGCAGCTACCCAGTCAAAGTTTGGTTACTGATGTACAGACCAGATGGAACAGTTCATATGACATGGTTGAACGGTACCTGGAGCAACAACCTGCGGTGGTTACCACTTTGATGACCAAAGATGTGAGGAAGAATGAGAAAGATTTGGCTACACTTAACGAAGACGATTTGACCAGATGCAGAGGAGCTTGTGTTTGTACTGAAACCTTTAAAGACTATCACAACTCTGCTCTGTTATGAGTCTCAGGCAGCCATTTGTTACCGGGCGGTTCCACTTAAAAATATTACAAGGTGGAGGACATAATTGTTTTGCAATATTCGGTGGAATTTTTTAATTGCGAACATATAAAAAGAACGACAGTCAATAGGAATTAAGGAAAACAACTGTCTGCAAAAGCAAAAAAAATTAATCCATATTAATATGTTTATAGACGAATTTATAATTACAATTCATTTATCAGCTTCGTAATCGAAACACTATGAAAACTAAACAAAGTGTAATTATATGATAGGAAGGGACTACATTAATTATCTACAAAATTATTGACATAGATTAAGATAAAAACGAACATATTACTGAGAGGTGGACCACGACTACGTGTAAAGTACGTCAAGGATAATATCGCCGCCAATTCAATTAATTTGTTACTTGGCGGGAACTTGATGTTTCGGCGGTATCGCCAAGACAATAATAAACTATACAAAAAGGTATACAAAGTTATGAGGATTTTATACAAGATCTCCCATTCTCACTAGTAATTATATTGTGAGAGGTTATTTACCAAAACGCACAGTTCTTTATTCCAGACCGATTTACGGTCGTGGCAAATCAGCCCTAAGAAAATAAGAACTACACACAAAACATAACTATGGAAAATTACGGGGCATTACGATAAAGTAATTAATCACATTAAAAAAATACTCACTCCCAGCACTGTATGTCAAAGCCTTCTTTTCCCCTTACGATCGCTCCGAATATTTATTGAAGTTCTTCAAAATTATCGAAGAGAAAAGGCTAGCTGCTAATACAAATAATTGTTAAGTAGCAGACGCAAGCCAGAAGCTATAGCGAGAGGCAGAAGAGTACAGATCTGTACGCCGGGCGTAGCTGGATCGAAATCAACCCTGTCAGGAAATTTCCTAAACAAGAAATCTTGCCAACGCCCAGGTACAGAAATGTAAAAGCGCTCCAGGACAATAGCGCGGCATTCCTTATGCAAAGTGTATTATTTAAGTTACCGCGCGACTCAACGCCACACTGTCGCAAGAGGGCGCTAATTTGTCAGTGCTTGCGACGCAGGCGCAGCTTGGACTAGAACAGTAAATAATGCAAGCATGTATCATATGTATGGAGGAAAAAGAAACAATTAAAAGAGTAGAGAGAAGAAAAGGAACCGGCGTCGGGTAAGAGTATATTTATTAATACGAGTATACGACCTGGTTACACATTGATTTCCATGATACTCCCTCTATTAGACCGTATCAAGAATGACATGTCTGAAGGGGAGTTACAAGGACTGTAAGAAGCACAATTCTACGTTTGGTCGTCGAAGGAAGCAGTGCGAGTTTTTCGATGTTCTTGATGAATTCCTGGGACACCGACCTACGATCAGCCCCCTTTAGCAGGGCTCGAAATAGTACTAGGGGCCGTCCATAAAGTACGTACGCACGAAGGGGGAGAGGGGGGTTGTTACCGATGCGTACGCCATGCGTACAGGGGGTTCAGGCCAATGCGTAACCTACATGTTTGCAAACAAATTTGCATAGCATTATCGTGCGAAAAGAGAGGTAAAAAACATGAAAAAAGCACTGGGATCGTTTAGTTTTTTCCTTTTTTTTCTTCTTATTCAACATAATAAAAAATTGTAAAATACATAGATTGTAAATGTATAAAAACCTGTTAAACTTTAGTCATTCATTTCAGAATTTGAAAATGATGTCCCAATAACGGTACCGGCCCGGATTACTGTGACATTTTAATGATGCTAAAGCAAGGGACCATGAGAAGTGAAAAACCGTTACATGCGTATGCGTACAGGGGGGAGGGGGGTTGGGACCACTGCGTACGCCATGCATACTGAGGGGGAGGGGGTAAAAAAAAAGTTGGCATTTCGTGGGTACGTACTTTATGGACGGCCCCCTAGCATGGTGGACAATGTCTAGCACCGGGCTAGCTAGACTCACTTCCTTGGTTGCCCGGTGGGCTAGTAAAAACGTTCCTGGTTTGGATCAATCAACGTGCTTTCGGGTATAATAAATGTGAAAATCAGTCATGAAAATAAACTGAGTAAAACATTTGGTGCAATTGTGCATGTACACTACGAGTGTGGCGTGATTTCTTTTATTAATGTGGACATTCGTACAGAAAAACATCAACAACATGTACGTCACCATTTTGTCTCGGCCGCATACATCGTTTAGGTTGCGATTTCACCGAGTAGACTGGTGACCAAAGATTATATAGCGCTACGTACAAGATGGGGAACTCTCCACTGAAACGTGTAATCGCCATGGGCGCCATTCTGGTGTTGGGCGGGTGCTCCACGTACAAAGCATGATATGAGCGATGCGTGCGGTACTTGCAAAAGTAGGTCCAGAAAACCACAAAAAATCGCCTTTTTCATATTCAGCTGCTTCACACCAATGTCAAATATTTCTATTTACAATTAACAATAGGTTTTAATCGAATCCGGCCCAAAATTTTGCCTAACACTCCCCTTTTCTTTGATAAATCGTCCGGCCCAATATGTCCCTAAACAAACTACTCACCAGGTGCACACCAGAATGGCGCGTCGTGTATAATTTGTATGGAGAATGGCGACCTCCATACCGATTACCACGCGCCCTATGGTCAGTTATCCATCTTGAGCGTAGCACTATATAATCTTTGCTGGCAACCATAGTACTTGAGCGTTGTACATTATAGAGCTTACGGTGTGGTTTCGCACTTGTGTGTCCTATTCTCTTTCATGTCGTAACTTCCACTTACCGCGTTACGCGTAATGTGCACTACATTGAGTCATTTATGGTAGCGTCTACGAAGATGCAGCGCCCTCTTTGACTGTGACGTGCTCGATCGATGATCGTGATCGCCTTTCCCGAGAAACTTCGTTGCAATGACTGAGCGTCAAATAAGAAAAAATGTGGCGATTTCTGCCTAATGTAACCGACCCCATCAAGGGGAAAAGTTCACAAAAAAGAGAGTACGACCAAGAATATGACAAAAGCCAGCAGGCAGCACACCTAGCACCCACTGGAATATGACCACGTTTGCACACGCCCCATCCCAGTCTGCACAGCCTAGCCATATCCCTACACCTGTTGCTGCTGCTGCACCACCACAGTCACAACAACCTGACATGAGTAATTTGTTACAGGAACTGATAACTGACACCCGTTATCATCAGCAATCCCTGGTGGACGTGCTCCAATTGCCCAAGGTGGAACTGCCTACATTTGATGACGATTCACTGAAATAATAGACCTTTATCAGAGCGTTCCAGAACACCGCCGCCAGGGAAACCAACAAGCGATGCGGCCAAACTCACACGCTTGCTCCAATACTGCACTGAGAAGTGCTGCACCGTCAAAGAGCCTACAGAGGGATATGCCCTCACACTACAACTGCTGAAAGAAAGAAATGGTGACAAACATGTCATATCACAAGCCTGGATAGACAAGGTGACACACATGACCCCTTCATGAGTCTTATGATTCACTTCATCATGAATAAATGGGAACTCAAAAGTCAATGTCTGCAGATGGCATTCATCCCAGAAAACGACACTGCTGAGACTCTGGCCCAGGCGCTGACATCTAGCTTACGGGAATGGGACCTACCAGAGGAGAAGATGTCCTGCATCATAACGGACAATGGCACCAATATCATGAAGGCAGACAGAGACCTCCGATGGCCATGGATGAACTGCTTTAGCCATAACCTGCATTTGCCGTCATAAACACCGTAACCAGCACCCAGAACACAGGCCGGGCAATCGGAATTTGCCATTCCACTGTGGTCTGCTCTTCACATAGAAGCAAGATCTCAAGAAAGTCCAGGTGGACCTAAATTTGCCGCAACACTCACTCACTTTGTGATGTAACTGACTATTCTGCATCTCATTGTCAATGGTAAAGGCAGTATGTCATGTGTTCCATTGTGTTCGGTTTGTGAGGCCTAGTGTCCAACTAGCCGGACTTTTAGTGAACGGAGGTTTAAACTGTGTAGTGGCCTTACTGGCGGATCTTCCATAAGTGCATTTTTGAAATTTGAGCAAATTCTAAGCCTGTCCAGTTCCCGCAGATGTGAAAAAATATGTGCTCGAAGTGTACCATAAAAATCAGGACAACTCATCGCTTACATAATTATATTTCAAAGAAACAAAATTTACATCAAAATGATGTAGAAATCGCGTGTATGCGAGTGGCGAGACGGTCCTGCTTTTTTCTGTAAAGAAATACATTTAGGTTTAGACAATAAATACAAAAATGTAATTTCATTTTAAAGATGCACATTTTTACATGTATTTCGCTCTTTTCAAGCAAAAGGGAACATAGAACAGTTGAACAATGATGAGAAGGAAAGGAAAAGGCAACTGTCTCCCCAAAGGAAGCCAGTTCAAGCATGGAAGAGAGCGCACACTATGACCAGTACCGTACCCCCATGGCTGGAGCCATGGAAGAAGGAAGAGGACCCGAGGGCAATGTGTCTAAACTTAGTCCTCATATGTCCCCTGTAAAGGGCCCTTCCATTACTTATACTTCTACTGTAAGCCCCGAACCATTTCGGAGGAGGCCTAGGAGTCTGTTGGCGTCAAGTGGGCACGACACAACTTCATCTTCAACCCTACTGAAACAGACTCGTCGTTCACTCAATGTAATAATGATTTCATGTTCAAAGTTTCATGTTACACTCCATCACTCCCAATACTGACTGATTTTATAGATAGATCGATACATGTACTTATAAATGGAAAAAAAATGATGACAGAAATACATAATCGAGAATTAAATTAAAGAAGGGGCACGAGAAGGGGTGAATGTTCTTAAGAATGGGAGAAAACAAGGAAAGAATAGAGCATTAATTCTATTTTTTTTTTCTCTTCTTGAATCTGACAGGCTTTTTGAAGAGAGCATGCAAAGCCCTTGTAGAGCGGAAGTATTCTTCAGCGGTCAAGATCATCATGGCCAACAATACTGATGGCAGAAGAAGAATGAAACTCATCACCCTTTTCGCGTGTAAAGAAATGGTCAACTTTGCCAAGAACTGTTAACTGTTTCTACCATTCACCATCTTTATAACCTGTAATTTGACCTCAGTGATGTCCATTGTTTTTGCTTCAAATGTTGAATATAGCATGTCTTTTCAATGTTTCTCAGGTGCAAGAATCATCACCAACAGAAGCTATTCAGGAGGTGGTCTCAAAATCAACTGCTCCAAACATGATATTCATCATGGTCCATGGATGATGTAGATCAGCCAACCTGTGCCCATGTAACTGCATATGGTCGATCCCTCTGTCAAATCACAGGTGATGATCTGACTATGCGCTGCCTGCTATTGCTGATGGCAGTGTACTTCATTAGTGACTTGCATTATCCACCATGTTTGAACATCACATTGAAGTTCTTGGAGTCCTACTTTTTGGGGAAATCCCTGAAGGATCTTCCCAAATCCATAAAAACGGTGGCAACCAAAACCGACATTGACAAGGTTTAAATGTATACACAATTAATATACATGTACTAAGGATCATCATCCAATAACCTATATCCTCAGAAAACTGTACGGATATTGTTTTTGTTTTTTGAAGTTTTAAAGATTTTTCACTTTTCTTGCCTATGAAACAACTTTGAAAAAAAAAGACCAAATTGTAACATCAGTGCAACAAGATTGCATCTTAAAAATACTGCTTTGTTGCCTATTTAATTTTGTGTTTGTGCATCAAAGTCGTATGAACTGAATTCCTACATGAACAAACAAAAGCTATGGGTAAAGATAACCTGTTAACGTATGTAATATATATGCAAAATTATGTAATGGTGGGATATATGACTTTGTCCCATACCACATTGTGGGATTTTGGGACAAAGACATGCTAGTGGATTTTATGTGCTAGTGGACTTCCCACTAGCACCTCAACTGCCTCAAATTGTACTTATTCATCACCCTCATGTGTTTATGATTTTGGGACAAATACGTGCTAGTGCACAGGTGCATGATGTGCAGTGTATGGGCATATAGTATAATTTTGAGAATTCTAATGAAGTTATTTTCTTATCCCTTTAAAAAGCCACAACTACAGTGCTCAAATTGATGGTTCCTCCCAATCGCCAGCTGACTGCAGGCAAGACATACTGAGGCATTATCAATGCCAAGGTGATGCCAGCTGTGAACAAGCTTCATGTGGCCAACTAGGATGGTTGATGCGGGTGTCATTGTCATGGACAACAAGGACAAAATAAAAGTTAGCAGAACAACGCTTGATGTGGACCGCAGATCGTGTAACAAGAGAGTATTCCCTGTGACTGACACCCCAAACTACTACGACCACGACTTCCCAACCCCTGAATATCTTCTAGTTCCCTGTGGCTACCTGCAGATGCATACACTGTTGCCACCTGCAATGACAAAGGATAACCTTGGCAGGGAACATTATGCACAAGTATTAATTCTGCACTTCCATAACCAACTGTCTGTTGTATTTTTGTTATCCAAACCACGTCCCGACTGCACGTGATGTATTTCCATACAAATATCATTACTGTACCAAGCGCTATACTCACAAATCACCACAAATTCATGTACCCTCCGGCCATTCACATTATTCCTACGTAAATATTTTTTTTTAAATTACAGGACCAATTGATTGTGGATTGATCTTAAGTAACTGAAATGTGAAACCGAAGCACTTGTTTGAGGAGGATTTTATCTGTGTAGGCTTGGCTGTATTGAAGGGTATTTTTTGCAGAGAGGAATAAATACCACATTGAGTATTAATTGATCTAATAACTTTCTTGTTTCTTCATAATCATGTCATTTGTAATGCCTACAGGCATCCGCAGACAGGTCAGTGTACAGTGTAAATCAGAGGACCCCATAATGAAGTGACAGTCAAGACACATGACATGGCTGACATCAGAGAACAAGTGACTAAAGAGAAGGAGTGGGGCACTCCAAGAGAAGGTCCACTCAATGATGGAGGAAGATAGCATTGCAGTGTCTGCAAGTAGTAGCGATCTCCTCCACAAGCCATGGTGGAAGAAGAGTCAGAGTTCAAGTCTGCAGCCCCTGGAGGTTCCCATGCAGCATTACTATGGGATCAACAGAAGAAAGCCTTTGAGAAAGGCAAAGGGATGAGATGGCACACTGCCATCATAAGATTTTGCATCGCCCTGCAGAGCAAATTATCAGCATCATATCAGAGCATATCTTAGGAATCAGCAGTGTGGCCAACAATAAGCAAGTTTGACAATTACTGGATTATGGTTATTCAGTGTTAAGTCATCACACCTTTCCGAGTCAAACTCCAACATTTTCTTTAAATTTGGTAAAAGTAATTACTCTTAAAATATCAAAAATCAAAGAAATATCAAAATCTTCAAGTCTCTTTGCCAGATGGCTCCTCACGCACGATAGGACTTACTCAGATGGTCAAAGGTGACGTTTGATAGCATACTAGATGCTTTCCAAGAACAGCTGCAGGAGCTAGCACACACACTTCATACACCCCTGTAGCTGCACCCGATGTCACCACAGACGAACAACAAATATACAAGGAATTACTGTGTAGCATTAAAAGCACAATGAGTTCAGTTGACAGTTCAGCGAGGAAGTGGAATGTCTCCACAAGGAACTACTGCCTACTGTAGTGGAGAATTGTGAAAGTATGCCGAAAGATGTGAAGGAGAGTGTCACTGCATCTGAGATATTCTACTGTAAAAATCATTATCATAAACCTCGCTGAAGAAATAAATAAAATCCTCAAATCATTCAAAGACACTACCGACTCGGGAAAGAACCCTCACACTCTAACAACATCTGAAGCAGGAGTGACTCGTTTGGTCCACACAACAAGTAAGGCATTTAATCATCGTGGGTCCGATCAGTCAGGAGTAGAGGATGCCTTCACATCATTCTTGGAAAATAAATTTCAAGTCAAGAACAACATAGTTGACTTCATCGGCAACCGGACAAACATCTTATTTGAAGGTGCTGCAGCAGTGTACTATCACCACATTCACATATCCAAATTTATTGCATATCTTCCCAATCCAAACCGGCTCCTGTTAGCAGTGAAGGAGGATATTCTAGAGCCAATCCATCTTAGCTATAACGACGGTTATAGAAATGTGACGAAGCCTGTGTCAGTCGAGGACTACAACAAATACATGCGTGGAACGGACCTGGCAGATCAATACTTCCAGTACTACAATCACTCCCACCGAAGTGTCAAATTGTGGAAGAGGGTATTTGTCCACCTACTGGACGTCTGCATTTACAAATGCATTCATTGTACACAATAACATCCCTGACAACTCCAAACTGTCTTCCTTGGAGTTCCAGCAGGCGGTTATCCAGGGTCTACTGCAAGGCTGGGACAGAGATCAAAAACGAATCGGGCAATGATCCATCCAGGAAGATATTCCCTCATGACTGACAGAGCGGGGACACTTATGTTTTTTTCAGTTGCATTTTTGTTGGGGGACTAGACAAAAATTTTGGAGGTTACTAATTTGTACTAGGACCACAAGGTGGTGCTGTCCCCAAAAAATAAATAAATAAATGCCCATGGACCTTTAGTGTAAAATTCATCTACTATAGAGTTAAAAAATAAGTCACATGTATTCTGCTGAAACTTTTATAATTTTTCCAATAATGTACGATTTTACAAAATCATCTTATACATAAATGTATAGCCAAATTAAAAAAGCAACATTTATACTTATCACAATAAAAATTAATTTTGGTTGTATTTTCAAAGGTCAACAGATGAAACAAGCAGGAAAGGAAACTTGTCCCCTCCAAGGACGCCGCGTCAAACGAAAAGGCGACCTTTAACAAGTAAACCAATGTCGGGTAAGCAACATGAAGTTGCAAATCTTGAAATATCCCCAGTGCATGTCAGGCCAGATACATCACAGCCCACTGCATCATCTAAGCCGAGTACATCACAGCCCGATGCATCATCTAAGCCGAGTACATCACAGCCCACTGCATCATCTAAGCCGAGTACATCAGGGCAAACTCCCTCTCAAGATCAACCAGGTACATCACAGCCCACTGCATCATCTAAGCCGAGTACATCACAGCCCACTGCATCATCTAAGCCGAGTACATCACAGCCCAATGCATCATCTAAGCCGAGTACATCACAGCCCACTGCATCATCTAAGCCGAGTACATCAGGGCAAACTCCCTCTCAAGATCAACCAGGTACATCACAGCCCACTGCATCATCTAAGCCGAGTACATCACAGCCCACTGCATCATCTAAGCCGAGTACATCACAGCCCAATGCATCATCTAAGCCGAGTACATCACAGCCCACTGCATCATCTAAGCCGAGTACGTCACATCCCACTGCATCATCTAAGCCTGGTACGTCACAGCCCACTGCATCATCTAAGCCGAGTACATCACAGCCCGATGCATCATCTAAGCCGAGTACATCACAGCCCACTGCATCATCTAAGCCGAGTACATCAGGGCAAACTCCCTCTCAAGATCAACCAGGTACATCACAGCCCACTGCATCATCTAAGCCAAGTACGTCACATCCCACTGCATCATTTAAGCCTGGTACGTCACAGCCCACTGCATCATCTAAGCCGAGTACATCACAGCCCACTGCATCATCTAAGCCGAGTACATCACAGCCCACTGCATCATCTAAGCCGAGTACGTCACATCCCACTGCATCATTTAAGCCTGGTATGTCACAGCCCACTGCATCATCTAAGCCGAGTACATCACAGCCCACTGCATCATCTAAGCCGAGTACGTCACATCCCACTGCATCATTTAAGCCTGGTACGTCACAGCCCACTGCATCATCTAAGCCGAGTACATCACAGCCCACTGCATCATCTAAGCCGAGTACATCAGGGCAAACTCGATCCTCTCGAGATCAACCAGGTACATCACATCTGGTAAACGAAGTATCAAGTCTGATCAGAACAACATAAGACCTACACTAGACCACACATGCTTTGCTGCATTTGAAACTATATTGAAGGAGAAGGGTCCCAACATCTCTCACCAGTGGGTAGCGGAGAAGTTGCAGTCTGTTCAAGATATATCTCATTATGAGCGTCAGAGTAAGGGAGATTTTCAGCCACATGAAGCCTCTCATGTCTTAGTATTTATGGTTAGAGAGCTCCTGTCATGTGCCAGTTGCATATTATGCAACAACTGGTGTTTCAAGCCACCAGCTGTACCCCTGTATTTCAGAGGTTCTGATGTTTGTGGAGACAGCAGGTCTAAAAGTTCATGCATGTATTTCAGATGGTGCATCAGCCAACAGAAAATTCTACAAGATGCACGAGACGCCATCGGATTCGGATTCTCCTGTTTACTTCACTCCCAATTCTCTGGACACATCAAGGAAGCTTTACTTCATATGTGATGTTTCTCACCTCATGAAGACAACTAGGAACAATTGGGAGAATTCAGGATACAACAACCAGACAAGAAATCTTATCGTGAGTGTGATGAATGTTTTCTTTTTCCCTTGTTTGTTCGTGGAGAATATACTTATTTTAAAGAGTTCAGTACCCGGTATTGCCGCAGCAAGTGTTAACTGATTGGAATAATCATGGGGGTAGAAATCTAATTCTATGTTCCTGGAATAATTTGTGTTTTCATTAGTATCTTGCAATAATAGAATGACAGTCAGTCGTATTATCTGCTTGGCATGGAATTGTTGTACTTGCGAGGGGAAGAAAAGGCCCTGATGGAGGAATATACATGTATGAAGCAATCCTGGAGCCACATATGCAGCCTTCTGAAAGAAGGAATTGTAAGACAGAGTTTCAGCCTGTGAGCATCTCCAGTGGTGGTAGTACAAAAGAAGGATGCCAGCATTCGACTATGCGTGGACTACAGACAACTAAACCAACTGACGCACCAGGACTCTTTCCCTCTACCATGGATAGAGGAGTCATTACAGGCTCTTGGCGAGGCAATCTTGATTTTAGAATGTCATCATCCTGTGAAAAATCATGTCAGGATGTCTTTTATCTTGATTTTGGGATGATAACTCATCTCAGGATGTTGTCAAGGACGTATGCTTCTTCCTACAAAAATTGGTGTTTCGTTGCAATTGCAGCATGTCATTCGTGACATGAAAAATGATAAATTGTCTCTGATAGTGAGGAATGATAAAGAAATACTACAAGTTGGGGGTAATGTGCTGGGAGCAAGTAACTCTAACAGACGAGAGGACCTTGCAAGGGAAAAGATGAGGACACTTGGCAAAATACTTTGTATTTCCAGGGACCTTAATGAGAATATGAAGCAAGCGAAAGATTTGGTGCTTCCAACCTCTTTTGATAATGTTGTTGATGCTGCCCTCTCTTTGTCTGGTTATAACAGTGAAAACCAAACATATCATGCATATTCAACAGCACTGAGAGCCCGCTTTGCTCTGACAGATTTGGCAGTTGTTGTGAAAAATAACAACATTCGCCACCAAAACCGCAATATCATCTCAAAAGTAGATGATTTCATGCATCTGCTGAAAAAGCGAATGGCGAATTAAAGTGTCAGCATGTGCCCAGCGACAACATCAGGAAAAGGCATGGAAAGCACCAAAAATCCACCCGCTAACAGAGAATTGCTTGAAAATGAACCACTTCTTGAAGGAAAATTAAGAACACCTGAAAATGGAAGTTAAGAAACATGGTATGTCGACACGACATACAGAGATCTTGCGCGTATTACATTGACGCAAGTAATAATGTATATCCAGAGACAACCAAAAGAAGTGGAGATGCTCACTGTTAAGCATTACATGGAATGTGTTGAGAATGAATGACCGATTCATGATGAAGAGTCGCTCACTCCAACAGAAAAAAATAGCACTGAAAAGGCTGAGTCTGGTAATGGTGCAGGGGAAAAGAGGGAGAGGTGTATCCATACTTCTTCCACCACACCTGAAAGAAAGTATGGATTTGTTTGCCCATTACAATCCAGAGAAAACATTTCTCTTTTCCAGAGTAAGCGAGGATGCTTCCACTCCAATAAGGGCTTACCAGATTGTTCCTGAGCTAGCCTCTGAAGCATCGCCCAAACTGAAACATCCTAAAAACATGAAATGTACTAAACTTAGGAAGCATCTGGCCACACTGTCACAGCTCATTGATCTAAAAACGAATGAGTTGGAGCAACTTGCTACGCACATGGGTCATGACATCTCAGTCCACTGTGAATACTACCATCTCCCTATGGAGACTGTACTCTTGGCCAAAATGAGCAAACTTCTCCACCTTGCTCATGAAGGTATACCGGCCATGCATAAGGGTCAATCCCTTCAAGACATACATGTCAATTACAATGAAGCAGTTCCTTGGCCAAAATGAGCAAACTTTTCCACCTTGCTCATGAAGGTATAACGGCCATGCATAAGGGTCAATCCCTTCAAGACATACATGTCAATAGCGCTCTACACTAATGACGTCACACGGGTGTACAAAAGCCCCGGGTGTCGGACAAACTTTTCACCAATGTGCGCGCGTGGTGCATGATATGCAAGTGCAACATACATGTACATGATGACATGATGTACATTGTACTGTACGTACGAATTCGCCGTACGTATTTTGTGAAAATGGCATCCGTGAGTAGCAGTACGTTCATCAACGTTACTCTTAAAGACCTAGTCCAATCCAGACGTATTATAAATAAGAAGATGCGGTTCCTTGGAAAAACCGTCGAATTCCTACGACAGCAGAGGAGAACATCCACACCAAAGAATGAAGATCATTTCAAATCTCTCTCCACAAGTGCTGAAATAGCAACTACATGTACTAGCATGTCTGAAAATGTATCTGCTGGAATCACTAGTAGTGATGATGAGAGCTTGTTGCAGGCATTAGCAGAGGTTGAGGCCAAAGAAAATGTTTTTCTTTGCCATATCATCTTTTACACAAATTACAAGTTTTTTATAGATTCTTTTTCTTTTTAACAGACAGCAATTCTGAAGGAAGTACTTGGCTATTTTTTTACACACAACTTTTGCTGAAGGAGATCATCATGACCATGGAGTGCTCATTCTGTCACAAGACGTACAAAAGCCCCCAAAACTTTCAGAAGCATAAGTGCGCATTTTGCCCATCCTGCAATAAAACATATTTCATACCAGAGGTTTCAAAATCATAAATGTAGGCCTATATCTATAAAAGACTCTCAACCACAGCCAGCTACTTGTAAAAGCAGTACCTCATCAGTACCTCCATCAACACCAGCTCAAGATGTAAGCACCAGTTCACCGCACAGCCTATGTCTTATGCACAAGCTGTTAAAACCTCCACCGTTGATATTCCCAATATTTTGTCACATCCAGCATCATCAACCAAAAGAAACCAAATGTAAAGATGTTGAAGTCTGTTCATCTCCTGGTCAAGTCTAATCTCACTCATCAATTAAGAATTCATCCGAAAATGTTGTCTTTATGCATATAATGACCTCAGTCATTGAGAGGTTTAGGAACGGTCATACTCCCAGGGAGATGCTATGTGATACAGCTTAAACTCCACAGACTCTATAGATTCAGATCCCGTCAACAATGACGATAGCAACACCGAGGACATGAGCATGGATGCCAGCAATGCAAACAATGATTCCCTGGTGGATGATGCTAATAGTAACATTACTCCTGAGAATGACAGTACCCCACAGGTAAAATACATATCACTTTGACACCTTTTTTAAAATTGAGTTTATGGGGGAGCATCATTCTGGTTGATTTGCTATCAGGTTGGTAATTCACTTAAGGCTGCAGCGAGCCATGACAGCTTTGCTGTTCTAGTTCATTTATGCAGGACGGGACAACATTTTGAAACAGTAGAAAAAACTTCAACATTTTTCATTTACAATAATAACAACATAATTTTGGACAACGCACCCATCAAAAAAAACAAATGGCGGTTCAAGCACATACCAAAAAAACTTTTAAAAAAAATTCCAGGAGCTGTTATTTTGTGGCAAATAAATAATAAAATCGATATCTGCACTCAAAAACCACTGTGTGTGGGAAAAGCATAAAAAAGTTCTGACATCCATCGAACAGAAAAACCTATTTTTGAACCTATCTATGTTCTAACTTCTATTAACAATTGCAACTCCTTTTTCAGGCAGAAAGACTCTTGGATGTGTTGGCACATAGTATAGCAAATTGGTAAGTTCTGGAAGTTAATTGATTTATGTGAGCATTTATTCAGTACTTGTACAATGTATACTAAAATGGTATTCCACAAAGATTTTCCATCAAAATTATTTTAAAGTTGCATTTATTAGTGCATCAGAACAAAGAAAATGATTTAATCGTTCGTAAAAGGCCAAGAGACAACACAAAGGCAAAGCATACCGTGAATGATTACATCCCTTGCAGCAACTGCTTTGAATATTTCCATCGACATTATCTGTGGAAATCATAAAGAGACATGCCCCTACAGAAGTAAACAGGGCAGCTCTACTAAGAGTCACGTAAGAGAAGGGCGAATGCTTCTTCCTACAAAATTCAGTCCAAATGGAGGACACCCTCCGGGACATGAAATATGATAAAATTTCATTAGTTGTCAGAAACGATAAAGACATTTTGCAGGTTTGGGGGTCATGTTCTTGGCAAGAGCAATTCTAATAGAAGTAAAGATAAAGCCAGAGAGAAGATTAGGACTCTCGCAAAGGTTCTAGATATTTCGAGACAACTGAACAACAGTATTCAACAGGCAAAGGATATGGTGAAACCATCATTCTTTGATACTGTTGTTCAGGCAGCTCTCAAATTATCTGGCTATGACAGTAGGAATCAGACTTATCACGCCACGCCATCTCCACCGTTGCTCTCCGGCTGAAGGCAAATGCTGTTACAGGTGGACTGAACATCGTCGACTTCAAGGCCAGTACATCATGGGCGCGCAAGTTCATGGGCCGCCATGAGCTCTCCGTCCGGCGTCGCACCCACATCGCCCAGCAGCTGCCTGAAGAAGTGGAGGACAAGAAAATCTCTTTCCAACGGTACGTCATCAGACATCGACGTGAGCATGGCTATCCCCTTTCCCGCATTGGCAATGCGGACCAGACGCCGCTAACTTTCGACATCCCGTACAGTGCTACTATTGCACAGCGTGGTGTTAAGAGTGTTAGCGTTACGACAACAGGAAGGACCGGTTCACCGTGATGTTGGCCTGTACCGCCGATGAAGGGAAGTTGCCACCCTTTATGGTTTTCAAGCGGAAGACCATACCGAAGACCAAGTTTCCTGCTGGCGTCATTGTACGAGTGCACCCAAAGGGCTGGATGGACGATGCACTCGTGGAGGACTGGTTGGGGTGCGTCTGGAGCAAAGTCGGAGGCCAACAATTGGTCATAAACTGATACGCAGTTGCCCAAGTATTTCATAACTAGTTCCCAACTATTGTGCAGAGGTTCTTCAATTTGCCCAACAAATTAGCCAAATTGATTAACCAACAAATAGGGCTCCACGCTCGAGCTTTTCATAGAATACATCCTCTATCGACAGCTATAGTTACCCGGATGTTCGGACAACGTTGTCATAAAGTACATGCAACGTTAACCTTTTGTGTAACGTTTACGTACATGTACGGTGTGTAAGAGGCGTCGTAAAAAAGTCGCAAAAAATGGTGACAACAAAGCATTGCTGCTATGGGACATGCAATAGCGACTCCAGGAACCGGGATGGGTCTGACACGAAGGTCATATTTTTCATCACTTTCCAGAAAATGTTTAGAAAACCTGAGAAATGTAAACGATGGGTTAGAGCTTGTGGACGGAAGGGCTTCGACATTTCTACGGTGAGGACGAACACATACATAATTATACTCAAAGCATTTTGTCGGTAGAAAAGGGCCAACCGAAGATCACCCGGATCCCATACCGGTACTTGGAGTTCCAGAGCAGGTTATTTATAGCATAAATGTAATTGTTTTAGTTCTGTATCTCATCCTTTCATTGCGTCTGCAAAGATTTTAAAACCATTTTGAGTAGGCGAAGGTATTTTTGTGCAGATACATGTACTTATATACAGCACAAGCATCTTCTGTGTCTGTTGTTCAGAGACTCAGGCAAATGGTAAAAAAGAAGCATGCATCTCAGCCTGCAACTCGGAAAGAGAAATCTTCACTAGACACAGTAAAGATCACAGTAAAGTAACAGAGTGCTTGCTCTTTCAACATTTTGGAAGATGTAGTGTAAATTATGTCCATTCATCGTATGCCACAAGCCAATGACAGATGTGTGCTGGCATTGTCATAGGAACAACAGCCTGCTGTATAAGTCTGCCAACCTACCTGATACTGAGAAGCAGTCTCGTTGTATGCTGCAACAAGCACACCTCCAGCAAGTGAACTGAGAGCGGACATTCTACGGCAGACTTGTACAGCAGGCTAAGTCAACATCAGAGCCACATGAGGCATGTGAGGGAAGAGTCGGTGTCATGCGCTACTCTTTCCATTATGCGCAACAGGTTCATTATCCTGCAGATCCTATACAACCTGGACCTGTGTATTTTTTAACCCCAAGAAAGCTTGGCATTTTTGGAGTTCATTGTGAGGGAGTTACACAGCAGGTGAACTACCTGGCAGACGAGTCTGTCCTCATCTCAAAGGGTAGCAATGCCGTTATAAGTTATCTTAACCATTTTTTTCAACAGTATGGTTTAGGTGAACATACTGCCCACTTACACCGTAATAATTGCAGTGGGCAGAACAAGAACCGGTTCGTCCTGTGGTATCTTCTATGGCGCTGCATGAATGGCCTGCACCGCTCCATCCAGCTGCACTTCATGGTGGTGGGCCACACAAAGTTTGCGCCAGACTGGTGTTTCGGCCTCTTCAAGCAGCGCTACCGCCGAACACCAGTCTCATGCCTGGATGATGTCATGGTAGTCGTCTCTGGAAGTACTCAAGCAGGAATTAACATTCTCAACTTGTGGGCATTGAAGGTGGGAACATCTTTGTACCACAGTACGACTGGCAGACGTTTCTCTCCCCTTACTTCAAGCCACTTCAAGGGATCAAGAGTTTTCAACACTTTCGGTAAATAACATTCCATTGTCTATAATTTACAAAAAAAGTGCTCATTGTGTCATATGTGTTAAAACAATTACATGTATTAAAGTGAATTATTTTGTTTGCTTGTTTCTCTATCTGTATAGCTTCACTTCTGATGAGCCAGGCACAGTGTATGCTCAGGAAGGCACTTGATGATTCCGGAGCCACAGACACCATCGGGGCTAGATGCGAAGCGCCAGTGGTATCTGTACGAGAGAATTCGTGAATTCTGCTCTGAACGGACCAAGGACATCGTGTGCCCGTTACCTCAGATGCCCAAACCATGATGCGGCTCCTTCACCTGGATGAACTCTCCCTGACGACCCATGAACATCCCCCATCAGTAAAGGCAACTCTTACGCCCCCCCTGTGCAGACTTAGGACCGGCCATGATTATGATTTGAATAAACTTGAAACACCTTGACGACCCGTGAATGCAGTCTTAGCTTGCACAGTCTTAGTCTGCAAGCAGCAGCGATCTCCTCGTACAAGCCATGGAGGAAGGGGAGTCAGAGTTCAAGTCAGCAGTCGCTGGAGGTTCCCATGTAGCATTACTATGGGATCAACAGAAGAAAGCCTTTGAGAAAGGCAAAGGATGAGATGGCACCCTGCCATCATAAGATTTTGCGTTGCCCTGCCGAGCAAATCATCGGCCTCATATGATCTTTTTCGAGAAAGTGGCTTTCTGAAGCTACCACATCCAAACAAGCTCCACTCGTCGCTCATTTTGGTGACCTGTCATCAGGTTTCAACTCTGATTTGGTTTTGAGGGTGGCTGAAGATGTCAAACTTCATGACCTACCTGAACATGAACACAATGTGTCAATCATGTTTGATAAAATGAAGATCAAAGCAGGATTAGCATATTCAGTTTGTTCTGGAGCTATTGTGGGTTTTGTGGATGTTGGGTCCATTGCGAATGAGGTGAAGTGCAAAGGAGGAGAAGTGCCTGTTGCAAGTCATGTGATTGCGTTGATGGTTCGGGGGTTTTTTACGTCGCTACGGTCACCAATCGGGTACCACCCTAGCCAGATTTGATTTAATTGGGTTGTCATAGGCCTGTTGCCTCGTATAAAATGATATTGTATTGTGTAGTCCTGGTTGTATTTCGCATAAACCTGTGACAAGATGCTAAGCTGAAGCAAGATACATTGGTCACCCCACTATTATCACGGAGAACTTCCGTGATATCAGCAAGTACGAGGGTTAAGTGAAGTGTAAAGTGCTCCCTCCTAGAGGGCTGTATCATCCTGTCATACCATTGAAGTCCATGGGCCGTTTGATGTTTCCTCTGTGTGCCACTTGCAGTGAATCTCTTCAGCAGTCTACTTGTCATCATACGGATGATGAACGAGCTTTAAACGGCACGTGGGTCACTATATATGGAACTTCAGAAGGCAATGCAGATGGGTTACTAGGTTCTTTGAATCTATGAGGTTTGGCACTTTGAAGAAGTTTCTATGTATGATCCCGACACTAAAGAAGGAGGCCTGTTTGCTTCCTACGTCAATGCCTTCCTCAAGATGAAGCAGGAGGCTAGCGACTGGCCTCAGTGGTGTAAAACAGACAAGCAGAAGCACAAATACATCCAACAGTACTTTGACCGAGAAGGCATCAAGCTCGAATGAGTTACCATATCTCGCCGCGGCGAGTTATTGTCCTGAGTACCATCTGCATACATGTATATGCGGTATTGTGATTGACACAGCAATGTTTGTGTGTGAAAAGGAAGAGTAAAATCTTGTATATCCCTGGTAGAAATCTCAGCTCAAAATCAACTCAGGAATAATAGTAATAATCATTTATAATATCTTATTTGTGTAGTGCCGAAGAAGAAGGAGGTGGACATTAACAAGGAAAAGAATGAAACAGGTAAACTGCTAACTAGAAAAATGAATTTACTAGACCAACTTATAACTCTAATATAGCCTTATTTGTGCTGTTGATTTTTAAGGTGATTGCCACTATATTTTGTAGAAAGTGTATTTTGCCAGAAACAACTTTGTTATGCTTTAAACCCCCAGACTGATATGATACTTCAAATTTTTCAACTAAAATTGGGGCAAACAGTAAAGCTTGTTAGATAAAAACAACTGTGAACCCCTTTGTTTAACAACAGGACCAGCTATTCTTGCAACGTACCTTGCCAAGGAGCAGGCCCTCCTTGAAGAGCTCAATAGCGAAAACCAGGACAGCACCAGTGGAAATTATCATTTCTTTTTGAAAATGTGTGACCCCTCGGTCAGTGAAGCTTTCGCCTTGTCTTTAAAAGTTCATGCACAAGAATGAAAAAGAACTTATCAGTCTCATTGTTTCTAATTTTGTCACTGAGAGAGTCTACGATGTCAACTTCACTGCAGGCTTCGTGCTTCAGTAGGTCACCACCGAGAGGAGCTTCATCAACCTTGAGAACTGAGACCACATTTACACTTGATTGCACGAGGGCAATCAAAGGAGGATCACATCCCAAAAGGCTGATCAAAGGGCGAACAACAGCTAGAGTAAACTGCAAGAGCGATCAAGATCCGATCCTCCTTTTTGAAAATAAAATGAGGAAGATCGTGCAAGCCGAGGCCAGACATATACTTCAGCTGACTTCCCATCAGAACATATCACTACTTTTTGGAATCAAACTTTTAAACGAATACAAGCAAGGCATATCAGAACCTAATGACTGCAGCTCAGAATTTTGATTCTGAATGGGAGGATGTGGATGTAAAAAATTCCCATGATCAGAAGAGAAGTAACAATAACATTGCTACTAGCTACAAGTACTAACATTTCATGCCCTCCAGACACTCCAAATCTGGTGTTTCAGGCTGTTTATTATTGTCATTATCCAATCAACGAAACAAGAAAAACTACATTAAGTCATATTTGTTCTGGTCAAATACACAAAATAGATTCAGAAAAGTGAAATGTGCAGTTCTATAAGTTTACAAATGTGCTTTTCCACAGCAGCAACACATTCCTTCATCATAACTCAATTTTCAGTTAAAAAGAAACAAATTGTGACCAGCAATTTCTTGTGCAATCAAGTTGAAGCCAGAAGGGTACGAGGCAATGTGGGTCGGGTTTGTGAACACAAAACGTAAGCTAGTTGGTCCATGGAACATGATGAATACATTACATCCTCACATGTCAACCCAGTCCCATCTTACATTTAATTACCTACTTCAGTCTGTTTTTAGCAAACTTGTTAAAGCCAGAAATGCAAAAGATCAACCCAAGGAAAAGACTCCCAACCAACAACCATTGGATAAATATGAGGAGGTTGTTTTACGGTACGTTGCAGGGTACATCCCATTTGCACTAATGAAGAAATTCCAAAACCAAATTAATCCAACTGCTAAAATGTATTGCCACTTTTTATCATCTTGGCAGGTATCTTGTGTGAATACATGTAGATCATTCCTTGATTACACAAATGAATGGATCGGCGCCCTAATTGACGACCTGCAGAAAAGACACACATTTTATCAGCAGCAAGGAAGTCTGTAAAACATGTCAGGAAGAAGTTTAGAGAGCGTCAAATAGAAATTCAGACGGCTAGGCGGGCAAGAGTCTTACCCACAGATGCTTGCCAGGTTGCAGTAGGCAGCTGCCAGACCACAATAATAATTTGAATCAACAGGAGCAAACAAGTGAAAAAAAGAAATGATGATAGAACATGTGAGTATGTTAAGAAATTCCGCCAAGTGTATTCCAAGTTGACCAAAATGTGGATTTCAAAGCCAATTGTGGAGGGTAAATCGTATGAATATGTATGTACTTAATGCACAATGTACTCGTTACGGATTATTCAGCACTCCTTCCAGTGTGTGCAACTTTCCAAACAAAATGAAGAATGTGAACATTTGAAACAAAACTTGGAACAATAAATTTGCCAGATCGAGTCCTCCAGCCCAGTACACAGCTGATGATCCTGCAAAGAATACAAGGAGTTACATGGAGACTTGCCTTCATCAGATGAAGACTCATCCAGTGGTACAAGGCAATTAACCCCCTTGCCATTTGTATGTTGGCTCTACTTGGTTAACTGGTCAGTTTTTATGATACTGCTGAATTGAGTGACTTGTGCATTGCAACTGTATCATCACTTTGGCTAGTTGTCATTTCTGGAGACGGTAAAAGCTTAAAGCCAGAAGGGAATGATTTAGTATGGCGCGCTTTCTTTAAATTAAGGGCAGATAGTCAGGCAACTTGGACAAATTTTCTTAAATCATTGCACATTCAAGATAATGGCCAACATATCTTCATGGTTCATCAATATTTATTACTTTCACTCTTCCATATGATCATACAAGAAAGAAACAAAGCCGACTTGCCAAAAGAAAGTACTGGGACACGTAAAGAAGTGAAAAGGTCTCTACCAAAACCATGAATAATCAAGCAAAGGAACTGATGAAGGTAAAAGACACTTGCATACCACCAATCCTTTTGTAATTTCAAGACATAATGCATAATTAATGCAAATGTAAGGCTATTTATTTCCACAGCAAGAAATACCTCAAGTAGTAACAATAAATGGACGCGACAGAACTTCAACTGAAAGCAAGGTGTACATAATATGTTGGTAGTTGGTACATGTATCACAAAAGTACAACAATATCATGCTGAGTTGTTGATGACTTAAAGGTTCTTGAGATTGATGGCATCGATGTGAACACCGACATGTACAGCGGTAAAATTTGTGTCACACTTTCTCAAGTTGTGGGGGATAATCTTGGTGTTCATGGATTGTTAAGTTTTTCAGAATCTTTTTCTGCCAATTACCCATGCAGACATTGCAAAGCCCACAGAACAGTGGTTGAGTGTGTAACAGATCCAGAACTTGAAAGGAACGAGCAAAACTATGGTGAAGATGTGGAGTAATCTGGCCAATACTAGGATTAAGAAAGAATCCATCCTGAATGAGCTTCAAGTCTTCCATGTACATGTAACCACTAATTATGCCCCTGATGTAATGCATGATTTACTTGAAGGTGTATGTAAATGGGAACTCAAACTTGTAATAAGAGAACTTATTAAGACAGGGAGGTTTTCACTAGCAGTGTTTAATGAGAAAATAACAAGTTATGAGTATGAGTTACAGAGTTTCACAGATTCCTCTAACAAACCCTGCTGCATTTCTGAGAACAACTTACGAGATGGTGCGAATACTTGTCTCAGACCTGATCACCAAGTATGGATCCAGGTATGAGAATAGATAACTTTTTGAGGAAGTGTAAATTAGAAAATAAACTTATGAACTGGTCTTCACCAGGTAACACCGAAGGATTGTAACCGATGTTGATTGACGTAGCAGAAATTGAGGGCTATCAACACACTCATGATCCTTTATGGTTAATTATTACTGAGTGACAAAGATGGGGATCATGGTTATTTTATGCATAGAATCAATGAGTGACGTGCCATCATACTTTGTTCTTGTACATCAGATAGACTTGCTTGTCAGGTGCATACATGGCAACTCATCATTTATATAACATTAGTGTACGGCTTACATTTCATTGTCTTTTATGAGTGTGCACAACTAATCTCTGTCATGTGCATTGGCTGCAACAAAAATACAACGGTATTAAGTTGGCACACTTTTTAAACAATGCATTGTTTGAGTATAGAAATTGAATGATTATGACAATGAAATATTTTGAAGCTGGACATACTTTCATGGCCGCTGACTCTGTTCATGGATGCATAACTACTAAAATGAACAGGCAAACGTCAATTTATGACTTCAAAGATATGGTGAAACTCATTGCATCAGCCAAGAAAAACATGAAATGTGTGACAATGGACCACACAAAGATGCATGTTTTCAAAAACCAAACCAGAAAAGTCAACTTGAACTTGCGGAATCTCAAAGTGGTCCAATTCTGCCAAGATTCACTTAGCATGTTTGTGAAAACATCCTACAGGTTTCTCAAGAGGTATTGAAGCTAACAAGCACAATGCCTACCTACAAGAAAGCATTCTTCCTGGCAAATGTTGTTGATGAACATGCAGTAGATCTAGAAACCTCCCACGATGAGTAAAAACCTGAGCCTGCAGAGCCTCATAGGACAGCCAACAAACATAATCATGACATTTGTGTTCTCTTAGTATGAACATTTGCGTACCATTGTAGTTATGTCGCGGGGCAGGTTCCCACTCTTCTGCGGCATATGGAGGTGGCACACCCACCATCGGAACCTGTGGACGACAAAGATGTTGATCGCCGGGTAGAAGTGGCAGCAGCGCCATCTACAGACGTACTGGTAGCAGATGAGGTCCTGATTCCTACAGACGTGGCAGAAGACTGACCAGTCATACATGAACATGTACACGAACTCGTTCGCTGGCACATGGCCAAGCAACAAACACGGTGACTGATCTAGTTTTGGTGCAAGAAGTTATAGCAGATCGCAACAGTTCCCTATTGCTCCATATTCAAACAAAGTTTGGATAAGCACAAAGCATCCTTGATGCATCAGACTGCTGAGGAGGAAATGGGAATGAGGTAGAAGCTTGCAGAAAAGTCAGGAGGTGTGAAGGAAGCCTTGAGTCAACAGATCGTCATACAGAGTACCGCCTTCATTACAGCTCTTCGGCTACTCTATTGGCTTGCAAAGGAAGAGACAGAGAAAGGAAGAAAAGAGGATGAAGAAAAAGATGCAGAAGGAGGGGGAGGAGAAGAAGGAGAAGGAGAAGGATAAAGGCGAAGAGAAGAAGAAGGTGGAGAAGAAGAAAAAGCAGGTGGAGAAGAAGAAGGTGGAGAAGAAGAAGGAGAAGAAGAAGGAGGTGCGGGAGAGAGCGGCAGCAAGGAGTTTGAGCCGAGAAGAGTGAAGTGGCAGCCTGAGGTGTCTGGGAAGGGTGAGGAGTTCGGCAGCTCTTCTTCTTCAGAGCAGATGCCAAGGAAGAAGAAGAAGGTGGGAAAGGGGAAAGCACCATTGCAAAAGTCTCAAGATGCCGCCTACCAGAGACGGCAGCGTGAAGCTGAAAAACAGGAGGTTCGAGTGGCTCTCCGCACCAGTGCTAAGGAGGCAGGCTTGCCCCGGAGCATGAGGCACTACAGGGCAATAGTGGAAAGTTCCTCGGGTAGCGAGAACGAGTTCTTGGATGACGCCATGACATCAGGGGTCTCATCTGAAGCTGATGCCTGCACAGACGTTGAGGAGGAGGAGGTGGAAGAGGAGGGGTGGCTTCAACAGATATAAGCGACATCCCTGAGCCCACCAAAAAGCGGAAGAAGCTTACTATGAAGAAGGCCACATCCAAGACTCTTCCTCCATGGTCTGACAATGACCCGGACCCACCCTCAGCTTACCAGCCAGATTATCAATTGTACAGGTTCATTAAGGTCAAATTTTAACGCAATTTTTTTGTCGAACATGAACAAATTTTGGTTTTATTTTACAAAATGAAGGCCATTATAAGAGCTTTAGAATGATGTAAAATTTATTTCTGTAGGTTCTTTACTTCTGGAGATATGGCTGTTTGAATGCGACAGATTGTGCTAATTAGTCAAAAGTTTGTAAACCCGTATCTCAAAAAGTATTTAAAGTAATACACAAAATTACACAAAATTTCGGTTCTGGGGGTTTCTCATGGAGGCCAATAAGCATACCAAATTTTATTGAAATCCGAGTCGATCGGGTTCCAAAGCGTGTTGAATTGACACGGAATGACCATACTACAAACCAGCACTCTTCACAGGTGACACCAAACACAAAAACAATTTACATTAACACCTTACTTCAAATGTTTCTCTACTGAAAAAAAAATAAGCCAAAAGGAAAAAGGAAGCTTGATCATAAAGGAAAGTACATACTTCACTAAGAAAAGACAAAATAGAGTGCGCCATTAAGGTCTAATCTCCAATACACATACAAGTGACCAAACATACTACCAAGTATTACCATTCACCAATTTCAAATCTTATGAAGAAGTTCATTTCAATATCATGAAGCATTAAAGTAACAGCTTATATAATACATTATTTCCACAGCAAGAAATACCCAAAGTAGTAACAGTAAAGGGACGTGACATGCCACTACGCAACATCACAATCAAAGGCAAGTCCCAAACCTGTAGAGTTGCTTTGTGGCATGACAAAAGCAAAACTCCTGTAACTGTAGGAGATCATGTTGAAATAACTAATGCCATAACACAGCACTGGAACAATGAAATGTACCTCACTTCAACTGAAACAAGCAACATAAAGAATTCAAGGGTCTTCGGCGATTGGGATTTGCCCCGCCCCCCTTACTCACCTATAGGGGAGGTTCATGAGTTAGACTTTGTGTTTGTGTCGGATTTAATGTCTACCTTGATCTTTGCTGCAAAATGCCTTATCAAGAAAAAATTAAGCAAAAGAAATTGGATCAGCTAAATGTAACAGCATCAAAATGCTGCAAACCAGACACCTTGTTTAGGCATGTTTTTTATCCATTTTTCTTTCATGTATTTTAGGGCTAGTCTCATGGTCTGTCATTATTAATGTCACACGGGCCCAACCAGGCCAGAGAGTAACATATGTAATTGAGGAGCTACAGAAGGCTGAGGAAGGTGGTGTCTTGGTAAGTTGGTATACCGAGGGGTGAGGTTCCCTTGTGTGTTGTCTACAAAAACTGAATTTCAGAAGGGTGTGAAGTCATTGTTGAATGCAATCCTTGAATGCATAGACCAACACTCTGTCATCTGATTGTTCTTATTCCTCCATGATAGCCTTATGGGCCTTTGTACCAACTACCAAGACGTAGTCTAACTGCATAATACGGTTCTGCATATTCTACATAATCGCCCCAAAATAGTTGTTAACGATTGTTTTTCATGTTGTTCCTGTTGCTTCAAATGCTTTCCCTTCCTCTTTTTTCAATTTTGAAGTACCATTGCCACAATGTACTAAGACGGTTGTATTTTAACCATAAATGTCTGTTTCTGACAGGATAATAAAAAATTGTGGTGATGGAACCATTGAAACAGGCTTAGCAGGCACATCCACTGCAGACCCATTGAATACAACAGACACATAGCCATTGGACTGTAGTGATTCTTCTGATGCAGTAAGTGAAACTGCAAGCAAGCTAAATTTGATGGACCCCGATCCTTTGGAACTTTCAAACTGCAGCAAGCTAATGGACTTAGATCCAATTTTATGGTCTGGATCAGAGCCAGAGTCAGACAGCTATTTGTCACCGAAGGAAGCGTTTTCTGGGTTAGCCTCATCAACACCAGTTAAGCCAAGTAGCAGCAGAACTGTGCCACTGCTTGATGACTCACCAATCGGCTGTCACTTGCATGAGAGGTGTCAAAAGGTTCAAAGAGATCCCATACATGTCCTGCAGGAAAATTGTTGTAGCAACAATTGCATGAAAACATTTTCTTTGTTAGATGTGGAACTTTGCCAACTGCAAGTTCAGAGCCTTAACAGCAGTGAGAAGCGGCAATTCATACTTGACAACATAAGGGACAAGTGTAATTTTGTTGATACAAAGCCAAGGAGCAACTTTATTGTCCATGGTAAACCAGTTTGCCCTAATGCGTGGTGTGTGGCATATGATGTATCTTCAAAGAAATACACACGGTGCATGAAACTGGTCAAGGACTGGGTCCACAGGGTGACCCATGGGAACTCTTCCAAGAACCAAAAGAAGGATAAGACAACAGAAGCGCTGGGTTGGATGAGGTACTTGTTTGGACGGATAGGGCGACATGGTCGAGAAGTCTGACTTTAAAAAGTCTATGCTGTAGGTTTTTGATCCTAAATATCAGTTACCAAGCCGGAAATACTTCAGCCAGCAAGCCATCCCAAAGTTGTAAAGAAGAAAGAGTTGTCAAAGAAAGAATTGCATCTCGTGCCAATTGTAAGTGGCAGATGTCTTCTCTGCCACATCAGACATGTGGTCAAGGACTACAATGAGTAGTACTAGGCTACTTACTACAAAGTAGGCTTAGTTTGAGTTTGTGTCTGGAAATTAACTTCAAAAACTTTCAGTCTGTATTTAATTAAAAATATTCAGCCTAAAAAACAACTCCTTCTCCATGTAGTATTATCTGTTCTCTTTTCTTCATTCCTGTGACACTGAAACAGATGCCTAACCTACAAGAAATCATAAAACAAGCTGGGGACAAACCCTACATTCACCATGTACCGGCTTGTGTTCTCACAGGAGGAGGAGGAAAAAATCCAACAAGATTTGTGATTAGTCATACATAATTGAGTGCATTGTTTATGAAAGAAAAACTCACATACATGAAAATTGATCAATCTATCAATGCTTATCAATGCTCACATAAAAACAAGGCTACATACAGTTGAGGTAGAAGTCAAGACAACATCCCCACTTAAAAAATTAATATCGCTCCGTGGCCAGATTGTTTCTGTAAGTATCACTAATACAAAAATAACATCATAAATGAGAAGGCCCTGCATTTAGCGGCTGCACCTTTACACCGATTCCGACGGCATGAACATGGAGGTAAAAAACACCCGCCATTACTGGTGTGTCCCCGCCCGTATTTTGCTCGGCAACAGAAGAATTAACGTCCGCTGCACTTTATACTGCAGGGGGTATGTCCCCTAATCATGGGACATACACCCTGCAATTATAGAGTGTGGTGGATGTAAATATTGCCGGACAAAATACGGGTGGGACACAGTCAGTCGTAGCGCATGCTAGCTGCAGTAACTGTAGCAAAATATTACTCCTGACGTTGTTGTCGTATATAGGGCTACAGGAAGATATATATGGAAATCATCTGTTGAGAATTCCCCACCCCTAAAATGACTGTTATTTAGCGATCTGTGGCACAATGACTCACCCTGGTGTTCCTGATGTCGTGAAGAAGCATTCAGAAGAAACAAAATTCAATTATCATTTCGGATTTCAACAAAACGAGCAATTTTCGGCCCAAATCTCAGTACATACAAAATGACTTGGGTTCTGAGTCAAATCTCCCATAGTGCTTTGCGAAATAATATAAGGAAATTCATAAGAATTTAACTCTACCCTAGTACCCTGTCGAGTCTACATTCCATTTACGTGCAATGGAGCGAACGGCACCGGTCTACTACCTGATCTACACGTGCAGAATTCTCCATCTCGAGATGGTTACTTCTCGCAGAGTAGAGTTACTGCAGCTAAGCGCATGCAATAGATATTTTCAAATCAGCAGGAGTGTCACCGCAAAAATGGAAGAGCCTGAAATCAACCCCCACCAGTGCACAGTCTGCAGCACCAAGCATCATACATTGTAACTTACCTTACTCCAATATAGCCCAGGCATGGAGGAAGGGACCAGGCTAGCAAGAAGTCAAAACCCACCGAGTTGCTGTAGACGTGGAGCTTACTCTTTGCATCTTGGAAGTACACATTACAAGCTAATTAATAGCACTCAATGCACTCCATGTATGCTGGTATGTCATCAGGCCCACGTTGCACATTCAAACTGAAGGAATACTTTGTTGTCACAAGGTTCATGTATACTGTATGTTGTTGCGTTCATGACCTCCACAAGTCCGTTGTCCGTGTATGCGATGCGTGGCAGCCTGGGCCACAACCATTCGATCATTCCTGAGACTGGTCATCATCAGTCACCAACTATCAACATTCATGACATGGCCATAGACTTCCGGGAGGTGACTAAACGCAACCTGGAAATACATGTTTGCACCTAGAACGACTGTCCAGAACATTTAGGAACATTAAAACTTGAGCAACATCGGTAACTTGTTTACTTCCACACTCCAAAGCAAATGAACACGCGTTCAGTCAACATGTGAGATATTATACAGTACGTATATGGAATTCCATTGTGGAGTCTGGGTACCTGTTCCAGGGACGCAGTGCACCATACTATGTCCCCATCCCAACAGAGGGCGGCAGACACTCAGACCAGTAAATAATTTCTCATAGGCTCCCATGAAAAATGACAAATTTACAAAGAATTATTACAATTACTCACAACTAAGTTTCTCAGGCAATCAAGCCATACACCAAAATGAAGCTGATAACTTCCGTTTTAATTTTCTTCACAATTTTCTATAGGGTAACCAATTACTTTTTTGAGAAAAAAACATCCAAAGAAAATGATCCTAAAAACTGCCCAATTGACTGGTGTCAGACTTAAAAATGTACACCTCCAACCAGTACCACTACATAGCATAAATAGAGCTCAAAGGTGAAAGTCCAAACTTTTTTCTTTACAAGACTTCCCATATATGGCCCAGCAAATGCTTTTATAAAAAAAAAAGATTAAAAAGAAAAAGAATATTAATGAGCTCTTCAGACTGATTTGGACCAATTTACTGGTCTGCATCTGTCATGATTAAATTCACTGTACATTGTCCATTGTCTTAATAAGCCTGGTGGTATCTAGAGGTTTGTATAAAGGTCTTTAAGGTCACTGCAAATATTCAAACATTTTACGAGGATTTCATCATACTTTTTTGAAGCATAAATAAGCACATTTACTTTGAATTAAGAATCAATCAACTTTTCTCACTTTCTTGCAATTTCTGAAGTGCAGGAGGGGGAGGGGTTGGGGAGGGGGTTGGTGGGGCTCTTTCTACATGTACATCTCTCATACATGGGTGGTGGCATTTCCCTGCCAATCCTGGTGGGGGATTAGGCCAAGTTTCCCCCTCCCCTGATAATTTATGAATTAGGAGAATGTCAATGGCAATGTCCCACTGATCAATTACACTGTTTTGCTTGATGCAATCTTCATACATGAGTTTCTTTGGAAACAGATAAAAAATAATTTTCTTTTCGAAAAGCATTTTAAAAAACACACGATTGGAGTGAATGCTCTACAACAACATTACAGCAACAACAAAGAAAATTAAACAAACAAAACAAACAGCACAACAAATATGATCATAGTAATTCCTTCAAATAAATACTTTTCAGTACATGATGAAAAGGTGTCTTTATTTCTTCTAAAATTAAAAACACTTGTGGTATAAAGGTCCCCCAAAGACCAACAATATCCATTGCTGGTTCTTTGTATTAACCACTCAGAGGTGGGGGTATCATCAGGAACCACCTGACTCATTGTTGCCTTCTTTCAAGTGTTTCAACTTACACTAACTAGACCATTACCCTATTGCATGACATCACCAGTGGTGCAGACTCTTTATGCATCAAGGCCTCCACAATCAGGTGTCAATTTACAGAGAGACATGGATGTAGAGTGCCTTAAGAATGAAAGAAATTGATAGGAGAATGGAAAAAAGCTCAAATTATATGAGAGAGGCAATTGGCATAAAAGAGGTCAGCTGCCAAAAACATTCACTACGGAGTGATGTCATGGATCTTTGACTCTGTGACCACGACATTGTAGGAGGATTTCTAGCAATCTTTCAAGATCAACAGGAATCTTCTGTTTGAAATTCTTAAAGAAAAACAGAAAGAAAATAGAACAAATCTACAGGGACCAGGGATAAAGTTGTCATGAAAGCTCAGCATTAGACAATACCATGGAATATTTTTAAGATACACAGATCATACATTTTAAAAGTTACAAACTTGTCAATTTACAAAATGTTTAATAATCACAGTTTCTTAACAGCTATGAGCAAAATCATGCAATGTCACTTGAACTTTACATTTTGTGCTGGAACAAACATGCAAGAACAATAACCAAGATTTGTGGTCATTTATAAGATACATGTATGACTTCAAAAGAGAAAAATACAACAACACTTCTGCTTTCAACTACATTAAAGTGTCTAACAAGTAATGGCTAGTCCTTAATTTGTAACATCTAACAACTGTATTTCATAACAGTTTGCCATTCATGTGCTGCTGGGATGCTCATAGAATTCAATACAAATCAATGAAATATAGAAAATAACTTCAACATGAGAATTCTCATCAGAGTTTCACAGATTTCTTCAGTTTGCTCTAAAATGTGAGCACCTCCTGCAGTTCAGTAAATGAATGAATGTTACATATTATGTGTGACAGGACTTCATACAATGTGAATGAAATGTAACCAGGATTCATAAACCTAACTTAAATCTAACTTTTGCAAAACAAATTATTAGGTTTATTTATCAATTATGCAATGCCCTTAACAAACATGGGATCACATTTTGCTCAATATCTTACTATCTTTGTTTCCATTAACTGTGAAAGATGGAATGTGCAAATCAAAGTGGACCTGTAGCAACATAACTCAAAAGGAAATGGTTGACAGAATGAATTGCCATATGCTCCACTCCACTGTTGATGCTCACTGCTCAAGTCCACAAGTTGTTGTTGAAGATACCATGATTATCTCTGTAGTTCTGTACATACTGATGGCTTTTTACATGTACCATTCATCAGAATGTTTCACTGCATGTCATTTATCAATGAATGCTGCATGGTAGCAATATCACTCTCCTACTGGTTGGCTATACTGTGTGTCTGTACAGCTTCTGCAATGTAGTGAAGTTCAATGATAACACTGATGTGTGTTCACTTCATCTCAATAATCTCAATGGATTTTCAGGACTCCTGCTCCTTTATCCATGCAGCACAGTTGTGCCTTCTTCATCAGGATGTTAGTTAGGCACCTGTACCAGTCTTGAAGAGAATCAGTGACATTGTTGAAATCTGATATCTTGGCAGATCTCTGACTGATGAGAAGAAACACATCACAAGCTCAGTACCTGGCACAGATTCACTGCTGTCTTGGAGAGAGTGAAAGTGATGATGATGAGGGTGCAGGCTGAGGATGTTTGTTCCACTCATGTTGGATGTTTGTTCCACTCATGTTGGATGTCAGTTGTCATAACTGCACATGTTGATTCATATACATCAATTCTTCAGGCAATGACAGTTCTGATACTGTGTTCAATGTGTCTCTTGCTTAACATTCAAGCTGCATGTTGATCTTTCCAAGAGCTCTGGAGAAGATTCTCAGGTATTTCAGCAGTGTGGAGCATTTTGCAGTGGCAGTGGAACACTTTGACAAAACATTAAATTGCATGTTTGGGCTGCTGTATCATTACAAATGTCATAACATCAGCAGTGTAGTAAACAGCTGCTAAATAATGCATGTACATTGTATAGTTTTCAAACCTACACTCAGTAAATCTAATCATTTGTTTTACAATCTGCACAACCCAGAAAACTGAATCATCTATCAAAGCAGTACATCATTATAAGTCTGCAGAGTTCAGATGCAAAAAATCGGTATTACATCTTTGTTACTTGTTTCATCTCTAGACTAAAATAAAGCTTTCAAGGATAAAATACAAATATGCAATATACAGATTCACAAAGTTTCAAACATTCACCAATATTCATTAACCAATATTCATTAGCTGAATATAAACTGAGTTTGGGTCATAACCTGAACCGTCAGCTGAGGTTTGAAGCCCCAGTGACACCCTGAAGTTGGGTCATTCCAGGGTTCAGGTGCTAAAACCAACTATCCCTTAAATATTTGTAGTATCTAAATAAAATGTTCTGTTTAAACAATACAAACTTAAGAAAGCCCTGCTTAATTTAAAAGCACATGGATCAATCCACAATCTACTACATATGTAGTGTGCATGTATTTTAAATTAGCCTAAAGCCTAAAAGTCTAAGGTCTTAAGTCTAAATAAAATCCTGTAAAACAGCATCGTTCCTACATTGTAATGTCTAAATATGGTTGAAAGCAGAAGTGTAAGATCTGAGGATGTAAACCATAACACTGGTATACACCTGGTATTTCATTGTGGCATTGAGTAGTGACATTGCAATCATTTACCCAGTGTCTGAACAAATGATGTCAATTCCTGTATAATGACTACATAATAATAATAGAACACTCAGAAAGACATGTATGCAAATTGAGTACATATTACATGTAAAAATACTGAGCTTGCATTCTACAGATTACAAAATGGTGGTTTGGGTTGGGATTGTAGGAAAGGAGGTAAATGAAGAATTATGTGTACAAGCTGTGCTTGATCATCAATAAAAACATCATGAGTGTGATGGTCAGCCAAAACCACTGGCAAAGACAGAAGAGCTATGAGGTTTAGCTACATCCAATTCGGCATAGTTTTCAATGGCCACTGACGCTAGACAGGAATATAAATTTGATCACAAATGCATTTTTTTACAAATAATATTTTCAATGGTGATGTTTTCATTTGTTGGCAAGGTCAGATCTGCACAATGTGAACAAAAATGGTTTAGCCATAATAATAACTTATACATTTCTGGTATTGAGAGAAAAAAATATTTGATAATGGGTGAAAAAAATATTCGATAATGGGAAAAAAATTTCTTTGATAATGGCAGAAAAAAATATTTGATGCCATATTTATCTTGCTGGCATGTTTCCATTGTTTATATAAAGTAGGTCAAAGATTACAATCGGAATCAGTCTGGTGGTAAGAGGAAGACATGTCCCCACTTTGCCATCATGGATGAAGTCCTTGGTTGCAGGCTAATGATTGAACCAGGGGAGATGCTATGTGATACAGCTGACATGCCAGGGACTTCTATAGAGGCCAATGATGATGAAGACCACGTCAACTCCATAAACTCCACAGATCCAGAAAAAGAAGAAGACCAGCAGTCCACCCACTGCCAGCATTCACAAGAAGGCAAAGCACCAAAAGGTTGAGGAAATAATGCACAATGCATTGACAGCCTTTGCTGAGCAACAAGCGACAACAAATAAACAGATGAAGGAGTGGGAGGAGCGACAGATGGAAAGAGAGTGCGAGAGGGAAAATATTCATCGCCGGGAAGATCGCGAACACGACATCTGGCTGATTGGTCAGTTGATTGCCCAACTTGGAAGAAGCTTCATGAATGAAGGCAACACACATGCTTCAAATGGGGGCTCATTCTACCATGTTATTTTATCATGGCCAGTTCTACATGTAAATTGTCTCTTCAGAACATTTGTAGACTCTGTGGAAAAGAAGGGGCTGTGCAAGTTGGCAGGAGACCACATAATAAAGACGCCTATACGTCGTACACGAGTATTATTCAAAGAACCCTTAACATTGACATAACATGTGTACATCCACCATTCATTTATCACAGCTGTGAGAGGAAGTTGAAGATCTGGTGGGACAAAGAAAATCGCCACAAGAAGGACAACATATGCAACATTAATGTTCCGCAACTTGTTGAAGTAGGCTGCCCGCATTGCATCTCATCGGTCTCATCATTTGAAGATATTGCAACATGGCAAAACTTGGTGGCATGGCAGCTAGAGGCCAAACTTCAGACAAGCCATGAAAATGTGGACTGATGAGCAGCCATGTCCTATGGTCCGGAAACTGGCAGATACGTCATGGGAGTTATTTGTTTGTAACATCAGAGTTTTATCTGGAAGCTCTGCACTTGAGGGCCTACCCGCTCATCTTGAGGACACTGCCAGCATTGTTTCCCTCATACATGTCGTCGCCAACACGAATGTCAGTGTTGGCGTCGATGACTTTCCTGCATTGGTGAAATCCAAATATGGAATGAAGGGAGAAATACCCATTACTATAACCGGGATTCCGGGAACGATGATAGATCTCCAGCTTATGAACTAACTGAAACACTGAAACACTGAAATAACAGTGAAAGTTTCCCACAATGCATGTGCTCCACACTATATCGTCCTCTTTTTCTCTTAGCAGCGACGGTGAATACACGCTTTCCCGGACAGCTCGGTCCTATGTTGATTTCTCCGCCTTGTTTCGTTAAGTATTCCTTGAGTATTCTATTAAATAAAGATTTATAGTTGATTTGATCGCAGACTCTGGTTGTGCAGGCTGGCCTCGCTAGCCACTCTAGCACACTGCTCCAAAATAGTAGAATTTGTGCGAAGGTCTGCTAAGGCAAAATATTCCCTGGCAGAAGAGCAGATGAAGCTGGAGGTCCCAGGCCACAGACTAATACAAGATTAGCCAACAAGATAAGGCTCGACACACGATATGCTTGAATGCATACTTAAGCAGCAACAGCCTATTTGCAACCTATTTGTTAAAACCAAGCAGAAGGATCTGGATCTATCCAACAAATAAGTGGCCGTTGCAGAGAAAATTGTTCAAGTTTTGAAGCCCTTCAAGGATGTCACAGAGTCTTTGTCGGGGGAGTTATACGTGACTTTGTCTGGTGTAATACCAGCTTTGAGCTACCTGGAAAATGTCATCCAACCACAAGACTAAGAAATCCACAAAATCAGACCCCTGAAAGAAATGATGCTTGAGAAACTTGAACAATATTACAACTCACCCTCCCAGCATGAGTTATTATTGATGGCAAAGTTTCTTAATGGCAGATACAAGAAGATGTCATTCCTGCCACCAGGCAGAGCCAGGGTGGTAGACATCGCCACGCGTCAAGTAACAACAGCCATTGAAGAAGAAGAGGAACTCTGACATATTGAAGCCGGCCAATCAACTTCAACAATGTTAAGGAGCAAATTAAGCATGTGGTGAAATACTTCAGGAACAATCACTTTTGCTTTGGCACAATATCGCCAACATGGATGCACAAAGCTACCGATGCCACAAGATGTGAGATGGAACACTATGTGTGATTGTTTAGAATTGTAAACGGTTCTATAGATGTTGATTATCATTGTTGTTCTTTTTGGACATTCATTCCCAGCTAGGCTCTTAAGACACTCCCGAGACCAATGGAAAGAGATTTCAGTGATACTTGGATTAAATGATACTTTTACCAATTTTGTGGAAGGTCATCCTGGACTGACCTATGCCCGTATCTTTGATAATTTGCCACACTATCTCACCAAACTGAAGTCAAATTCAATAGACATATTGTTACTTGATATAGGGACAAATGATTTGTGTCCAAAATACTTTTAATTTACACACGATTAGCCTGTTAATCTAGTGTTAATTTCACTTCGTTTGCAGGTTGGGCCCAAAGAGGTAGTTTCCCTGAATGATGGGGAATTCCAGGCACTACGTGTAATGCGAATTGGGGATAGAGCCCGTATCAGGCGGCGCTGTCAAGAGGCTCTCCGTGGTATTTTTGGGCTGATACAACTTGATTTTGCTGAACAAATACGAAGAGGGGCAGCACATAAACATAGGTTATCAATACCTTATTCAGGCTGTTTTGGAATTGATAATAAAAGATAGAAATCAGACTGATTTGCCAAAGAAAGATCTAACCTCAGAACCGCAACTCATTTCCAATAATGAAAAATAAGTCTATGTTATGTTGCTGGCTATGTACCTTATGCATTGTATAAGAATTTCAATAATCAAATGAATGAGACAGCAACAATATTTTGTAAATTTCTAAAATCATGGCAAGCTTGTTGTATGTTCTAATAGTGCAAAGACATTTTTGGAATATACCAACCAGTGGATAGAAATGCAGAATAGAGGTGGGCTCTTCCATGTACATGTACCTGATGATGTGTACAAGCTTTTTCACACAATGGAGCTGGAAACCAGAAAAATACTTACTAATGCTAATTTGTATACATTACCCATGGTGAATATATACAATCAATAAAAGTCAGTGATAAAATACAGGAACATCATAGGGTACACACATATTGTGCAGCTTGACGCAAGGTAAAATCAGTGGAGAGAACTCTGAGAAACTCTTAGATATAGTTACCGGTATTAGAAAATGGATAACGATAAACTGGGCCAAATCCAAGCTTAAAGACAGCTTCCCAGGCGCAGTTCTCCGGGGGGGGGGGGGGGGGGGGGGAGACAGAATCTGGCGATGACAGACACAGTTGATGAATATTTCGGCAACAATAAGTCGAGTCACGTATCAGATGATGCCAGCCAGAGTAGAATATTCCTATCAAAGAAGAGTTTCTAAGAATACTGGAAGGTGGGAGAAAAAGAAAAATAGACCCACTAAAGAATCCAGCCTACACTCCAATCATGGCATAGAAAGTAATGAAGAATCAGGCAATGACATAGTATACAAATAATGAATGTTTATGAGTGGAATGGTAAAAATAATTTCATGAGGTGACAGATGGACTGTTCCATTTCACGAGGCGAAGCCGAGTGGAATGGACCAGTCCATCTGTCACCGAATGAAATTATTTTTTCCATTCTACGAATGTGAAACATTCATTATTTGTTTTATATAACATCTAAGTAGATCTTTGTCATTTGATTTTGATTGGAGGATAACATTTTAAGAGTTAGCGAGACAAAAAAAGCTTAAAATCTTGGCAAACTATATTGCTCTTATTACAGTAACGCGCGTACGTTGCACACCAACGCGTACGCGCGCACGCAGTGACAAATAAATGGAACGCCGCTTGACCAATCACGTATTAGAGTCCCTGGCGTGCAATGGTACAAATCGGATGGCACCAAAAATGCACGGTGGATGGTACAAATTTCAACGGTTGTGACGTAAGCCATGAATTGGTCTATTTATCAAATACCACGTGACATACAATCCTCCAATCAAATGACAAGGATCTACTAAGGTGTTATATAAACACAGATGACGAATATATCGGTAACAATGAGTCGAGTTAGGCATCAGATGATGCCGGCCGGAGTAGGACATTCCTATCAGTTGATATCAGTTGGTAAAGGTTCAAATGCTGTTATCAGCTATATGCACATGACTTCTTCCAGAACTTTTGACTTAGTGAAGAAGAAATTTACCTACATTGCGACAACTGTGGAGGACAAAATAAGATCTTTTTACTTTAACTTATTTTTGTATGTTGCTTGTGTGTTTTTTTTTATTTATTTTTTTAATAATTGGCCTGAGGGCCACGATAAGTGTGAAATAAACTAATAACAATACCAAAACCAAAACATAGTTAACATACATGTACCATCACATATCCAGAGCCTTGTCGACCAAGATGGCTCCAAATTACCACCAGATCAGCATCAGCATGGCCCCCAATGAACATGCAGTTTAACTTTTCACATATCCCAAACAAGGCAAGAAAAATGACCTCCCAACACTGCACTCCCAATTTTGATCCATTAAGGGCAAACAATCAAATTTCTTTTACCTTATGTTCACGCAAATGGATGGTTTTTGAAAGAAGACCAGTTGGGCATACATGTGGTTGCGTACTTCAAGTTCCAGTAAACTTATGAACAAATTGTTGACTTCTGCCAAGAATTCAATGCAGTTTTGGGACAAGCTAAGGGAAGGAGAAGTGTCAACTGATATATGCTTCACAGACCACCCTTCCTTTGAGGCAGTTTGCCTCAACCCATGCACTCTGCAGACTGCATACATGCAATATAGGCAGCAGTATGGTGCAAGAGCCATGGTGGCAGATGAGTTGAGGTGAGCACATAAAACATATTTCCTATTTTGTAAAACAAGGATTGAAATAGGGCTAATAGGCCTATCGTTGTAGAATACCAAAATTCATACACACAATCGCAAAATCAAACATCATTTGTGATGACTACTTTTTGTGTTGCCATATGAGGCTCCTGTATTATTTCATGCTGCAGTTGCGGACATGGCAAAAGGGGAGGAGACAGAATTTGACTCTGTCCAATTCTTCATCAAGAGGTTTCCCTGTTTACACCTAAGTTCTCAGGACACAGACAAGGTGTGGAGACAGTTTATGGCCTTCTATTAGTTCCAAACAGATGATGAGCCACAAAGCATAACAAGTTGTGATAGAGCAGAAACACATGATGAACCAATACAAAGATGGTAATAGGCAGCTCAAATACAGCCTCTTGTCCTCTGATAGAGCAGAAACACATGATGAGCCAATACAAAGATGGTAATAGGCAGCTCAAATACAGCCTCTTGTCCTCTGATAGAGCAGAAACACATGATGAGCCAATAAAAAGATGGCAATAGGCAGCTCAAATACAGCCTCTTGTCCTCTGATAGAGCAGAAACACACGATGAGCCAATAAAAAGATGGCAATAAGCAGCTCAAATACAGCCTCTTGTCCTCTGATAGAGCAGAAACACATGATGAGCCAATAAAAAGATGGCAATAAGCAGCTCAAATACAGCCTCTTGTCCTCTGATAGAGCAGAAACACATGATGAGCCAATGAAAAGATGGCAATAAGCAGCTCAAATACAGCCTCTTGTCCTCTGATAGAGCAGAAACACACGATGAGCCAATAAAAAGATGGCAATAAGCAGCTCAAATACAGCCTCTTGTCCTCTGATAGAGCAGAAACACATGATGAGCCAATGAAAAGATGGCAATAAGCAGCTCAAATACAGCCTCTTGTCCTCTGATAGAGCAGAAACACACGATGAGCCAATAAAAAGATGGCAATAAGCAGCTCAAATACAGCCTCTTGTCCTCTGATAGAGCAGAAACACATGATGAGCCAATACAAAGATGGCAATAAGCAGCTCAAATACAGCCTCTTGTCCTCTGATAGAGAAGAAACACATGATGAGCCAATACAAAGATGGCAATAGGCAGCTCAAATACAGCCTCTTGTCCAAGTAGATGCTGGACATTCTCTGTACAGGGTGTCCCAGAAAAAACGAAACCGAGATTCGTCAGTGTTTAATCCTATTTTAATTTCACTTTTGAATAAAAAATGACACATATCTGGAAAGCTTATTTCCTCAGCTTTCATTTGATACCATTCATATGATACATACTTCACGCATGAGTGAGTAAAGACAAAATGAAGCAAGGTTATCAAAAAGTAATTTGCACAACGATATTTTGATTTTAAAGAATCAATCACATTTCTAAAAACTACATTTCCTGGCCTTTCAAATGATGCCTCAGTCAAGAAAAATGAGCAAGGGATGACAGAGATATCTGCCTATAAATATGGATTGAATTTTCATTGTTTTTTTTTTTTTTCAAATCCTTTTTCACACCTTTTTCACATGAAAGGATGCGGAGATTAAATAAACTTGTTATGATTAATCACACAATCTTGATTAATTATTGATACATCTAGAAAGCTTTTTAGTTCCCCCTCTTCAATTACATACCCCTCATGAGATTCATACTTCACGCATGTGTGAATAAAAAGAATAGAAAAGAAAGACTTAGTGAATAAATCCGGGCTAGAAAGAAGGAATGGGAGGATGGCAGGGGTTTTAACACTTACGTTCCTAATGGACATAATGGATCCGCATCCATTCATGCAAACAAATCGGTCAGGTATAAACGAAGGATTTGAAAAACATGAATTTTCAATCCATTTTAAAGGCAGATATCTCTGTCATCCCTTGCTCATTTTCCTTGACTGAGGTATCATTTGAAAGGCCAGGAGATGTAGTTTCTAGAAATGTGATTGATTCTTTAAAATAAAAATATCGTTGTGCAAATCACTTTTTGATAGCCTTGCTTCATATTGTCTTTGCTCACTCATGCGTGAAGTAAGGATCATATGAATGGTACCAAATGAAAGCTGACGAAATAAGCTTTCCAGATATGTATCATTTTTCAATCAAAAATGAAATTAAAATAGGATTAAACACAGACGAATCTCGGTTTCGTTTTTTCTGGGACACCCTGTATATTTCACTCCAATGCCGACTGTAAGAGGTAATACTCAGCCTTGTCACAAAAAAAGACTGAATTTCTCCTTTGCTTTCATTACACTTTTTCATATTTTGTACTTGACAAGGCCATTGTAACTTTAAGGTTTAAGACACCTTCACTCTGACTCAAAATTGTGTATTTTCTCCTGTTTTGTTACTTTTACGGTAACAGACTGGTGCTATGTCTACGGAATACAAACAAACAGCAACAAACTACCGGTATACAAATATTTCCTAAGCCTGAAACGCTTCTTTAAGTTTCTTCAGCTGGAGGAGGACCAAGCTGACTTCCTCCACCTGAAGCAATCGGAAATAAAAGTCGCTCATCTTGCTTATCCCAACCGATTCCTAAGTCGCTCTTCTTGCTTATCCCAACCGATTCCTAAGTCGCTCTTCTTGCTTATCCCAACTGATTCAAAAGTCGCTCTTCTTGCTTATCCCAACCGATTCCTAAGTCGCTCATCTTGCTTATCCCAACCGATTCCTAAGTCGCTCATCTTGCTTATCCCAACTGATTCAAAAGTCGCTCTTCTTGCTTATCCCAACTGATTCAAAAGTCGCTCATCTTGCTTATCCCAACCGATTCCTAAGTCGCTCTTCTTGCTTATCCCAACCGATTCCTAAGTCGCTCATCTTGCTTATCCCAACTGATTCAAAAGTCGCTCATCTTGCCTATCCCAACCGATTCCTAAGTCGCTCATCTTGCTTATCCCAACTGATTCAAAAGTCGCTCATCTTGCTTATCCCAACTGATTCAAAAGTCGCTCTTCTTGCTTATCCCAACTGATTCAAAAGTCGGTCATCTTGCTTATCCCAACCGATTCCTAAGTCGCTCATCTTGCTTATCCCAACTGATTCAAAAGTCGCTCTTCTTGCTTATCCCAACTGATTCAAAAGTCGCTCATCTTGCTTATCCCAACCGATTCCTAAGTCGCTCATCTTGCTTATCCCAACTGATTCAAAAGTCGCTCTTCTTGCTTATCCCAACTGATTCAAAAGTCGCTCATCTTGCTTATCCCAACCGATTCCTAAGTCACTCATCTTGCTTATCCCAACCAATTCGCAAGTCGCTCATCTTGTTTATCCCAACTGATTTAAAAGTCGCTCATCTTGCTTATCGTGAAAGATGCCGATTACCAGAAACCAAGAAAGTCAAAAGCCTTCCGCTGTAGAGCATCCCTGTATAAGTTGTCAGCAGGAAGTGACTGGAAGACACCATGCCATTGATTGTGATGTCTGTGGCAGATGGCAGCATCGTAAATGCTGTGCAAGTAAGTAATGTTCATTTCATGTGTACAACTATGGTCTCTGAATTTCCATTTGCAATATTAGGGTTCTTCAAAGTTCAAGCAAATTTTCTTGAGAAAATTTTCACGAGCAATCCCGTCAATTTGTTACGGGGAACATGTTCATTAGTTTTCAATTTTACATGTTTACGCTTGAGATAAATTATAGATGTTTTCCCAACAAATATGACAAAATGTATATAGCAGAGTCAAAACAAATAATCTGCCAACCTTGCAAATGGAATGAAATCATCATTTTATTCTTAATCGCCATGTGAGTTTTACTCATATAGGTGGAATAATGATAAGAAGTTCCCATACAAGGACCCTGTATTATTTCATGCTGCAGTTGCTGACATGGCAAAAGGGGAGGAGACAGAATTTGCCTCTGTTCAATTCTTCATCAAGAGGTTTCCCTGTTTACACCTAAATTCTCAGGACACAGACAAGGTGGGGAGACAGTTTATGGCCTTCTATTAGTTCCAAACAGATGATGAGCCACAAAGCATAACAAGTTGTGATAGAGCAGAAACACATGATGAGCCAATAAAAAGATGGCAATAAGCAGCTCAAATACAGGCTCTTGTCATCTGATAGAGCAGAAACACACGATGAGCCAATACAAAGATGGCAATAAGCAGCTCAAATACAGCCTCTTGTCCTCTGATAGAGCAGAATCACATGATGAGCCAATACAAAGATGGCAATAGGCAGCTCAAATACAGCCTCTTGTCCTCTGATAGAGCAGAAACACACGATGAGCCAATACAAAGATGGCAATAAGCAGCTCAAATACAGGCTCTTGTCCTCTGATAGAGCAGAAACACATGATGAGCCAATAAAAAGATGGCAATAAGCAGCTCAAATACAGCCTCTTGTCCTCTGATAGAGCAGAAACACATGATGAGCCAATACAAAGATGGCAATAAGCAGCTCAAATACAGCCTCTTGTCCTCTGATAGAGCAGAAACACACGATGAGCCAATAAAAAGATGGCAATAAGCAGCTCAAATACAGCCTCTTGTCCTCTGATAGAGCAGAAACACATGATGAGCCAATACAAAGATGGCAATAAGCAGCTCAAATACAGCCTCTTGTCCTCTGATAGAGCAGAAACACACGATGAGCCAATAAAAAGATGGCAATAAGCAGCTCAAATACAGCCTCTTGTCCTCTGATAGAGCAGAAACACACGATGAGCCAATAAAAAGATGGCAATAAGCAGCTCAAATACAGCCTCTTGTCCTCTGATAGAGCAGAAACACACGATGAGCCAATACAAAGATGGCAATAGGCAGCTCAAATACAGCCTCTTGTCCTCTGATAGAGCAGAAACACACGATGAGCCAATAAAAAGATGGCAATAGGCAGCTCAAATACAGGCTCTTGTCCTCTGATAGAGCAGAAACACATGATGAGCCAATACAAAGATGGCAATAAGCAGCTCAAATACAGCCTCTTGTCCTCTGATAGAGCAGAAACACATGATGAACCAATACAAAGATGGCAATAAGCAGCTCAAATACAGCCTCTTGTCCTCTGATAGAGCAGAAACACACGATGAGCCAATAAAAAGATGGCAATAAGCAGCTCAAATACAGCCTCTTGTCCTCTGATAGAGCAGAATCACATGATGAGCCAATACAAAGATGGCAATAGGCAGCTCAAATACAGCCTCTTGTCCTCTGATAGAGCAGAAACACACGATGAGCCAATACAAAGATGGCAATAAGCAGCTCAAATACAGGCTCTTGTCCTCTGATAGAGCAGAAACACATGATGAGCCAATAAAAAGATGGCAATAGGCAGCTTAAATACAGCCTCTTGTCCTCTGATAGAGCAGAAACACACGATGAGCCAATACAAAGATGGCAATAGGCAGCTTAAATACAGCCTCTTGTCCTCTGATAGAGCAGAAACACATGATGAGCCAATACAAAGATGGCAATAAGCAGCTCAAATACAGCCTCTTGTCCTCTGATAGAGCAGAAACACACGATGAGCCAATAAAAAGATGGCAATAAGCAGCTCAAATACAGCCTCTTGTCCTCTGATAGAGCAGAAACACATGATGAGCCAATACAAAGATGGCAATAAGCAGCTCAAATACAGCCTCTTGTCCTCTGATAGAGCAGAAACACACGATGAGCCAATAAAAAGATGGCAATAAGCAGCTCAAATACAGCCTCTTGTCCTCTGATAGAGCAGAAACACACGATGAGCCAATAAAAAGATGGCAATAAGCAGCTCAAATACAGCCTCTTGTCCTCTGATAGAGCAGAAACACACGATGAGCCAATACAAAGATGGCAATAGGCAGCTCAAATACAGCCTCTTGTCCTCTGATAGAGCAGAAACACACGATGAGCCAATAAAAAGATGGCAATAGGCAGCTCAAATACAGGCTCTTGTCCTCTGATAGAGCAGAAACACACGATGAGCCAATAAAAAGATGGCAATAAGCAGCTCAAATACAGCCTCTTGTCCTCTGATAGAGCAGAAACACACGATGAGCCAATACAAAGATGGCAATAAGCAGCTCAAATACAGCCTCTTGTCCTCTGATAGAGCAGAAACACACGATGAGCCAATAAAAAGATGGCAATAGGCAGCTCAAATACAGCCTCTTGTCCTCTGATAGAGCAGAAACACACGATGAGCCAATAAAAAGATGGCAATAGGCAGCTCAAATACAGCCTCTTGTCCTCTGATAGAGCAGAAACACACGATGAGCCAATACAAAGATGGCAATAAGCAGCTCAAATACAGCCTCTTGTCCTCTGATAGAGCAGAAACACATGATGAGCCAATAAAAAGATGGCAATAAGCAGCTCAAATACAGGCTCTTGTCATCTGATAGAGCAAAAACACACGATGAGCCAATACAAAGATGGCAATAGGCAGCTCAAATACAGCCTCTTGTCCTCTGATAGAGCAGAAACACACGATGAGCCAATACAAAGATGGCAATAAGCAGCTCAAATACAGCCTCTTGTCCTCTGATAGAGAAGAAACACATGATGAGCCAATACAAAGATGGCAATAAGCAGCTCAAATACAGCCTCTTGTCCTCTGATAGAGCAGAAACACACGATGAGCCAATAAAAAGATGGCAATAGGCAGCTTAAATACAGCCTCTTGTCCTCTGATAGAGCAGAAACACACGATGAGCCAATACAAAGATGGCAATAGGCAGCTCAAATACAGCCTCTTGTCCTCTGATAGAGCAGAAACACACGATGAGCCAATACAAAGATGGCAATAGGCAGCTCAAATACAGGCTCTTGTCCTCTGATAGAGCAGAAACACATGATGAGCCAATAAAAAGATGGCAATAAGCAGCTCAAATACAGGCTCTTGTCATCTGATAGAGCAGAAACACACGATGAGCCAATACAAAGATGGCAATAAGCAGCTCAAATACAGCCTCTTGTCCTCTGATAGAGCAGAAACACATGATGAGCCAATACAAAGATGGCAATAAGCAGCTCAAATACAGGCTCTTGTCCTCTGATAGAGAAGAAACACATGATGAGCCAATACAAAGATGGCAATAAGCAGCTCAAATACAGGCTCTTGTCATCTGATAGAGCAGAAACACACGATGAGCCAATACAAAGATGGCAATAAGCAGCTCAAATACAGCCTCTTGTCCTCTGATAGAGCAGAAACACACGATGAGCCAATACAAAGATGGCAATAAGCAGCTCAAATACAGCCTCTTGTCCTCTGATAGAGAAGAAACACACGATGAGCCAATAAAAAGATGGCAATAGGCAGCTTAAATACAGCCTCTTGTCCTCTGATAGAGCAGAAACACATGATGAGCCAATGAAAAGATGGCAATAAGCAGCTCAAATACAGCCTCTTGTCCTCTGATAGAGCAGAAACACACGATGAGCCAATAAAAAGATGGCAATAAGCAGCTCAAATACAGCCTCTTGTCCTCTGATAGAGCAGAAACACATGATGAGCCAATACAAAGATGGCAATAAGCAGCTCAAATACAGCCTCTTGTCCTCTGATAGAGAAGAAACACATGATGAGCCAATACAAAGATGGCAATAGGCAGCTCAAATACAGCCTCTTGTCCAAGTAGATGCTGGACATTCTCTGTACAGGGTGTCCCAGAAAAAACGAAACCGAGATTCGTCAGTGTTTAATCCTATTTTAATTTCACTTTTGAATAAAAAATGACACATATCTGGAAAGCTTATTTCCTCAGCTTTCATTTGATACCATTCATATGATACATACTTCACGCATGAGTGAGTAAAGACAATATGAAGCAAGGTTATCAAAAAGTAATTTGCACAACGATATTTTGATTTTAAAGAATCAATCACATTTCTAAAAACTACATTTCCTGGCCTTTCAAATGATGCCTCAGTCAAGAAAAATGAGCAAGGGATGACAGAGATATCTGCCTATAAATATGGATTGAATTTTCATTGTTTTTTTTTTTTTCAAATCCTTTTTCACACCTTTTTCACATGAAAGGATGCGGAGATTAAATAAACTTGTTATGATTAATCACACAATCTTGATTAATTATTGATACATCTAGAAAGCTTTTTAGTTCCCCCTCTTCAATTACATACCCCTCATGAGATTCATACTTCACGCATGTGTGAATAAAAAGAATAGAAAAGAAAGACTTAGTGAATAAATCCGGGCTAGAAAGAAGGAATGGGAGGATGGCAGGGGTTTTAACACTTACGTTCCTAATGGACATAATGGATCCGCATCCATTCATGCAAACAAATCGGTCAGGTATAAACGAAGGATTTGAAAAACATGAATTTTCAATCCATTTTAAAGGCAGATATCTCTGTCATCCCTTGCTCATTTTCCTTGACTGAGGTATCATTTGAAAGGCCAGGAGATGTAGTTTCTAGAAATGTGATTGATTCTTTAAAATAAAAATATCGTTGTGCAAATCACTTTTTGATAGCCTTGCTTCATATTGTCTTTGCTCACTCATGCGTGAAGTAAGGATCATATGAATGGTACCAAATGAAAGCTGACGAAATAAGCTTTCCAGATATGTATCATTTTTCAATCAAAAATGAAATTAAAATAGGATTAAACACAGACGAATCTCGGTTTCGTTTTTTCTGGGACACCCTGTATATTTCACTCCAATGCCGACTGTAAGAGGTAATACTCAGCCTTGTCACAAAAAAAGACTGAATTTCTCCTTTGCTTTCATTACACTTTTTCATATTTTGTACTTGACAAGGCCATTGTAACTTTAAGGTTTAAGACACCTTCACTCTGACTCAAAATTGTGTATTTTCTCCTGTTTTGTTACTTTTACGGTAACAGACTGGTGCTATGTCTACGGAATACAAACAAACAGCAACAAACTACCGGTATACAAATATTTCCTAAGCCTGAAACGCTTCTTTAAGTTTCTTCAGCTGGAGGAGGACCAAGCTGACTTCCTCCACCTGAAGCAATCGGAAATAAAAGTCGCTCATCTTGCTTATCCCAACCGATTCCTAAGTCGCTCTTCTTGCTTATCCCAACCGATTCCTAAGTCGCTCTTCTTGCTTATCCCAACTGATTCAAAAGTCGCTCTTCTTGCTTATCCCAACCGATTCCTAAGTCGCTCATCTTGCTTATCCCAACCGATTCCTAAGTCGCTCATCTTGCTTATCCCAACTGATTCAAAAGTCGCTCTTCTTGCTTATCCCAACTGATTCAAAAGTCGCTCATCTTGCTTATCCCAACCGATTCCTAAGTCGCTCTTCTTGCTTATCCCAACCGATTCCTAAGTCGCTCATCTTGCTTATCCCAACTGATTCAAAAGTCGCTCATCTTGCCTATCCCAACCGATTCCTAAGTCGCTCATCTTGCTTATCCCAACTGATTCAAAAGTCGCTCATCTTGCTTATCCCAACTGATTCAAAAGTCGCTCTTCTTGCTTATCCCAACTGATTCAAAAGTCGGTCATCTTGCTTATCCCAACCGATTCCTAAGTCGCTCATCTTGCTTATCCCAACTGATTCAAAAGTCGCTCTTCTTGCTTATCCCAACTGATTCAAAAGTCGCTCATCTTGCTTATCCCAACCGATTCCTAAGTCGCTCATCTTGCTTATCCCAACTGATTCAAAAGTCGCTCTTCTTGCTTATCCCAACTGATTCAAAAGTCGCTCATCTTGCTTATCCCAACCGATTCCTAAGTCACTCATCTTGCTTATCCCAACCAATTCGCAAGTCGCTCATCTTGTTTATCCCAACTGATTTAAAAGTCGCTCATCTTGCTTATCGTGAAAGATGCCGATTACCAGAAACCAAGAAAGTCAAAAGCCTTCCGCTGTAGAGCATCCCTGTATAAGTTGTCAGCAGGAAGTGACTGGAAGACACCATGCCATTGATTGTGATGTCTGTGGCAGATGGCAGCATCGTAAATGCTGTGCAAGTAAGTAATGTTCATTTCATGTGTACAACTATGGTCTCTGAATTTCCATTTGCAATATTAGGGTTCTTCAAAGTTCAAGCAAATTTTCTTGAGAAAATTTTCACGAGCAATCCCGTCAATTTGTTACGGGGAACATGTTCATTAGTTTTCAATTTTACATGTTTACGCTTGAGATAAATTATAGATGTTTTCCCAACAAATATGACAAAATGTATATAGCAGAGTCAAAACAAATAATCTGCCAACCTTGCAAATGGAATGAAATCATCATTTTATTCTTAATCGCCATGTGAGTTTTACTCATATAGGTGGAATAATGATAAGAAGTTCCCATACAAGGACCCTGTATTATTTCATGCTGCAGTTGCTGACATGGCAAAATGGCAGGAGACAGAATTTGACTCTGTCCAATTCTTCATCAAGAGGTTTCCCTGTTTACACCTAAGTTCTCAGGACACAGACAAGGTGGGGAGACAGTTTATGGCCTTCTATTAGTTCCAAACAGATGATGAGCCACAAAGCATAACAAGCTGTGATAGAGCAGAAACACATGATGAGCCAATAAAAAGATGGCAATAAGCAGATGAAATACAGCCTCTTGTCCTCTGATAGAGCAGAAACACATGATGAGCCAATAAAAAGATGTCAACAGGCAGCTCAAATACAGCCTCTTGTCCTCTGATAGAGCAGAAACACATGATGAGCCAATAAAAAGATGGCAATAGGCAGCTCAAATACAGCCTCTTGTCCTCTGATAGAGCAGAAACACATGATGAGCCAATACAAAGATGGCAATAAGCAGCTCAAATACAGCCTCTTGTCCTCTGATAGAGCAGAAACACACGATGAGCCAATAAAAAGATGGCAATAAGCAGCTGAAATACAGCCTCTTGTCCTCTGATAGAGCAGAAACACACGATGAGCCAATAAAAAGATGGCAATAGGCAGCTCAAATACAGCCTCTTGTCCTCTGATAGAGCAGAAACACATGATGAGCCAATGAAAAGATGGCAATAGGCAGCTCAAATACAGCCTCTTGTCCTCTGATAGAGCAGAAACACATGATGAGCCAATAAAAAGATGGCAATAAGCAGCTCAAATACAGCCTCTTGTCCTCTGATAGAGCAGAAACACATGATGAGCCAATACAAAGATGGCAATAAGCAGCTCAAATACAGCCTCTTGTCCTATGATAGAGCAGAAACACATGATGAGCCAATAAAAATATGGCAATAAGCAGCTCAAATACAGCCTCTTGTCCAAGTAGATGCTGGTCATTCTCTGTATATTTCACTCCAATGCTGACTGTAAGAGGTTATTCAGCCTTGTCGCAAAAAATAAGACTGAATTTCAAGCAAATGTGAAGACGGAGACCCTCAGCAGTTTAAATGTATTTCTAATGAGTCTTACCCTAATATGTATTATTTGTTATCATTGTTTCTGATCCATTGTAATTGTTTTAACAACCTTTTATGTACTATCATGACTATTATGATTTATGATTAATGCGATTAACTTAGGCCGCGTCCGAAACGCTGAAAATCGTTGAAAATGCCCCACGAACACCGCAGAAGGATGACTCAGCAAGAACTATTGAGCACCGTGATTGATGGTTCGATCTTTGGACTGGTGGAGTGTGATTCGGAGGTGCCAGAACGACTGAGGGATTTTTTCGCCGAGATGCCGCCAATCTTAAAAAATGTAGTCATTAGCAGGGAAGACATCGGTGAGCACATGAAAAGCTATGCTGAGCGAGAAGGAATAATGAAAACCCCACGCCTCAGTTTAATTGGGAGCATGCATGCATCTCGTCTCTTCTTCGCAACGCCACTTCTCAGATAGTACCTGAGCCATGGACTCGAGGTAACTCGCATCTACCAGGTGGTGCAGTTTGCCGAGTCTCCTTGTGTCTCGGTGACGCCGTGAGCAACGCAAGAAGAGAGGGGATGTCAATCCGACTGAAGCCATCATCGCCGATACCATGAAGCTTCTCGGTAATTCCGCTTATGGAAAAACTGTCACAAACCAAGAGAAACACTTGAACGTAAAAATTTGCACAAGCCCCGAGGAAGCAGCCAGAATGATCAACAACCCCCATTTCAGCACCCTTCACACATTAGAGGAGGGTCACCTCTACGAAGTTGAACTGAACAAAAAATCTGTGCACCTCAACCTTCCCCTCCACATTGGGTGTATCAATACGCAAAGCTCAAAATGCTACAATTTTATTATGATTTTCCCACGAAATTTATAGACTCTTCGGACTTCCAGCTCTGTGAGATGGATACTGACAACCTTGTGAATTTGGACAACCTCGTGAAACCTCATCTCAGGGACATCTATCAGCGAGAAAAGTGGGACTGGTTTCCACGGGATGATACACCTGCACACCGAGCCTATGATAAAAGAACACCGGGACTGTTCAAGGTACAGTGGGAGGGGGATGGGATTGTTGCCCTTTGTAGCAAGACGTATTACTGCTTCGGTGCGTCAGATAAGTGTAGTTGTAAGGGACTCAACAAAAAAACACTCAACAAAATAACAAGCGACATCACAAAAATGAACTACTTAGAGACACTTGAAACCCAACGGGCCGGCACAGGGGTGAATAGAGGCTTTTGTATGCGTCCGGATGGGATGTATACCTATCAACAGGTAAAAGCTGCATTTACCTTTATGTATCCCAAAAGACGAGTTGGTCAAGATGGTGTCTCTACAACTTATCTGGACTTGTGATAAAACATGCTAATTTGGTACTCTGACAAGTAAAGTGATTGATCATGATTAGGTTTGACCATTTGACCTCTTTTTTTTTTCTTTTTTTTTTTCCTTTTTTCAGTTTCATTTTAACTTTAACTTTTAACATTTTCCCCAGATATTGATGTACAGTCTAAAAGCGTTCGGAAACAAGCACTACAGAAGAGAAATGACTTTGGAAAGTGTGTGCCGCTGCCACGGCCTCCTAGAGTTCCAAACAACAATGTATGGGTCCAATCCATCACCAAGCCGGAGTCAACAGGCATCAACAAGCTATGCCCAATCTCCGGTCTCTATCCAAGCTTCCAAACACCAATCATCCCTTCCTCCGAACGCCAATCACCCGCTTCCGCATCAAGAGGCAAAAGAGGAGCTATCTCAGAGAGTAAAGTTATTAATTATCAGTTGTTAGGGGACTAAGATATTCACCCAAGAGATCATCAGGGATCCATCCCTCATCAATAGTATATGGTACAGCTGTACTCTTTGAAGATTGTCCACCAGTTACATTGCGTAAGGATGAGATTTGGGAATCCCTTTATAAGTAGAGTAGAATTGGAGGAGGAGGCCTCACATGTCAAATACCCAGTCCAATCTCACATTTAATTACTTACTTCAGTCTGTTGTCAACAGAGTTATTAAAGCTAGAAATGAGAAAGATTTACCACAGGAAGAGACGTTACAACAACATGCACATTACAGGCTACATTCCCTTCGAGTGATTCAGCGTTTTGAGGAAATAGGTATTCTTGCGGACAGATGGCAATCAGGCCACGTATGAATCGCTGTCATGTACGGATCATCGAGAAAACACATGATGATGATGATGAATCAACGGCAACTGATCTCCGTGCCAGTCCGTGGTGTACACAAGGAAAGTGTTTTCCTTAAAGAATAATTAAGAGGTGGAGAAGGTGCCTTAGATGGGTAAAGACTGGGGCAAAATACTGCCAACCGATTCGCCTGGAAAATAACCTTGCCTGCATTGAGTATGCAAAAAGATGCTTAGATACAAAAAACATTTTAAAGATATTGTGTTAAGCGATGAATCCTCTGTACAGATGGACCGCCACGCCACGAGGATAACATTTCGTAAGATTACCGATAAAGGCCGGAGAAAACTAAAGCCGCGGGCAAAACATCCAACCAAAGTTCATGTTTGGGAAGGCATCTCATGGCGTGCCAAAGCTCCTCGCTTTCCACTGGATTATGGAGAGAACTTTTTATACCGACTGAATACTCGAGGAGGGGTTGAAACCATTTGTGAACAGGCATTATCCAGACGGACACCGGTTCATGAAAGACAATGACCCAAAGGTACGCCTTCCACAATCATACTTTATTCAACCAAACAATTATTTTAGCCATGATGTTCAATCTAGTCCTATAATGATAATAACCTGAATGAATGTGGCAACAGGTAAACTAAACGAAATCATACGCATTGTACTGAAAACCCTTGCAAAAAAGACTGTAAGCAGATTACCAAGCATCGGCACAATTTCAGAAATTCGGCTGGAAGCAAGCCATTTGGCAGATATGGAGGTGGCATTGGCAATGAGTGAGAATCGTCCCGAAGATACCCTCAGCAACTGTATACATGGGGACAGAACTACGAAGTACCACAAGAAAACTGGCAAGTGTCCCTCCCTGATGGATCGTTGCGGTCAATGGGGCTCACCCAAATGGCAGCAGGAGACACAGAGGCAGTAGTTCAAGCTTACCAGGATCGAATCTGTGAGCTTGCAGTTGCTGTCTCATGTGTTGAAGGTACTAATACAGAAACTTTATATGAGGAAATGCTCTGCACTGTCAAAAGTGCCATGACTGACCAGGGACCCACCATGCCCCAGTTTGGTGATCGCCTGCAAATTATCAGGGAAGAGTTGCTCCCAAAGGTCACACCAAACTGGGAACAATTGCCAGATGACGTGAAGGCAAGTATGGGTCAATTCGGGCAGTTTTATTGCAAAAAACATACCTTGATCAACTTAGCCGAGGAAGCAAACCGGGTCCTGAAATCACTCAAGGACATTTCTACCAGTGGAAAAAATGCACACACCCTTCTTTTTACTTCAGAAGCAGCCTGTGCACCATGCGGTGGAGATAATGTTGGCCGTTCTGTAAGCTGTGTCGCCCGGCCGTACGCGTTGTGTGCCCCGCTCGGCTGTACATGCATACTCGCTGTGCAAGTGTTAGGTTTCGGTTTTTAGAGCTTCGGAATGGAACCGCTTTCATCTTCCGTGGAAAAAATGCACACACCCTTCTTTATACTTCAGAAGCAGCCTAGAGGACATATGTAGAAAAAAGGATAGAGGGACACTTGTGGAAAGGGATGAAGGTCTGAATGATATATGGGAAGAGATGTCGGTTACGGTGGCAGAGTACGAGAGAGAGTTGGAAGAAGCTGTAAAGGAGCAGAAGTTTGAAGAGGGATTTAAGAAGGTGCAGGAGGGTAGAAGAGGGAAAGGTGCTAGTCACCCCTGTGCTTTACCAGCTTGTCACCATCCTCTGTCATGAATATTTCTCGCCTGACAAGTGTAGTGTATTTTATTTGTTATATTAGGATGTACCAGATGAGGAGATTCACTGAGGACCAGTGAAATGGAGCCCTCACACCTGCTAGCTTTGTGGAGTGATGGTAACTTGAAGGGGGTCTGTGTGATCGGCAACGGAGTCCTCATTTCATGCAAAGAAACAGTGACAGACACTTTGCTTACAATCATAGCTGCAAAATTTAAGCCTTTAAATCAGCAGTGGTGCTGTTTGGTTTTAAGAACCATAGGGAAATGGCAGGTAGTGGAAAGGGACTAGGAAACACTGTACACAATGCAAGTTTTGCACAAAGACAATTTCGGAGACACGCGGGTATGGTGTACTATAAAGGACACCTATCTGTTATCGTCGTGCGTGTGGGGAGCTCCGTCGTGCGTGTGAGCAGAGCGTTGTGTTTGTGAGCAGAGCGTCGTGCGTGTGAGTAAAACCGTTGTGCCTGTGAGCAGCTCCGTCGTGTTTGTGAGCAGAGCGTCGTGCGTGTGAGTAAAACCGTCGTGCCTGTGAGCAGCTCCGTCGTGTTTGTGAGCAGAGCGTCGTGCCTGTGAGTAAAACCGTTGTGCGTGTGAGCAGCTCCGTCGTGTTTGTGAGCAGAGCGTAGTGCGTGTGAGTAAAACCGTCGTGCCTGTGAGCAGCTCCGTCGTGCGTGTGGGGAGGTCCGTCGTGCCTGTGAGTAAAACCGTCGTGCCTGTGAGCAGCTCCGTCGTGCGTGTGGGGAGGTCCGTCGTGCCTGTGAGTAAAACCGTCGTGCCTGTGAGCAGCTCCGTCGTGCGTGTGGGGAAGTCCGTCGTGCCTGTGAGTAAAACCGTCGTGCCTGTGAGCAGGTCCGTCGTGCCTGTAAGCAGGTCCGTCGTGCGTGTGGGGAGGTCCGTCGTGCCTGTGAGTAAAACCGTCGTGCCTGTGAGTAAAACCGTCGTGCCTGTGAGTAAAACCGTCGTGCCTGTGAGTAAAACTATCGTGCCTGTGAGTAAAACCGTCGTGCCTGTGAGTAAAACTGTCGTGCCTGTGAGTAAATTATTTTACTCGTCCAGGTGTTTTCGCCCAAAGCCTAGTCTAGCTTTAAAAATATTGGCTAACCTGCTTAGATTTTAAATGAAAAAATATATTTTATAGCTCACATAATATTTCAATGTTTATTTGAATGGGCCTCACGTTACTTAGAAACCTTTTGGAGAGTACTTTTTTAAAATAATTATTTACCACTGCAAACCTCTAAGAAGCCGTCTCTTGGTGGCGCTCTCCACCAAAACAAGTCTGCTTTCCGCGCTTGTTGCACGTCCGTGGCTAGGCTTGATATACAATTCGGAATGGACGACATTTTGACTGCGCTCGATTTGGAACATTTGTTGGACACATTTGTTGCAAATCATGTAAGTCACAGTATTACAATAAAGGTGATTGTGTAGTTTAGGACACCCATCCCCTTTTTATCAAAGAACATTAGATTTCAGCTCCAAGGCTCACATAAGTTTTTTACGATGTCACAGTAAGTATGTCAACACAATTAATAAGAGACACTGTTCTTATATTGGTATTCTTTTTCCAGGCCGAGCAATTTGTGTCAAAGTCGTTAAAAATATGGGTGTTCTTAACTACACAATCGCCACAGTAAACCTAGGTTTTGACCTCGGCATTTAGTGTCACATATAGAATAGTTTATTAGAATTTAATAAAGTTTTTCAGCTTTCAATCTAGGCATCATTAAACATGCAATGCGTACACATGCATGATTGCCAGGCCAGACATTATGGGCCTACCCAACACTAAACTTAAAATACTGTACATGTACGTAATACAAGTATGAATTGTAAATATAGTGCCTAGCTCTAGACAATTCTTAGATCCGATATAATAAAAAGGATGCATAAATGCCTGCCTGACTCAGATTATACACCAGAATCGTATGGAAGCTTTGTGTTCATACTGAAGCAGGTCCAAACTTACCAGGCGGGAGTGATTAACAGAATACCTGTAATGAGTTTACTTACGTTACGTGAACAGAGTTCCCAAGAAATTCAGCATCCATTATGTAGTCATGAGGAAAATTAAAGTATCTTGTTAATTATTTCATTAATTGAGGCCTGTATAGTTTATTTAAACACCACAACAAATAAAAAGTTGTAGACTCAAACAATATTTGGTTTACAATAAGAAACGAATCTAAAAAATATATCATATATTAACAAATTAATGAAATGCTGATTACAAATCACAAGTTACAATAAAATATATTTAAAAACACAGTTGCAAAGTCGTTTCAACAAACAGCCATTTATTTTAGGCATCATTAATATGGTATAATTTTTTTACTAAGTGTCTGCCTTCTTCCTTAGGTGACCCCAAGAGAAGCTACCTCTTTAACAGAAGCACAATTTGAACTGCTTGGAGTGACCAGGGTCGGTGACAGAGTCAGGATAAAACAGAAAAGTCAACAGTTCATTGACAGTAAGGGAGAAAGTAAATCACTTAAATAAATACAGTGTGCATTTGTGATTTGTTTCGATGAGCTATAAAAAACGCTTACCCTCGTACTGATGCAGTCTAATTGTTCTCTACAAATAATAATCCACTTACAAATCAGTAATGTGTTTTTAATTGACACTGAAATTGCTTTTTCTTGTCTTTGTAGGATAAGTGTGCATGTGATTCTGTTGTAATTTTATATTTTTTTATTTGTTCTTTTCCAGAGCAAGCAAGCTCTGTGCCAGTCTTGCAGAGGCTAAGAAACATGGTGAAAAGCAAACGGCAAGAGAAATTGACAGGAAAGTCACAAGCAAAATCTCTGAAAATCTACACAGGATGGAAGCATCAACAATCGTGCTCAAAGAAACCAAAGTTGGTTACAGCTGGAAGTGGAGATGGATCTATGACACTAGACGTATCAAGAGATGCCTCCCTGAGTGACATTAAGGATCGATTTCTGAATCTCTACTTCCCTAATGGAATCAGCAAAGCAACTGAGATGCAGATAACTTCCCTGGATGTAAAACTCACCACTTTCAGCGGGGACGAGTTGCCACAGACTATCGGCAACATGCCATTTTGTTTCTCAGAGTTTGTGACACTTATCAAGACCCATCCTGTTCGAATTTACCTTCAGACTTGTTACAAGCATGAGGTAATTTAAAAATGCTTGAGTATATTCATTCTTTTTGATTTGTGTTTTGTCCCTGTAGTTAACTCTGTGTGAATTAGTATGTACAATTGTTCAAGTAATATGTTGAAGCAAAACATGTCTTTCTCCTTTTGTGTTAGTCCCCATGAAACAGTGAAGGCAATACTGCATAAACACATGGATAACAAAACCGGAGGCACAACAACAATGATTATCAACAGAAAGCGTGTACTGCATTCGACACTCCTTGCAACAGCTAGTACACTGCAAAATTATTGGTCAATTTAAATGTTGGGCAAACATCTGTTGGTTAAACTTGATGTATGTTGGTTAAATCGTTTGTTTGCCCAATACATTTTTGCGTCGTTTACCAACTATTGGTTACTGTTTATCACGGTAAAAGCGGAACTCGCGGCGTGAGAATAAACTTGCCCATGCTCGAATGTATCATTTGTATCGTTATTGCATGTAATTTGGCATGTAACGTGTGCACAATCTTTTATAAAGTGCATTTCAATCTTTGTTTTTATAAATCACCATAGTTTGCCTTGCTTTTAAGGATCTAGGTAATATTTAATTAATTATTGTTAATCACTTAAAATCTTATGTGGCGGACTTGGATCAAGTTTATTACACCATAACTTTTTAACCAACGCCATGGGCAAAGTTGCCGGGCCGGCCGCGCGCAATTAATACATAATACACTACATGTAATGTACGTATGGATGCAGTGTACACTGTATGTGGATCTGACCCAACGTGAAACATCATGGGAGACGTCGACGTTAAAATTGAAGATCTTCTGTGGGAATGGGGCCTTGAAAGCCTCGCTCAAACGTTCTCAGGTAATGAAGTTTGGTTTAGCATACTGTAGAACTATCACCAGTCTAATATCAAAACAGTAGCTGACATCAGTCATTTGGTAATTTTGTCAGGATCATGCAAGCGTTATGCGTACATAATGTATGCAGTAATTAGGCCCTATTATTACAGGCCACCCACAATTAGGCATACCATGGGTTCTACCTCCATGGGCATGCAATGTATGTTACGTACTAGGCCTACTACTACAGTACGTTTTGTTTCAAATCATTACAATCACAAGGAAACTGACTGAGGTCTACATTTTTCCTGACTCAATTACATTATTGCTGAAAATAACATTTTAAACATATTATTTGCACTTTCAGCATTATTCTAATGGTCACATCAACTTATTGATCAATTTTTGGTTTTTCAATTTCAGGATAGACACATGCCAGCCTTTCTAGCTGACATAAAGCCAGGGCAAACGTCTGCAGCCGGGAATCCAAGCTCCGTCTCTCATGCACAGTCTTTCATCATAGTGGAGAAGCAAGTCATTCCAGTGCTGGACATGCTACAAGCTGTATTGTGTATGCTACAAACTAGTATGTTCTTGACATGAACTACCATTTAAGACATTTGCAACATGTTCCATCCTTCAAGGCGTTAGGATTTATTTTGACGGGATGACCCACTGGATTTTCGCCCATGACCTTAAATCACTGTGATTGCCGCATTGTACATTGTACATATAAACAGTGCCTGTCAAAACGTGGAAAATGTGGTAGACCTGGCCTATGGTACTGAAACAGTGCAACAAACATTTTTTTTTAATTATTGCAATTCGAGACCATGATGTTTAAATTTATAGTCATGTTTCCTAGACCCATTGACGATTTCCATTCATTCAATGTGTCACTATCTACTTTTTTCAGATTTCTGCTTTTCTGACATTTTTTTCACAAAAACGTAAGTTTTATGTTGAAAAAAAAACCTGTTTTTCAATTTGATTGTATATTTGAAGCAGCAGAATTTGGATGGCCAAGTTATCCAGGATAGTTTTGCATGGAAAAGTTACATTGTATGTTAAAATGACAGAAAAGTTGTTGAATTCCTGAATAAAATAGATGTTAACATTGACGAAAACATGTGTAAAAGTGTTTACTTGTGACAGATTTTGCTGCATGTTAAAGAAAGAGCCTTTAACCAACTATTACCCAACAGCTGGCTAGGTCTTGGTCAATGTTTAACCAACGTTGTGCTGAAAAACTCGCCCAACAATTGGTCAATGTTATTACCCATTTATTGGGCAAAGTTTTTACCAATAAATTTGGTAAAATATTTGCCCAATAATTGGGCAGTCATTTTGACCAACACCTGTTGGTGAAAGGTTTGACCAATTTTCGGAACAGTTGATATTTGACCCAACGTTGGTTAAGAAAGTTGTATAAACTTTGACCAATAAGATTTGAAGTGTAATACCTTCAACTACCTTGACACACCAGTCATCATATTTGCAGGGGAGGAGGGACAGGATGGTGGAGGCCCAAGGCGAGAATATTTCAAGTAAGTGGGTTCATGGAAACTTCGTAGTGGATTTTATTAAGAGTGTATTTCTCTTTGCACCAAGATAGCTGCAATGGTGGATGAGGAAAGCGTGTCAGTCAGTCAGGGTTATGCTCTCCAGCATATGATGGAAGAGAAGGAGGATGATTTCAATTGCAGGTGACCAGTGATTTCAATTGCAGGTGACCAGGTGGTTACGATTAGTTTTGTTCTTCCCACTGTGCTGGATCTTAACTCACACCTGAAGAAGAAGAGAGATAGTGACAGACACTGCAGGCCCATCATTAATGCCCTCACGACATCCCTTCACCCACAGTTCAGGGGCATTTTCCAGAACTGTTTGATGACAGAACCCTCAGCTGGCAGCCACAATGAGCCATTCATCGATAAGGTGTATATGATGGCTGCTGTTCTTGACCCAAGGTTTGGATTGGCGTGGGTGGACATCGGTGTCAACGCAGACTCCAGTCCAGATTCTGTGAAGCACACCAGAGATGAGTTGAGGGAAATGCTACAGGGTAATGGGAGACTTTGGAGAACCGGTCTTCAAGTCAACAGTGCACACGCACACAATTGTGAGCATGCGTGCTTTGTTTTGCGCATGCGTACCCGTGTGTGCTGTTGACTTGAAGACTGGTTCTCCAAAGTCTCCCATTAAATGTGGTATTTAGTTTCAGATTTTGCATCAAAGCCGGTGAAGCTGCCCTACTCAGTGGAATTTGACTCATGAGAACCTTGCCAGGGTAAAAGAACAATGCTGGGCCATATATGCTGTACTCAGCGATCCAAGCATCACCAAAAAAGCTGATGCTCATACCCTGGAGCTCAAGAATGACCACTGGAAGCTCAATTTTTCTGATTGGCAGACTAATATCTACGAGATGTCAGGGCAGGTTTACGTTCCATCTGTGATTTCATGCAATCTGTATTAAAGGTATTTTGTAAACAACAATTGTAGAGTTTTTAGTGTGTCTTTGTGTGTAACAACAAAGAACACCACCTGCAAGGTACCACACCACTAGTTAGACTTGGGATAGACATGATTTCAACCTTTCCACTTGACTATATGCACCTTGTTTGTCTGGGGGTAATGCAACGACTTGTCAGCTTTAGGTTGAAAGGTCCTTTTAGGACAAGGTTAAGTCTTCCAGTTCAAATGGAGATACAGCAGCGTCAGCTCAAATTACAACAGAGATAGCGGGAACTTGAGCTGAGAGTCAAGTGTGCCAGAGCCAATGCTTCGGCCAAAACGTATGCTGAGGCTGAGGACTTATCTTCAGACGTGTGCTTCAAACCCAATCCTACGATTCAACCTATCGTACAGACAGGTCTTCAAAGATATGCTTCCACAAGTTTGTGGGATGTTTCCACAAGTTGAAGCACTACTAAGACTTCTCCTGACATCTCCAGCCAGCTCATCCGAGGCGGAAAGCAGCGGGTGATGCATCCAAGTAAGCTTGCAACTATTTGCATCATGTTCGAGGGCGCATATGGTAGTCTTTTATGAATGTTTCCATGACAAGGTTACTTTTAAGAAGAAAAAATAAATTAAAGGAAAAGTTGTTGTTGTTTTATTATATATCATGTACTTCAAATAGAAATTCCTTTTGGTATGTACTGCTCAACTTGAATCATTTTGTTTCTTATCATTCAGCATGCAGTGGGACAATGTAACTGACTCTATCCTGATTGGGGAAGTAACCATTGCCAGCATGTTCCAAACAAGAAAGGGAACAGCCGCTAGATGGCAATGCATGGAAGGCTGTGGCTGCTGCAATGCAGAATCGGAATCTGGATGTAGATTCAAGAGCAGTGCGTGATCGAATCACACATCTGAAAGACAGAGTGAAGGATGACAACCGAAGGGAAAAGGCAGCCTGCGGTATTGCCGTGGAAGAGACTGAGGAAAAAAAGCCATCCGACAAGGAGTAGAAGACTTGATGCAAGATGAGGAGGACATTGAGCTGTCCAGGCAGAAAGGGGATGAGGAGAGGAAAAGGGCAGAAGGGGTGGAGATGAGAAAACTTGCATGTAAAACGTATGGGGAAACACGTCCAAGGTATTTGACAAAACAAATTGTAATTTTGAGTTTTCCATTATGTTAAACTCAAACTCCCTGAAAGACATTCCAAAATTGTTGATATGCAAATAAGGTGTGCATCACAAGCCAAACCTCTCTGTAAAAACATTGGAACCCACTGTATACATGTAAGAGTAAATACCAACAAAGACACATGGACATAGGTAGCAAACGATACCACAGATCCAAGCTACATGTACAGTAAGTACATCAATGATAAGCACTTCATTACCCCAGGGGCCAATTTCATAGAGCTGCTTAAGCACAAAATTTGCTTATGCATGAAAAGTCTTCCTTGATCAAACAGGATAGCCAACCAAATTGTCATGTGATGTTTACTACTTTTGACTTGTATTCGGCCATTCTTTGCTGAGCATAACATTCACAAGGAGTTTTGGCTGGCATACTGATTTTATTAACTAAGGTTTTTGGTGCTTAAGCAAATTTTGGTGCTTAAGCAGCTCTATGAAATTGGCCCCTGCACTTAATTTGTGAGCAGCTTGACGGCCAAGTTGAGTACTTTCAACACCATCAAAGTCGTGCCAAACCTCTACACAGTCTTCGTTGGCCCTCCACCAACTGAAAAATCACAAGCCAAAAAGATTGGCACCACCTCCAGCTTGCAATAACTGATCGAGGATAAGGAACTGATTGCCTTTTTTTGTTAAATGTGCAACTCCAGCTGGCCTCTTCAAGAAGCTTGCCGACGACAACAAGGAGCTTCTTTCACTTTTTTATCTTTGTATTCGTTAGGGGCACAAGCTGCCAGGAAATGGAAAGATGTCCGTGATGCATTTATCAAATCACAAAACAAGCAAAAGACAAAGAGCAGCCAAGCAGCGAAAACAGTGAAGCCATACAGATATGAAAGCATCCTGGAATTTCTACTGCCCTACATTAAGCCCAGAGTGTATGTACAGTATTTGATTCAATACACATCTGTTTGGTCATATGAACCATAAGTTGTAACTCAAAAGAGAGACGTTACAGTACATACTACATGTACTTAATTATTCTTATTTTGAAACCATGCTTGCGCAATTTTGAGCATGTGCGTGTTGTATTGCGCGTGCGTGCGCTGTTGACTCAAGACCGACTCTCCAAAAGTCTCCCATTGACAGCACACATACAGTAGCAACATCACAGTCAGTGTGGATTCAGACTTGGATGACAGTGATGGCAATGTCAGTGAAGGTGACACTACAGCAAGCACTAGTAGCACATCACGTCCTACTCCCAGTCCAATCCCAACCACATGAAAGAATCCCAGAAAGCGAAGGCGGGAAGAGTCCTCACAACTCGAGGAAGAGATCCTAAATTATCTCAAAGATGGGAGGGAGGCCCACACCAAGAATGAAGAAGATGAATATGATGCCTTTTTTCGGTCCATGGCAGACATATGTCGCAAGCTACCTTCCAGTGTGCAATCAAGGGTGAAATTTCAAATACATAAGATTCTATTTGAGGCGGAGATGGCAAATACCGGCACTGGAAGCCAAAGCAGAGTAAACATTTACATAATAGTGACATACCTGTAAACCATCCAGTATTAATCAAGTGTTAATTTATATTTTTCATATTTGTACACATCTTTATCGCATATTTGTTTGATTTAATTAAGTTTATGGATATTTGAAAAGTGAACAAAGACAAATTGACTAGAGCGGGATTCGAACTGGCGACCTATACCGAACAGGCGCTCTACCAACTGAACTATTCAGCCCTGACTGAGGTCGCTGGTTCGAATCCCGATCCAGTCACTTTTTCACTTTTCAGGACTTTAAATTCAGTCACTTTCCCTTGGTCTGAAGCTGCCACCTCCAAACATGCTGTCATCAGGTTTCAACTCTGATTTGGTTTTGAAGGTGGCTGAAGATGTCAAACTTCATGACCTACTTGAACACGAACACAATGTTTCAATCATGTTCGGTGAAATGAAGATCAAAGCAGGATTAGCATATTCAGTTCGTTCTGGAGCTATTGTGGGTTTTGTGGATGTTGGGTCCATTGCGAATGAGATTCTGCAGTTTGTGGTGAACTGCGAAGGAGGAGAAGTTCCTGTTGCAAGTCATGTGCTTGTGTTGATGGTTCGAGGGAATTTTACATCGCTAAGGTCACCAATTGGGTACTACCCTAGCCTTGGTGTTTCAAGCCAACTACTGTATCCTTGCATTTGGGAGGCAATTGTCCTTTTAGAAGCAGTAGGTTTTGTTGTTAGGTCATTGGTGTCTGACAGGGCATCGGCAAACAGGAAGTTCTACAAGATTCATGGGCCCTCAGACCACTTGGTGCATTCCGTGAGCCATCCAGCAGCAGAGAGGGATATCTTCTTCTTGTGTGATGCTCCTCATCTGATGAAAACCACTCGAAACAACTGGGAGAATTCTGGCTGGCACAACAAAACCAGGAACTTGCATGTAAGTGTTAATACTGTATTTTATATCTCGTTGAATTTGTCATCACCTTTTATTTGAAAATAATTCCACAAGAAAAATATGTAAATTGTTTGTTGTTAATTTAAGAAGAAACCCATACACCGATCGGACAGCATGACATACTATCCACCATTACTCCTGCCAGTGTAACCCTGCTCGCCTTTTCTGAGCTAATTCAGGGCCAATTGCATGAATCATGTGCATACATGTACACAGAAAGTTGTTAACTGTAATTTGTCATGGCAATTTGGTTGATGATAGTGATTCAAATGATATGACACTGACAGATGATGAAGTTGCCTCTAATTCTGATGACACAGCTGCAGTCAGTGTCTCTGAGTCTGAGACAGACTCATCACTGAAAATCTAGAAGAGCTTGAGAGGGACGAGGATCAGACTCTGTATACAGGTTCATTGCTGACACTGGCAAGTGCCATGTTGCTGATAATGACATTTGCTCTTTGACATAATTTGACAAAGAAAGCAATTGGTGAACTTTTAACACTAAAATAAGCTTGTTGCTACCAGCATCTGTATCTCAAGTGTTCACTTCACATAACTTTGACAAATTCTTCATTGGACTAAAAACAAACATCCAACTTGAGCATTTCTTTTGTGAATATTGTTTTCACTACAATGGCATAGGCGGCCATGCCACCATTTGTAGCAACTGTGGTATACAAATTAGTCATGATGACCACTTTATTACAGTGCCATTGGAGGAACAGTTGAAAAACATTCTTCCACATAAGTGAATAATGTTTTTATTTAGGACACTCGGGTTATTCAGGCTGTGAGAAATGCATCCAAACAGGAAAATATGAAAAGAAAATGCTATTTCCTGAAACTGATGCTCCCCGTCTCACAGATGAGTCATTCCATGGCAGGATAGATGAGGATCACCATATAGGACCAAAACCATTAAGAAAGATGGAAGTCGGTATGGGGTCATTCCATGTCAATTCAACGCGCTTTGGAACCTGACCGACTCAGATTTCAATGAAATTTGGTATGATTATTGGCCTCCATGAGAAACCCCCAGAACCGAAATTTTATGTAATTTGGTCCATTAATTTTTGAGATACGGGTCAACGAACTTTTGACTAATTAGCACAATCTGTCACATTCAAACAGCCATATCTCCAGAAGTAAAGAACCTACAGAAATAAATTTTACATCATTCTAAAGCTCTTATAATGGCCTTCATTTTGTTAAATAAAACCAAAATTTTGTTCATGTACGACAAAAACGTTACGTTAAAATTTGACCTTTGACCTCGATTAAAAAAAATGAGTTTATTTTCCAAAATGCGTAATTTTTTTTTTTTATTTTAGCTTGACATGTAAGTAACATCTCCAAAAAAATTTGGAGTGGGCGCTCATATACTTTTGGAGTTATGATAATTTAAACATCGGATTTCAAGGATAAAACCTGTAAACATGCATTAACATGTGCACTGTACATACACTTATGTGCATGTAATCCATGTATAGTAATGCATGTGCACAAATATGAGGTATTTTGGCCTTTCTAGCCCTTATGGATAACTACAAAACTGTACAAAGGCCCATCCTTAATCTTTTACATGTTGCTCTGGGCCCTATATCTTCGGGGGGGGGGGGGGGGTACTGGAACTGTCAGCCAGGCATGTTAACTAACCTAGTCAAATCCATTCCATCAGAATTTTTGTTGTCGCAAATTTTATTTCTTTTGCAGACATCAAGTAAACATATCTGGTCTCTGTAACAGTTTCCACAATTATTACTATTCCTGAGAGTATCTGTGTAACCTGAAGGAATTCATAGCTTACAGTTTTTACCATTGTTACACATATGTAGCTTGAAGGAACAATCGCTAGTTTGCTTAAATACACGATTACACATTACGTGATGCACTCTCAGAATAGTAACAATTGTGGAAACTTTAGTATTACAGAGACTAAACACATAGAATATGCCTGCAAAGGAAATGAATTTGCAACAAAAACTCTGATGGAATGGAGATGACAAGGTTAGGCCCTGTTTGTTTAATGCACAAGATCACGAATCCAGCGGATCCAGATCCCATTTTAGCGTACCCTGCATAGGACCTTGATCCCCAAATCTGGGATCCTGTGCATTAAACCCCTCCCCCTTCCCGGAAGATATAGGGCCTAGTGTTTAAAATGCTGCAACATGTAAAAGATTAAGGATGGGCTTTTGTACAGTTTTGTAGTTATGCTTACTTGAAAATGGCTAGAAAGGCCAAAATACTTCATATTTTTGCACATGCATTACTATACATGGATTACATGCACATAACTAAATGTACAGTGCACATGTTAATGCATATTCACAGCTTTTATCCACGAAATCCGATGTTTAAATTATCATAACTCCAAAAGTATATGAGCGCCCACTCCAAATTTTTCTGGAGATGTTACTTACATGTCAAGCTTAAATTAATAAAAAAATTACGCATTTTGAAAAATACGCATTTTTTTTAATCGAGGTCAGAGGTCAAAGGTCAAATTTTAGCGTAATTTTTTGTTGTACATTAAAAAATTTTGGTTTTATTTTACAAAATGAAGGCCATTATAAGAGCTTTAGAATGATGTAAAATTTATTTCCGTAGGTTCTTTACTTCTGGAGATATGGCTGTTTGAATGTGACAGATTGTGCTAATTAGTCAAAAGTTTGTTGACCCGTATCTCAAAAAGTAATGGACCAAATTACATAAAATTTCGGTTTTGGGGGTTTCTCATGGAGGCGAATAAGCATACCAAATTTCATCGAAATCCGAGTCGGTCAGGTTCCAAAGTGCGTTGAATTGACACGGAATGACCCTATGGTCTCTCAATTTCCATTGGACTACATGCATTTGGTGTGCCTTGGAGTCATGAGACGCCTTCTTAAGTTGTGGTTGAAAGGGTCTCTCAAATGCTGCCTAGGTACAAAAGTAACGACACAGATTTTAAAATCAAACGCTTCTATGGACGATGATTCAGAAAGAATAACTGTACTGCCAGCACCACCCCACCAGCTGCCAACTCCTTACAAAGTAAGAGACAACCTTTTTCCAGTCTTTGCTGGATGTTGACAAAATAAAGATGGGCTTCATCTAAGTACATGTTCAAGTACCGCCTACTACAAACTGGAGTCTACTCCTCCCCCACCCCTCCCTACAGTAGGTCCTAAAATTCTGGGATAATATGTGCATTTTCCCTCTTAGAAAATGACAATGCATCCTCCCATTCCCCTCAAAGTGTGGATAGCAACTGTCTATTCCAGTAGGCCAGTTGTCATATAACATAAAGCCATATCCTCTCATTCCCCTCAAAGTTTGGATAGCAACTGTCTATTCCAGTGAGCCAGTTGTCATATTACATAAAGCCATATCCTCCCATTCCCCTCAAAGTGTGGATAGCAACTGTCTATTCCAGTAAGCCAGTTGTCATATTACATAAAGCCATATCCTCCCATTCCCCTCAAAGTGTGGATAGCAACTGTCTATTCCAGTAAGCCAGTTGTCATATTACATAAAGCCATATCCTCCCATTCCCCTCAAAGTGTGGATAGCAACTGTCTATTCCAGTAAGCCAGTTGTCATATTACATAAAGCCATATCCTCCCATTCCCCTCAAAGTGTGGATAGCAACTGTCTATTCCAGTAAACCAGTTGTCATATTACATAAAGCCATATTACATAAAGCCATATCCTCCCATTCCCTTTAAAGTGTGGATAGCAACTGTCTATTCCAGTAAGCCAGTTGTCATATTACATAAAGCCATTATGCTGTCCACCTATTGACTTATTACAGCTAATTGCTTTCTTTATTATTTTGTGATGTCATTCAGCATAATTTATGCATCTTCAGGAAACACATTGTTTCAGCAAAGGCCGGTATCACCACTGTTATCACCACAGACAACACCTTCGGTTCGGCCAAGATCAAGACAAACCCAATCCAACCCCACCACCAGTGGCGATAACCGACATGTTGCACACAATGTAACAGTTAGTAAGTAAAGGAGCATGTGTTTTGCTAAACACTATGCAATTTAGCTTTCAAGTTGATGAAACTGTCAAAGTAATTTACTTACAGATTTGGACATGGTACTGATCCTCAATTTAGGATTACATGTTGCATGAATGGCTGTGCCAAAATATATTGCAATGTGCGCACATTTCAACGTCAAATCAAATCAAAGCATGAGGAATTTTATAATCAGCATCTGCAAAATGCACCCCAAGTTGCAAATGCTGTTGAAGAAATAGGATGGTAGACATTGATATCTAGATGTTAATGAAGAAGACCTTGTTCAATATGAACAAATACAACTTGACGAATATCGAGGTAGCATCTTTCTTGTTAAACTTAAGAGCAAATCACAAAACACCACAAGCATCATGCTCCTTTGTTGCCAATGAATTTGCTGATGTAATGCAGAAGTGTGGAGAAGGTATTGCAGGAGAAGTTTACAATGTCTTGCAAAGATCAGGTGCAAATATAGATTATGAGTTGGATGAGAATGGGTTATCTAATGCATTCCAAGAAACCATATTTGAGAGTAAAAATAGACATACTTGTGAAGGGTAACAGCTTTAAACAGGTTGTCAAATGTCCAACTAGAGCCCAAACTACATTGGATTTGATAATTACTAATATTGATAAGCTTTATAATGATCCTATATGTGTATCTCTTATCGGGAAAAGTGACCACAACTGCATTATTCTGAAACCCAAGAATAAACCTGAGCCAAATAAAATCCGGGTGCGCACTGTTAGGCCGTTAAAAGATTCTGGCATCAATAGTTTTGGCACCTGGATCCAAAAACAGGAATGGGCTGAAGTGCACAACTCCACAGGTGTACAAGACAAGACTGATGCCTTTTACCGTTTACTGAATGAAGCAGTTGATTCTCATTTTCCGACAACAACCAAGAAAATATGTTATTCTGACAAACCATGTTTAACGCCTAAGATTAAGAAACTCATTTCTACCCGTCAGGGTGCATTTGCTGCAGGTGTTCTAATAGATGGAGGGCATTACCTTATAAAATTAAACGAGAAATTAGGACTGCAAAAACCAATTATCATGTGTACTGAATGAGTTAGAAATCTTCAGAAACAAGATCCTAGGAAATGGCATTTACAGATTAGGAGTATGACGAGAAATAGTCATGAGGAACTCAGTATACATGTTCCAGATGTGCAAATAATCATCATGTTATTGCTAATACTATTAATGACAAATTTGTCAATGTTGCATCAGGTCTTGAACCGTTGGATATATCAATGTTACCGGCCTTTTTGCCGGCACCTAAACCTCTCCCATATTTGTTCCCATGGGATGTATACAATGTGTTGAAAAAGGTGAATGCATCCAAAGCTACTGGTCCTGATGGGATATTGCCTAGACTTCTCAAAGAATTTGCCTATGAGCTTAGTATTCCATTCACTGATATCTTAAATAGCTCATATAAAGAGGGAATCGTCCCGGTTCAGTGGAAAAAAGCAATTGTTATTCCGATTCCTAAGCAATATCCGGCAAATATTGAGAAGTTGAGACCGGTGTCCTTGACGGATGGTTTTGCTAAAATCAGTGAAGACTTTGTTGTTAACTGGATTCTTAAGGATATCTCCCATACAATTGATAACAACCAGTATGGTAATGTGAAAGGAGTCAGTACTTCACACTATTTGATTAGTCTGATGCACTTCTTGCACAATGGGGTCGATGTACCTAACAATAGGGGTACTGTTGTCCTGACAGACTTTTCAAAGGCCTTTGATCTACATGTGTAATTGATCATACTCTCCTTATTAGCAAATTTTTGCAATCCGGTGTCCGGGAATCAATTGTCCCTTGGATTTGTAATTTTGTCTCCAACAGACAGCAATGTGTCAGATACAATCAGAGTTTATCTGACTTCAAAACAGCGAATGGCGGCCTACCACAAGGAACCAAAATGGGTCCTCTGGGTTTTCAATGCTTTATTAATGATGCGGCATCAGACACCAATGTTAATGTTTGGAAGTACAGTATGTAGATGATTTAACACTGGCTGAAAATTGTCCAAGTTCTGCAACGGGCAACCTTCAGACAGAATTGGATAGTTTTGTTGGTTGGACCAAGGAAAATAAGTTGGTTTTAAATCCATCTAAATGGAAGGCACTTCAAATCTGCTTTAAGATAAACCCTCCGCAACCGACTTTAACCACTGACAATAAACCTCTCACATTTGTGCCCTCTGGTAAAATTTTAGGCATCAAAATTCAAAATGATTTAAAATGGGATGAGCAGATAAGCGAAATGGTAAAAAAAAATTTTTGCTTATACATGCTGCGTACTTTGAAGAAATTTGATTTCAACACTGATGAATTGGCAGTTGTTTATAAAGGATATGTTAGACCTTTGTTAGAGTACAGGGATGTTGTGTGGAATTCCACGATTACTAGTGCTCAGATTCACACTTTAGAGAAGGTGCAAAAGAGAGCCTGTAAGATAATGTTGGGTAAGAATTACAACTCGTATAAAGATGCAATTAATGAGTGTGGAGTTAATACCCTCTCCAATCGTAGGCATATTCACTGTAGTAAATTTGCACAGAAGTTGTCTACTTGTAGACAAAAGACCTTATCCCCCCTCTAAGGAAAAATATTCATGGTAGGAATTTACGTAACACTAACTCCATCTCATTATTACCTTGTATGACCACTCGATTTAGAAAGAGCCCGATTTACATTGACTTATTGAATAATTAACCTTTTTACCTTTTATCCCTTTGATGTCCATATTTTAATTTTTATTGTTACCTTATGAAACTTGGATCTTGTCCCCTTTTCCCGCCACACCCTACTTTCCCTTCCCCATGTATCCGCCTCCCCCTACCCTACCCCTCCTCCCTTGCAGTTCCCGCTCCTTCCATTTTTCCAAGTTATTGATGTATGTGCAATATTGCTTTATCATATTTGTTTGTGTTTTTTTTTATATTTTAAACATCAGTGCAATCTGGACCTTCTAGCTTATCTTTCTACTTTAAATTATTGTTGTTTGTTGCTTGTGTATGGTAAATGTTTTTTTTTTTTTAATAATGTAACACTCTTGCAATTTGGCCTGAGGGCCACACTAAGTGTGAATTAAACCAATACCAAAAAAAAAAAAAAAAAAAAAAAATTGACTAGAGCGGGATTCAAACCAACGTCCTCCTCAATACTGTCAATTTCTTTTTGTTAAAATTTTGTTGCCAATTGTGTATATATAAAAAAAATAAAAACCATCTACATGTATTGTTATTAAAGGTACAGTACAGGATTGGTAACATAAAGGCCAAACAAATGGCATATTCTGAAAGTGAGTCAATCCTATGGCATTTAAATTTCACCCACTTGCACGAGAATCACTACATGAACGTCTTAGGGGACACAAGAAAATGATTAAATTAAAATGATGAAATTCTGCAGGATATCATCAACATGTCCCAGTACCTGAAGGAGGTGGATCCTAAAACTCATCCTCAGCCGTTCGTGGCTTCGTGCTCTCACTGAGCAGTGCAAGCCATACCGAATCAAGAAATGCCTTTATAATAATTGAGAAGCAAGCCATTCCTCAGCCTTCTATATTGAAAGCTGTAAATATTCTATAAACAGTGTGTGTACACCCACGTCCCTCACACCACTCCATGATGCACCACATCTGCCTCAGAAACAACAAACTGCAACATGGCATAAGGTAAATTATCCAGAAATTGTTTGTCTGGCTGGGACAAAAGCTGTCAAGACCAGGTATGATACTGAGCATCTATCTAGTGGTTTGTTTGCTAGACCCACGTCCACTGCTCCCTCATATCCTGGGGTCTCCTCTAACCAACATGGTTCACGATAAACAAGAGAAGATTAAGGAAAAACAAGGAGCAACAAGTGTGCCTGCAACAGTAGACATACTGAGCATCTATCTAGTGCTTCATTTGCTAGACCCACGTCCACTGTTCCCTCATCTCCTGGGGTCTCCTCTAACCAACATGGTCCATGATAAACAAGAGAAGATTCAGGAAAAACTTCAAGGAACAACAAGTGTGTCTGCAACAGTAGACATTTGGTCGGCAAACAAATGAGAGGTTTTATGGGAGTGACAGCTCATGTCTTAGATTAAGATATTTGACAAGCTGAATTTTTTCTTAAATCTTATCTTCTGTGTCGCCAGAAATTTGCAGACTCTCATACAGGAGAACAGATCAGTGATGCTTTCAAAGCTATGATGACTACATCATCAAGAACAAATTGGATTACATCATCTGTGATAATGTTGTCAATATGAAAAAGGCATTCACAAGTTTGCTTTCCTCAAGAGAAAGACAAGGCTTCTCAAAGTGATCATTTGGAGGATGACACCATAATGGGAAGATCTCAATGATGACAAGCAGGTCAATGGGTGAGTACCTACGTTGCAGCAGGTGCAAGCAGCCACAGTGCCCTTGGAATGCGGATATGCTTGATCAGCTTGATCCAAAACACTGTGTGAAATTCCCAGCTGTTTTGACACAATGCTTTGCACTTGACAAGAGCCTTGTTTCACTTATGAAGCGATGTTCAGTGGGCAATTCGTTCAACTTCATGAGGCAGGCAATAGCCCATCAGCATAGTGAGGAGGAGTCGGGCAATAAGGCACTAGAGTACTTAAAGGATTGCGAGTAGCACAAACGTGGCAGGATCCTGACAGGTGTTGATGCGGAATATCAGCCCTCATCTGTGTACCAACCACCACCACTGGCAGCATGGTTTGAGACTGCATACATTTTTAATGCTGCAGCACATGTTCGACAAATGCAGGGGGTCATCACTTCAACATATGGAAGAATTCTGAAGTTGGATTCTACCAAGAAGGTAATTAAAGATGTTATTATATTGAGAGGTTACTAACTCCATTAACAATTCCAACTCAGACAATGCTAGTATTGATATTACTTACGCACAGTGTTATGGTAGCCCATGCCTACCCCATTTACTTGTGCATATATATGCAGTTTTTGTAAGAAAAGATGGACTAGTTCTTACTTGCTCAAATTGATATCAAGGTAAATGTGTTACACCCGTGTCATAGACACAAGAGGGCGCTATTGATAGGTTGTGCCTCTCAGCAGCTCTGATTTTTAGTTTATTTAGTGACGTCACCAAGATCATCGTCTTGTCTATTGGCAGAAAGCATGGATGTAGTCGAAGGCATCGAGAAGGTGAGTGCCAGATTACGTGGCCTCTCCATCCCACAGCTCTTCCAAGTTTGCGACCAATTGGGGGTGGAGCCAGGAGATGCAGCTGAGAAAGCAAATGGCCATCAGAGACTGGTCCGCAAAGTACTGAATCACCTGAACAGTGATGACGTCCAGGACAGTGAAGACGGAGGTATGGAGTTACTTTTGCAATTGAATGGCATCATTGATGGATTGACTGGTCCACAGCTCGCCCTGGACGAAGCAGTTATCTCAGCCCCGCCCGCAAACCCTGACTCCTCGGAGAAACCCCCAGAGGCTGAACCAGCTCCAGTGATGACCTCATCTACAGAATCCCAGAAAGCCACCCTACCACCGGAGGTACTCGGCATGATTCGCCGGGAGTTCAAGGTCTCCGGCCAGATTGGTGAGCCAGGTCAGCGTGACAGGCTTACCTTCACGAGTTTGGCCCACCAGATTGAAGCAGCATGAAGAAAAGGGCCAACGGGACAATAACATCCTCCAGGGAATCATCCAGGTCATTGTCCCCGGATCTACTTTGAGAAGTTACCTGAAGGGATGGTCGTAACCTGAGGTGCCATTATCAGAGACGCCACTGATCTATATAAGCAGCTAATGCAACTGGCCCAAGACCCGAAGGAGTCGTCACAGGCGTTCTTACTGAAGGCGCTTGACTTACGGCAAAAAGTGTTCTTGCCTGCTAAGAAGCTGAGTCGGGTGTGTGCTATGATAAGGACCTAGAAATTTGACATGGCAGCTTACAGTAGCAGGTGTTGTTGTTTCCGTAAATCCATTTAATTTGGGAATTCCTTTGGAGTTGGGAATTGGAGATTGTAGGTGGTCGTGCCAGTTTATTGCCAGCAGCTTTGTATGCACAGGGAATGATGACTTTGAGGAGTTGATAGAGATGAGGAAGGGTCCTGCTGGTCAGATTCTGACCTATATCACACCCCGTGATACTGTGAAAGATGGAATCATCAGACACAAGAGTTGTTTGTTGCTTGTTGATGAAAAGTTGAGCCGATGTGAACTTTGCCGCATCCACAGGAGTTATTTGGCTGCGATGCTCTCAAGATCAAAGAGCAAGGAGAGCAGCATTTGTGACAGCAACATCCAAGATACCCCACTTCAGCATGACAATGCAACAACTCCAACTGAAGGCAGAGAATCCTGAAGCTGAAAGACAGAATCTGAAGAGAAAAAGTGCATCTCTCCCAGATTTGCTGCACTGTTTGCAACGATTGATAGTAAGTTACGATGAGTATGGTGAAATCGACCCTAGAAAACAAAACAAAATTAGTTGGTTATCGTCCTTCACCTTTCAATTTTCAGGAGTTATCCCCACAGACAGAGCAGAGAGTTGCATGCTGCATTTAATGATGCCCTTAGAAAAGTTTGAATCAATCATGTTGCAATTATCCATAGTTGCACTGAAGGAAAAAGAAAAGATTATGAGAATAAGAGTATGAAAGATTTCACAAAGGCTGATAGTTTCATTTCATTATTTTTAATCTATGAAAATATATTCTTTTAAAATTAACTTCTTGGAATTTATTACTTTCTCATCCTTATTTTGCCTTGTAGCTTCAACAAGTATGGAAATAAATGTGACTTGAATTGAATATCAACTGCTGTATTCGGAATGGGTGTGCATGTGGAGAAGCTCTATCATGTGCTGCATTATGGCCCAGCATGCGACATAGACGACTACTTCCAAGAGACTGGATGGATTGGAAGAGATGGCAGGCAAAGTATTGCAATCCTTCTGAGAAACCCAGGATGATTTGCCATTTGCAAAGTACATTAATAAATGAAAGACTATAAGAATACCCTACAATGTCACAGGCAACTTCTCCTGAACTATTATGAGGTTTCAGTGCAATCTCAAGGTGTAAAACATCTCTGTTGTGATAATTGCTGTGTGAAATGTGAATGTGGTGCTAGCACTTGCAATGCTGATGAAACAAAAGGATGGTTGGAGAAACTCCTAATGAAGCCCTCAGCAGGGAAGTCACTTGGTTTATGACGTTGTTATTACTTGAAGGTATGAACTGATTATCCGCACTGACCTACACGCACATACATGTACATGTACGCAAATGTGCGGAACAATGTGTGCACTAGCACCACGTCCCTTTTCTTGGTCACATTCATGCTAATTTCAAGTGCTACGTTCTTTTCAACAGTACGACTGAATAAAAGACATCTGACTCAAACCATACAAAAAAAAAGGAAAAGAGAGCAAATGTATGGAGAGATGATGAGATCAAGCTTCTTCTGCAGATATGGTACAAGGCAAATATTCAGGCCTAGTTTGATGGTACGACTTGTTACAACAAAACATTTGCTGACATCTCAAGCATTCTAGCCAAGAAATCAGGTTATGACCGGAATGTGAGTCAGTACTGCGAAAACCAGAAATCGCTGAAAAAGTACTACATTAACTACAATGCCAATTTTAAGAAGTTGCGTTAACCCACAGACATTTAATTGTACAAGGATTTTTCTTAAATCTTTGTAGGCTTTTGATGCGTGAGATGACATGTGGCATGGGTGTGTTTTCAAGCACTACTAAAGCTGGAATGCTCAATTTCACCTGCAATCTGGAATTACTCCATACCAACACATACTACAAGCTAGCTGACCAGTTATGTATTGTGGAGTTTGGTCAATGGTGGACCTTGCCTGAAGGCATTCTGCCCTTCAGTATTTGCATCCATGACATGATGGGCAACAGTGTTCAAGTAGACGACATTGTGTACATAGCTGAGGAAATGACCCAAAATATTCTAGTGGATCGAAATTCACCCTAACCAAAAATGTGCCTTTCTGTTTCAATGGATTTTACCAATGGATTTTTCTTGCTTTGTGGAACCTGAACCATGCCAACAAAGAGCAAAGTTCTTTATGTGACCGAGTATAATAGATAATATGGGTTAAAATGACATTGGTTCAAGTTGGTTCAAAGAAAATAAATAAAATACACAAAGACTTTTCTCTGAATTGCCCAAGTATGATTTAGTCTGCAATCAGAATCTTGAGGCTGTACATCTTGAAGCAGTAACAGTTCTTTTCTCTTCTTTCATTTTACATACTAGTATCATGCATGAAATTCTCAAGACTGATGATAATGGCTTCATGGAGACCATTGACAAACAGGTGTCATTCAAGTGCAACCTTATCTCAAGTCAAGGAGACCGCAAATTCCAAACGAGAGGAAATGGAACTGACAGACCACAAGGACAGGACAAAAATCATCAAAATCAACTTGTGGCAAACCGCAGCAGACGAAAATATACCAGAACTGAGAAGCCAAGTGACCATTAAATGTCTACGCCAAACTGTTCAGGGACATGAAACAGTTGCACAGCACCCAGTACACCAAAATTGAGGTAAGTTAAAGGAAGCATAATTTGAGTAAAATGCATGTGTAAGCTGGGTTATTTCAGTATTGAGACAAAATTGGGATTATATTTAATTAGTATATTACAGGGAATGATACTGAGGTGAAAACAATTTGAATTTGAATGTTGACATTTTAAGATCACTACAAAACTTATTACATAGAATTTGCATATCCAGGTTTTTTTTACCGTTGGGGTAGTCTATTCTAATCAATTTCATTTAAAACCCAGCAATAGGAAAATTCTAATATTGCAGACATTTGAATTTATGTTACCTGTCTACATTTTGTCTTCTTGATAACAGTGCTTTTCAGAAGGAGGAGCTGTATTTGGGGTTTGAACTGATGACACTAAGAACGCAGTCAAGGACTATCTTAGAGGTGGTGCACACAGGCCCCTCCTGTGCTTCAGACCTGCAACTGCTGAGCATACAGAAGATTTTCATTAGACCTATTCAGAAGAGTATTGTGCTGGAGGAAAACACTCCTCCAGCTGATGAGGATCTCCTGCCATGTAACCTGTGTGGAATCCTATTCATTACCTGGGAATTGAGGGAACACAGTGAAACGTGTAAGAACTTGGTAAGAAGTTGCAATTCCTACAAGAGTTGGTGGCACCAGATGGCTGCCACATCTACAGAGGGCACTTCAACAAATGCTACGGGGATATAAGGCCTTGATAACACACCTTCAACATTAGAAAATATTAATTATGATCTTTGACAGATTTCACCTTGAAAAACACAAGAGACTCAACAGCCACTGCAGTACAAATCAAACAGGCAATGAGGACAAAATTCACTGGACTCAAATTCAGGTCAGCCAAAGGGGGCAAGGTTTAAATATCCTTTTAGGAGTGATCTGACATGAAATGACCCTTTAGTCATATATTCTCAGGTTGATATTATTCATTCTCTGCAGGTTTTCTTTTCATTAACAATTGTGCTAAAGATATTAAGACTTTCTGGAGTTCTGGATAGTGAAGGGAAGCGTCACAGTTAAATGGGTACTCTGTAGCTGCATGGTAGGCAAGAAGAGAAAGGCACCACTAGAAGCATAGAGGATGCCAGACTTACCAAAGGACTGAGTCACATCCAGTGCATTTTCAACCCGCCTGCTGCTTCCCATATGGAAAAACCTCATTTTCCAGAAAAAACATTGGCTGTAAAGAAAAGGTCGGTGCATGATTTGGTGGATGAGCCAGCTGAAGGAAGATGTGATGTGTGCAAAGTGCACAGAGGAGATTTGGCGTGTGAACACAATAGGCTAAAGATCAAGCAAATCAAGATAGGATCAGCTTCATCAAATGCCTCAAATTCATCCTTATCGAGGCAACAACTACAAGAAGGTGGTTAACCTGCAGGCAGAGAGGAGGAGCTTGTTGAGGAAGAATACTGCGTTGGAGGCAAGAGTGGACACCGTGATGGCCCAAGAGAGTTTGTGTCTGTCTCTGCAAGAGGATGTGGGTATGGCGGCATCATTCCATAGTTGTGAAGAGGCCATGAAAGTTGTCTTGAAAGATGATTCAGCTGTTAAGCTCATAGCTCATGCGGAATTAGCAGAAGAAGTCTATCATGTGTGGAAAACAAATACACTAGCATCTTGCCATCATCAGACATCTACACACACTTTGCAGATTTACCTTTATGATCTCAATTTTCGATCTCTCAAAAAACATTTCACAAATCATCCAATTAGACTAATATTCATTTAACATCTTTTAATTATCGATAAACAGAATACTGCAAGTGTTTCTCACTTCGTCAGAGAGCAAACCAACAATAACCACTGGGATTGAACCCTAAGTCCATACTTCAGACAGCTCCTCCTTTAGAAGAGGAGCATGCGGACAAGTATTTATAGGCCACAACTGTTAGTCTCATATTGAATGGAGCAGAGGAATTACTGAACATCCCTGGTCTCATCACCACAAAATCAAGAAAGGGTAAAATCCCAGAGTATCTTGTTTACTCAAAAAGTAAACATGGGATGAATACATGCAAATTAAATACCAATAATGTTTCTTGTGACTGTAAAGGGTACAGGTCCAAAGTTACCTGTTAGCATAGTCTGGCAGTCACAGCACAACAGAAGCTACTGGAATGTCATTTAGGGTGGGCTTAATCACCAATCCCAGAAAACAATGAGAAAGAAATTGCTTATATTAGCTGCAATGTTGGAAGACAAAGCAGGTGCGGGAAAATCTTATCACATCTAGTTTGGTTGTAAAATGTCAAGTCTCCCAGTCTTCCGCTCAAGCACAACAGGACTCCTCCGGTAACTACTGCTGGTATCACGCCAACTTCAGTGACAAGAAGCGTAAATGTGTACCTCTTTTCAGCTATGCAGATGACCACCAGGGAAACTCCCACCCCCGCAGATAGAGGCAGCATGTCCCCCTGGGTGAGTTGGCAGCCGCCTTTTCTACATATGGGACAAATTAACGCTCCAATGTCCAATTTTTGGTGGACACTGGTGCTACAGTAAGCGTTTTTCCACCCTGTTTGACAGAGCGACGTACATGTACACCCAGAATTTTTGCGAGGAAGACACTTTACAAACATTCGGACAAGAAGTGGCAGATGGAGACCAAGTCTGTGACATATCTCATTGCCAAAGAATATCTTCCCATGAGGATTGTGGAGACAAAGGGTCTTCAATAATTACTTCATGACTTGGATCCTCGTTATCAACCATCAAGTGAGACAGCAATGAGCAGAATGTACTATACATCCCTATGAAAAATGTTGATACAATGTTACTCTTTTCAAAATACGACTTTTCAGTGACCGACATGGCTGCATGTCAAAGATGTGTTGCTGATCAAAATGAAAAAATTGTCCCTGATAGTGAGGAATGATAAAGAAATACTACAAGTTGGGGGTAATGTGGGTCTTCAGTCAGCGCTGGAAGAGTGGGAACTGTCGACAGCAAAGCTGGCGTGTTTGACAACAGACAATGGGGCGAACATTGTTGCAGCAGCCAGGCAACTTGATTGGCCCTGGTTGAACTGTTTCGGTCACAACCTTAATCTGGCAGTCACGAAGGGGATGAGTAACGAGGCTCAACGAACGGGTCGAGCCCTTGGTCTGTGTCGTTCAATCGTCGGATGCTTTTTTTACAGCTGGCAAAAACGACGGGATCTCGCCAAAGCGCAGGCCGACTTGAACTTGCCGACACACTCACTCATCAGGGTACATATAGACAATTAGACATAGTTTACTTGTTTTTTCATTAACAAGGATTCGTGTTCTTTGTGATCGTTAAAGTTTTATAGTTAAGAAACGTTTTAGATATAGAAAATAGTTTTTTTGTCCCAATTTGAATTGATACTTTTCTCGCACTGCATTTTGTTACGACCTTCCCAGTTAAAAAAATTGAGATTAATTCAGTATAGAACATAATTAACATAATAGCTCCTGCCTTTTGATAATAAAAAAACGATATGTTGAGGAAAAACACGGGAAATCTAGTCGTAAAAAGTGAAACTCGCACAAAAAACTCAATCAACTTCATACGGTCATCAGTAAGACATATTTTTCCTGAAATATTAAAATAGTTCCATTCAGGTTTTTATTGTTTCATTTCTTTTAGGACTGTCCTACGCGATGGAGATCGAAACAGCAAATGATCCAGAGAGTCCTAGAGCAGATCGCCTTACGGAGAGTTTTGTCAGAAGACAGGGCACACTCGCATTTGGTCCCTAGCTAGCAGGATTTGGGTGTGCTGGGCACAATAGATAAAGCTCTTTGTCCACTGTCAAAATTCATTGACATTATGTCAGGTGAGAAAGCTTTGCTCGGCATCTCAGCTCTACTGGATCCCCGCTATAGTTTGAACCACGTAGAAGCTGACAATCAGCAGGATATCAAGAACAGGGATCACCTCAAGCGGTCATCTACTGATCAGACGCCTATGCAGGTAGTATTTGGGACACAGGCTGACCAGTCTAGACTTATGCCTGGATGCCAGCATGGGGTTTATGAGGAAGAAGATCTACCACAAGAGCTCATCTCTCCAGACTTTGATGGAAATGGTTGGGCCGACATTGACTTGGATGCTGTGGAGGTACTAGTCTTTTTTTCATCTTGTGGTGTATTCTTTTGATTTCCAATACTGTCATGTTAGTGCTTAATATTAACATTTTTCATTGCAGGCTTCTCTAGGTGATAATGCAGATGATAACAATACAAGTGGAGCACAAGGCCCAATTGATGAGGATCACGCTGTGAGTATTACACAAATATGCTCTGCATTTTGATGTCCATACAGGTCTTCATTCTTCTGCATGATAACTGTCGTGAAACTTTTACAAATTTACATATTGTTGGATTTACATATTAAATAATGCCATAATTGTGCCTGAAATTCAATTGCTGTGGAAGCTGACTGCCCAGAAGATGCATTGAAATGATTATTCTGAAAATAAATTTGTTTGAAGTCTTTACTGTAAATTCCATTGCTTGTGTAATTGTTATCTCCTCTTTTTAAAGGCTGTGGGGAGTTCATCACAAACAAGAAGGGCAGCCATCAAAAGAGCCCGTTCCATTGCTGCTAAAGCATTGACCAATCAGAGGGCAAGAATGAAAAGGCAGGGGAATAAAAAAACAACAGTAATTTTCAAGATTGGTGACAGTTCCCCCTAAAGACAGACATGTCACTGGCCAAAAGAGGTTGGTTGGACATGTACTGGATGTACGGGGGTCTGTGCAGCCACGATACAAAGTTGGGTATGTAAACTACCTGTAATATTTGTTGTCAAAACCCTTTGGTTATTGTCTCCAGTTTTCATTTTAGTCAATTGTAGCAGAATCCTAAAAGCACAGTTACTGAAGCTGAAACAGATAAACATAAATTGCTTTATCAAAACAATATCAATTCTGGATTTGTTTTGTTCAATCATCTACAGCCCTGTATATATATGGTACCTGACCCATCGCCCAATGAACTGTTACTGACAATTTTGCAAAAGTGTCTATGTTTGCTTGTTTTTATAGAACAGAGCATGGTGTACTGCATGGTTGGATCCTGTGCAGCTCCATGCAGCAGTACAAGGGCACGGTGGACACTTCTCAGTGGGAAGTGTCAAGGACACTGAAGCTCAGAACTGTACCACTGCTTGACGACTCGCCAATCGGCTGTCACTTGCATGAGAGGCGTCAAAAGGTTCAAAGAGATCCCATACATGTCCTGCAGGAAAATTGTTGTAGCAACAATTGCATGAAAACACTTTCTGTGTGGGAAAAAAGTAAGTGGGAAAAGCACAATGATCCGTATTCAATTTGGTTGGATGCATCGCACCAGGGCGACTGAATCTCATGCTGGTATGGAACAAGATACATTAATGTGTCTACCGACTGTACCTTTGCCCAGCTGTGCAAGAAGGGTATGGATTGGATGCCCTTTTTCCATCCGGAAATTCAAACGGAGGACCAAGATTTTCTTTCAAGTTAGATGGTCTGGGAACTTGCTAACATTCTCAAATCAGGGTAAGAAGTTTATTGTAAAGTCAAAGACAAGCAGGTGGCTTTGAAGGCGAGCCGTGATCTCTTCGCACGTCTGCTCATAATTGGTCAAGTAAGGCATGCTGATAAGAAAGACATGTTGTCCTACAGTCTTGGTCCTGTACCTTTTCCGATAGCCAAAGGAAGTGGTCATCTCTACAAACATACCAAAAGTGACCTGATGCACTTTGTTGAAGAATTAGCTGGGGTTGTTCCACTAGCTCAGATTCCTGCAAGGTCTATTTGGGTGGTAGATGGTATAGCCATGCTTCAAACACTTAGACCTTGCGATCATCCAAAAACATGGGGTTTGCTTGCAGAAAGCATTTTATTGAAGTTGGTGAGATTGGCATCACAAATTGTGTCAAAGGAAATTCACTTTAAGAATACAGAGAGAGACAGAAGAGCTGAGGGCAAGATGCAGGTGATAAAGATATCAAGTGGTGGACAACCGGTGCCCGTCCAATAGAAGAAATTCCTTGCAGTTGGACAAAATAAGGACAATTTGGTGGAGTTTATGTTCCAAAGGTGGGAGAAGGTATTGCCAGTTATCTTTAAAGATGTCAAGGTCTACTTAACTCATGGGCAAAAATGTCATGTCTTGCAAAATGTCGGTGGCGTTGTCAGAAGTGAAATTGTGCCTGATTTAGAATGTCACCACGAAGAGGTGGATACCAGGATGCTTTTTCATTGTACTTTCATCTCATCAAATGCATCGGCTGAGTATAAGCAGAACATCATAATCAGATGGCACATCACTCGATTTTATATGAATTTTTAAATATTTCTCACACTAGCCCGTTAACTTTGTACACAGATTACGTGAAAATATGGCCATGTACAAAACACATGATGCTTGATTGACTCTATCAATTCCCCATAATATGTACACATGAACAGAACAAAAATGACTGATGTGGATACATTTAAGGCACCTACACTAACTTAAGGGAGAGACAATCCTTATTAAAGATGATGGCTATGGTGAGCAGAAAATCACCTTCGACCTTAACGGCTCAACAGAGCAATTTGAAGAAGTGTGAAATGTGAAATTCACGAGCCTGCAAGAAGATGGAGGATTCGAGCTGTTAACAACATCAAGCAACAAAGATCTGGTTCCAGTAAAGGGAGCATACTGTCCCAAAAACCTCAAGGGATGTTTGGGGCAAAGCCTCCTTTATATCAGGCTTATACAGAAGTCGCTGTGGAACAGGATTTCCGGGATAAGATTAGTGATTTCCTGGGTGGTTGCAGGTGACAGGGATGGAGGAAGAAAGATAAGACAAGAGAGAGCCAGATCAGAATGATCTGATAAACCTTGCACAGTTTATCCATGGTACCTTTTTTGTGGCTAATTATTCCATATATACTCAACTACTCCAAGTCTGTCTAAAAAAGCCTGGTGATAGTTGTATCTCAGGGTGGATTACTTTTAAAACAAGTCTAGACAGAATGTCTGTATCAAGATGAAACAATCTCCACTTCACAAACACCTACCCATCGCAGCAGTGTTTTACACCAGGTTCTAGAGGCATTGGAGGAGATCAAAGCTGATGTGTGCAGCATCAAAAGGGGACTGCACCAAGAAATCAACAAACCGGGAACCGGGAGTGAAAAAACAACAGAGCTGCCACTTGATGTGTTCCCCATCAAGACTGTTCAGGATTTGTTCCTCTTTGGTGATATATTTGACAGAGATATCAGGTAGAGTCACTCACTGTGAAAACTGACTAAGAGCTGAAAACCAAAGGATGAGGGTCTCTTGACTTCAAGATGGATGTAGAGAATGATATCATGGCAGTGAAGTGGTGTCATGGTATCTACATAATGTTGGTGTTCAGCCATTAGACCCTGCAAGACACTGAGATAAAACATTCCTCTCTATCACCTACAGGATATTGTGCAGCAGTTTGAACATTGCTATGGATTTCCCCAAGTGGCAGGTGCAGTTGATGGGTCTCACATTCCTGTAAAAGCACCTAAAGTCAACGGGAAAGACTATTACAACATGAAAGGATATCACTCGATTATTTTACAAGCCGTCGTCGACTTATTGACGTATGCGCAGGCTGGGCAGGGAGTGTGCATGGTGCTCATGTTCTGATAAACTCGTCCTTGTATACGAAAATGACAAATGGGACACTCTTCCCACCAACAACAAGGTAGATTGAAGGGGTGGATGTACCAATCATACTGTTAGGTGCCCCAGCCTACCCACTTATGGGATTAAATTGTAATCTTTGCAACCAATACAAAAGTGTTGTTCATACAAAGTGAAAATCAAAGTTTCAAGCGACATTAATGTGCCACAGATCAGTCGATTTTTAGTTTACAATAAAAGTTTAGTTTTCACTGCAACAATACCATGCGACTCTAATCCAACTACTCCAAGGGGAATTGTTGAGTAGGAAAGGCCACAACTTTTCAAACTGTGCTCATTATGGTTACACTGTGTAGGATTGAATTAATGATGAGAAAATGTGTGTTCTGTTAAATGTCAATGAACAAAAGATAATATTTGTCATTGTTTGTATAGTCGCATACTCTCCCAATGCATGATCTTTCACACTCCAAGCATAAATCATCACGCTTTTTCCACCCATCAGGGCCATGTCAAGGGTAGTGATGGTCCCTTTTATTAGACATGAACGGAGGAATACTGTACAGCAATCACGAAACGAACTAAGGCGTATGGAAGTGGAGGGGGAAGCTATTCACGCACTGCTGCTGTTGATATCTGAGGGTCAGCACATACAGAACGAGAAGGAAGTCATCATGACCTCATACCGACAGCGTATCCAGGAGGAGACAACAAAGACACCTCAAGTTGAGGACCGACTGTATCTCACCTACGGGGCGCTTCTGTGTGTCACTGAATATGCCGCTGTTAATATCTGTGGGTCAGCACATACAGAACGAGGAGGAAGTCATCATGACCTCATACCGACAGCGTATCCAGGAGGAGACAACGAAGACACCTCAAATTGAGGACCGACTGTATCTCACCTAGGGGCGCTTCTGTGTGTCACAGAATATGCCGCTGTTAATATCTGTGGGTCAGCACATACAGAACGAAAAGGAAGTCATCATGACCTCATACCGACAGCGTATCCAGGAGGTGACAACGAAGACACCTCAAATTGAGGACCGACTGTATCTCACATACGGGGCGCTTCTTTGTGTCACAGAATATGCCGCTGTTAATATCTGTGGGTCAGCACATACAGAACGAGGAGGAAGTCATCATGACCTCATACCGACAGCGTATCCAGGAGGCGACAACGAAGACACCTCAAATTGAGGACCGACTGTATCTCACATACAGGGCGCTTCTGTGTGTCACAGAATATGCCGCTGTTAATATCTGTGGGTCAGCTCATACGGAACAAGAAGGAAGTCATCATGACCTCATACCGACAGCGTATCCAGGAGGCGACAACAAAGACACCTCAAATTGAGGACCGACTGTATCTCACATACAGGGCGCTTCTGTGTGTCACAGAATATGCCGCTGTTGATATCTGTGGGTCAGCTCATACGGAACAAGAAGGAAGTCATCATGACCTCATACCGACAGCGTATCCAGGAGGCGACAACAAAGACACCTCAAATTGAGGACCGACTGTATCTCACCTACGGGGTGCTTCTGTGTGTCACAGAATATGCCGCTGTTGATATCTGTGGGTCAGCACATACAGAACGAGAAGGAAGTCATCATGACCTCATACCAACAGCGTATCCAGGAGGCGACAACAAAGACACCTCAAGTTGAGGACCGACTGTATCTCACATACAGGGCGCTTCTGTGTGTCACAGAATATGCCGCTGTTGATATCTGTGGGTCAGCTCATACGGAACAAGAAGGAAGTCATCATGACCTCATACCGACAGCGTATCAAGGAGGCGATAACAAAGACACCTCAAATTGAGGACCGACTGTATCTCACATACAGGGCGCTTCTGTGTGTCACAGAATATGCCGCTGTTAATATCTGTGGATCAGCACATACAGAACGAGAAGGAAGTCATCATGACCTCATCAGGGTTCTAGCCAGACCAATTTTAGTGGTGGGCTCTAGAAATGAAGTTGAGCCGCGGTGACAAAAATGCAGTGCAACATGATCAAGGTCCAGGGCCAACATTTTCACCGTTCCGACGGCAGCACCATCTAATGGTATAAAGCTACATTTTAAGGACTGATATTCAAAGAAATACAGGTGTATAACAGAAAAGAATTAACTTTTATACAGGAATGTGATCAAAATTCACGATATTGGCAATACTTTTATTCACTCTGCGGAAATTCGTGCTGGACGGCAGAGTTTATTTTAGACCTTAGTTCCGGGCGCAAATTTCCAGTGCCGGGCTGGCCCGCCCAGCGCCGCCCACCGTGGCTAGATCCCTGGACCTCATACTGACAGCGTATCCAGGAGGAGACAACAAAGACACCTCAAATTGAGGACCGACTGTATCTCACCTATGGGGTGCTTCTGTGTGTCACAGAATATGCCGCTGTTGATATCTGTGGGTCAGCACATACAGAACGAGAAGGAAGTCATCATGACCTCATACCAACAGCGTATCCAGGAGGCGACAACAAAGACACCTCAAGTTGAGGACCGACTGTATCTCACATACAGGGCGCTTCTGTGTGTCACAGAATATGCCGCTGTTGATATCTGTGGGTCAGCTCATACGGAACAAGAAGGAAGTCATCATGACCTCATACCGACAGCGTATCCAGGAGGCGACAACAAAGACACCTCAAATTGAGGACCGACTGTATCTCACCTACGGGGCGCTTCTGTGTGTCACAGAATATGCCGCTGTTAATATCTGTGGGTCAGCACATACAGAACGAGAAGGAAGTCATCATGACCTCATACCGACAGCGTATCCAGGAGGTGACAACAAAGACACCTCAAATTGAGGACCGACTGTATCTCACATACGGGGCGCTTCAGTGTGTCACAGAATATGTAAATATTACTATTTATGTGCAATAAATTTCTTGTGTCTGTAAAAACGTATAGTTTTTTTACTAGTGTGTACAAATTAAACAGACATACAAAAATCCTGATACCCCAATCAACTCTTGCTCCGCCAAGTACTGTCAGTTATGCCGGTGCTACTGGTGCCACATCTCAGCATAGTGGTGACTCAACTCGTGCTCCGCCAAGTGCTGTCAGTTTCGTTGGTGCTAATGGTGCTGCATCTCAGCATAGTGGTGACTCAACACCCGCTCAGCCAAGTGCTGTCAGTGACGTCGGTGCTACTGGTGCCGCATCTCAGCATATTGGTGACTCAACTCGCGCTCAGCCAAGTGCTGTCAGTTATGTTGGTGCTACTGGTGCCGCATCTCAGCATATTGGTGACTCAACTCGCGCTCAGCCAAGTGCTGTCAGTTATGTTGGTGCTACTGGTGCCGCATCTCAGCATATTGGTGACTCAACTCGAGCTCAGCCAAGTGCTGTCAGTTACGTTGGTGCTACTGGTGCTGCATCTCAGCATATTGGTGACTCATGCCTGAAATTAGTGGTCTACATTCAACTGGAAAATTGTATTGTTGTATTGATGGAACAATAAATTCCCATTTCATTCAGGACGAGCGAGTCGATGCCAGAGGTCTGCCTGGCTGGGGAGCAGTTGACGCCCTTGCTACCTTCCTCGTTGGCCTGAATCGGACCATCACTGCACTGTCTCTGGCTGAAGCTGAGCGAGTGGTGGAGCTGTATTCAAAGTTGCATGGAGCGGACAAGTCCCCCCCTAAGTATGCCTTGAAAGCCAGGAAGAGTCATCTGCACGGACCGTGGAGGGCTACACGTAAGCGGAGTGGTCAACAGGTTGCAGAGAGGTACCTTTCCGAAAAATTACTTGATTTGTTGAATAGGTTGTCAATCTTCTTTTTTACTAGGAAGATAAGATTTCAGCGCAAGTTCAGATACTAGTATTCCGGTAAATCGAATATTCAATTCCTTTTTTGAAACATTGACAAAAACAAAGTTTTATACTTCAAAATATTGGGAGATTATGCACTTACTTTAAGTACATACTTTTATTCAAAGGAGAATATAGAATATTACCGATAAGTATAAGGAAATAATAGTCAAAACCAAGCTGCCACGAGTCTGCCATTTAATCAATGAAGAATTTCAGGAAAATAATAGCTGAGAGGTAATATGATACTTTGGTAGCATACCGGAACAGAAATCTTCACAGATTTACCTATAACTCACATGGTATAAAGATTGTGATGGTAATATACCATTCAAATATTTCTCCCTAAAATGCTGTATTTCTCCAGAAAAGAATAAAACCAGTGACCAAAATTATTTTTGATCTTTTAAAGAGCAAAAACAAAAGAGAAAAGACTTAAGAAATACTGTGCCTGTTTTTCAATGTTTTCTGAGCAGAAATGGAAATGCAAATGGAAATTTTACAATGGATCTGTATTTATTTGACAAAAACCAAAGTATGATATTACTTTAAGAAGAAAATGAACTCTGCATAAAGTAAGACTGTAAATGAAAACTTATACAATGGAAAGCAACTTTTATCAAGCAATGTACATATCGTACACTTGATGCAGAAAACAGAAAATATGTTGAATGCAATTCTACATGCACTGCATTCATTTCTTTAAAAAATTAAAAGAAAGTGATTTTGTCTTACATTACAGACTATTCTTGTCTGGTGGGGTGGTGGCGCACCGGCCAGACTCGACCAGAGTCTCAGAATGCATTTGCATTCACCTCGAGAAAGAGTACAGACAGAAGAGGAATCGCCCCAGAGACGTCGCTGGAAAGGTACTCCCCATCCCGCAGTCCATTGTACAGACGAACTCGCACATCCACCAGGTGGTACAGGACTGCGACCTTCTCCAGCGGGAGACGGACTTGGTGCTTGTCACCATTAACACCACCACCGTCAGAACTTGGTAAGACAGGTTCCAATGCTTTTCTTTCACAGGCTCAACGCAAGACAGAGGCGGGCTGAACGGGATGCGTTGCTGCAAGGTGTGAGGCTGCCAGAAACCATTCAGGTGTCGAGGCAACCTCTACCTGCAGCAACAACACTCCCATCAGCCCCCATTCCACACAGCCACACCCCACTTATATTCACCGAACCTGAGAACATGGAGGGCCAGGCTACTCGCAGGTGGATAACGATGCCGCGAGTGCCGGCAGCAGCCACGGCAACTACAGCAGCAGCAGCAGCCACGGCAACTACAGCAGCTGGCCCTCCGGTGATGGCAACAGCAGAGCAGGGATGGCCAGGACCTTACCCACCACAGTATGCCATCTATAATCCCCCTCCCATGCCTCCTTGGTATGGCTGGCCAGCTGGACACCCTGGATGGCTTCCACAATATCAGGCTCCTCCTCCCCCTCCCCCTCCTCCCCAACCTGAAGATGAAGCACCACAGCTGGCTCCTGCTGCTCCACCATCAAGACAGAACGTTTGGAGGCAGCATGTTGCCGAGGATAAAAAGCGGGAGGAGAGGGGAGAGCCTCCAAAAAAAAAGGTACAGAAAGAGGGAGAAACCATACACCTGTAGACAGTGCCATCAACCCAAGTCAAAGGTTACAGGCCACAGCCAATATAAGGGCAAATGGTACTGTCCAGGTTCTGGCCTCTCCCTCAATGAGTGGAAGGAAAGTCTTCCAAAATAAACAACTTGGCTCTTTAGGTGTTGTTGATTGTCATAAAATAACAGGATTTGCGGTAACACTATGTGACATACATCTTTCCACAGTATACTCTGTTTGTTCTCAGGAGAATGCTGCAGCTGCGAGGTGAAGCCACCATACATGTATACTCATAAAAGATGTGTCACATGGTGTTAACTGCCGCAAATCCTATGTAACTTGTAACATGTTTTGGAGAATGTTTGAAGCGAGGCATTATTGTTTCACATAAAAACAAATCTGTGTGCTTCATCTAAGTTATGCTGTCTGTGAAGGAAAAACAACCATTTGTTCAGACCTACCAAAAAGTTTGAAACCTTGGAAGAGAGATCCAGTTTTATTTATTGTCTAATTTTATAGAAACTTTGAACATTGCTCAGGGTAGGACTAAAGCAGTCTCTGAGGAATGAGTATGGACTGAGAAACAGGCACAGGTAACAATCAGAGATGCAACTTAATTGTTCCCCCCAAAAATTGAAAATTACTGTTTGTTATTGATGTATACCGGTACTCGTTTGTGTGCTGCATGTGACACACAGTGGTCATGATTCAAGGCAGCTTAGCAATGTTTAGAAAAAATAACGGGTGAAATACTTTGGGTGAAAAATAGAAAATCTAAAAAAATTGCATCTCTGTGATACAACCTTGCTTTTCAGGACAACCAGTAAATGTATGCATTACTGTCGATGTGCAATGAAATTTTTAATGGTACATGTGCATACAAATTATTGGTATACAATAGTTTACGGTACATGCTCTTGCCATACATGTACAGTATCATGATTTGTACACTTGCATTTTGTACTGTTATTTAAACAACCACATGTAGTATAATCTGTACAACTATCATGTAATATTTTGTACCAAGCTTTAAGGCTCTATGGATGGCAAGCAGAGAAATGAACATGTTAACATTTGAAGGAGTTCTAAACATGTTTAATTCCTCAGTTTTTATATTTAATTGTTCATATATGGTCATATGAAATTGTTCAGGGTTCATTTTACTTTATTGGCTATCTTTGATTTTGTAGTGGTATTTGAAAAAAAGATGACAACCTGCCTCTAGAAATCTTTAAGGCTCTGTGGATGGCAAGCAGAGAAAAGAACATGTACATGTATGTTCACATGTAAAGGAGTTGTAAACATGTGTAATTTCTCATTTTTATACCGGCGTTCATATGATCAGGACATGGAGTCAGAAAAATGGAATTGTTCAGGGTACATGTTCATTTTACTCTATCGGTTAACAGTTTAAGCTCTTGCCATCCACATGTATTATAATGTGTACATATCTTTTATATTTTGTACCGGTATTTGATAAAATGATGACAACCTGCCTTTAGAAATCTTTAAGGCTTTACGGAGAAAAGAACATGTATGTTCACATGTAAAGGAGTTGTAAACATGTGCAATTTCTCATTTTTATACCGGCGTTCATACCCAGGCGAGATGATCATGGATTATTCATGAATATCCATGAATGGTTCAAGATTGTTCACTGACTACAGTTCATGAACTGGACATGAATATTCATAATATTGTTCATGAATAGTTCTTGAAAATCCTTGAACAACAAATGAGACAATTATGCTTGATGAATTTTCACGAATTAATCATGTGAAGAACTCTTCATGAATGTTCATGAATGGCAATCCAGTATTCATGAACAACATTTGATGAATACTTCATGAACTGATTGTTCTTGATCTGTCTGTGAACATTTCTAAAAGTTCATGAAAATATCATGAACATTACTTGCAATGTCTGAGTTATACTGTTCATAAACAGTTCATGAATATTCTTGAACATTTTATTCATGAAATTTACGAACTTAATTCATGAATCTCAATTCCTGAAAGATCATGAAAATTCAGGATATTTTGTTCATGAAATTTACCAAATTCATGAATCTCAATTCCTGAAAGATCCTGAATATTCTTGAACAATTGTTCCATTAGTGACCTGTAACTGTTCATAAACAACCTCGCTCATCTTGAGAAAATAAATCACCATTATTCAATTTTTAATGAAGGAAATGGAATACATTCACATGAGGAATTCTGTAACTAACTTTTATTCCCATACTCCAACACAACACATACTCGCACACAAGGATTTTCATCTATGAAATCTTTACGCGCACTTGCTTTTTAACTCTATAAAACTTAACTGTAACTGTAAAAATGCCCTTAATCTTTTTGATTTTAATACTTGCTATTCATCATATTTACATGTACATCGCGCTTGGTGAATTTGCATAAGTGAGTATCAAATGCTGCCAGTGACCTTCCACACAAGCCTAATGTTCTAATTAGTTCTTCTTGTCAATATTTTTGATCATGCATGTACCTAAATGCACATAAAGTGCAGGCCCCCAGTATTTTCCGAAAGTTCTCACCCTTTAAGTACTGGGTTTTAAACAATCAAAATACATGTATTTCTGATATTATGGGGAGACTTTCTGTCTCTTATGGCAGATAATTTCTTTAGTAAATTCTGTAAATAGGGGCAGCTATGCATGTAGATGCAGTTTGCTGAAAAACTTTTTTATAAAGGATTACATAATTTTGAGTCAAAAAGTTTAAAAGGTGAGACAACGGTTCAACCAAGCAGATGAAGTTTTTTTCCCACCTTAATAGTTACACAGATTCTTTCTTCGCAAAACCTTCTGAACTGACTGTAACTTCTCCACAACCCATCGGTGAGATATGTTGGGATCTTTCTCCCTCATTATTGTTTCAAATGCTGCAAATGCTGTCGGGTCTAATGGAGGTCTTATGTTGTTGTTGTCTGACTTGACACTCCGTTTACCAGATATGGAGCTTTGCATTAGCTCCTGGGGAGTAAAGATCTCTTTAGCGAGTACTTTTACACATTCATACAAGCTGTTCGCTCCTAGGTGTGAAACCTTTTTTTTCAGAAATGCCATGGTTTTGCCCGGTACCACTTCTTCAGGACTGTCCTCTTCATCTATTGGAGATTCCACTTTCTTGTATTCGATGTCATCAACTCTTTTCGTTAGAGTCAGAAGTTTCTTCTTAAGTCGCTTGATTTCTTCCCTGCACTCTTTAAGCTCCTCTTTGGTGGCAAAACTAGTACACAAGGAATCAATAATATAAAAACTCAAAACTGTGTCACACAGATATTCCTAATGAATATGATATTCCTAATGAGGCCCTATTGACAAATTTTACACATTGCTAAAATTGCTCGACATCAAAAATTAATTCCTAAAATAAAATCCTAATACTACATTCAGAAGGCTTCAGTCTTTAATTTGAGGAGTTAGGTGCATTTTGATTTACTAAATATGGCAAATATTTTCTCAGTACAAAGAAACTGCCAGAACTGTTTCAAATTATAGGGCATTGCTAGTTTTTAACGTGCAGAAAGAAAAACAATGTTGTGAAGTGTAAGATTCACATTACTTACATGTACATTTTATCTCATCACTTTAAACTGCAAAAGTTAAAAAAAAAACCTGCATCTACACGCATAACACAAAGTCACACTTACTAGAATGACTCAAATTATAAGGTCCTACCTTTCTTCTTTGTCCATTTGATATGTTCTTGTGATCTCAGTGTCTGTTGAAAAATACATGCAAACAGAACTTATTAAAATGCAATGATTGGTTATTAAAGCTGACATGGGGTAATAGGTCAACTCACCCCCTAGCCGACTCGCCTCTTACCGACTCGCCCCCTCCCCAACTCGCCTCCTCCCCAACTCGCCTCCTCCCCAACTCGCCCCCTGACCGACTTTTGTGTTTTTGTCATTATGACGATGTTTTTTTAGTTTTTGTGACTTTTTGAAATAATTTTAACTATTTTTTTTTATTGCATGATGTTTTTTCTTTACTCATTTTGTAATCGTTTCGTTTGAAAATATCTTGCTTTTACTTTAAGTATTATTGACTTATTGTTGACATCTTTGGTAGACTTTTTTTTTCATAATGACAGTATGTTTTGTTCTATGGTTTATTTTAAGTGTTGTTGCTGACTCTTTTTTCTTGTTTTTAAGTTGCGTTTTTTTAGTTTTTATATTTTTTGCTTCTGCGAAGGACATATTAATTTGCTTGAACTGCAATCGAGCCAGGAGTTTGTGTGTGGACTTTGTGCATTTTTTTTTTTTACTTAACTATACAATTTTTGACATTAACACATAAGTAGGCCCTACAAAAAGGTCAGAAGCATTTAGGTATTTAAGTATGATGCATTTGTGTAATTTTCTTTACATTTTGCATCCCATCAGTTCTCTGAATAAATTAGGGGGCGAGTTGGCCAGGGACGAGTCGGTCAGGGGGTGAGTCAGCCGGGGGTGAGTCGGCTAGGAGGCTTTCAGAGTTCAGAGCCCAAATAATAGCTTGCCATGGTAATGAATTCAAATTTTATCTAAAGGAAATTGGTGTTGAATGAAATTGAAGAAGATGCAGCTACTTACCATGTACAGGTAAAGGGAGTTTGGGGTTAGTGAAACAACATGAAAAAGTGGTAACAAAATTATAGATATGAAATTGTAAATCAAACTGCAACATTCATTTTCCCTTATTGGTTGCAAATACACCAAAGATGTATTACACAATTTATGAACAATCTTACCTTCATAAACTCGATCGATTGTCCTCTTTTTTGGGGGAAGCAATGATTCAAAGGTGCCTGAGAAACAAACAAAAACACAGACGTTTACAATGATGTATGTATTAAAGGTGAAAACAAACTACTGCAATCAATTTTTTATTTTAAGAAATGGGGACGACAGAGCCGGTGCAAAGGAAATTGATTTTACTACATGTAGGACAAAAAACAGCAAAGCACTCGACATCATTTTAACAAAATGTTAATATACTGTCCAGGGATCCAAAGCAAGTTAAACAATAAACACCCATATGTCTGTGCACTAATATACCATGTTCTCAATTTGAATTATGAACTCTTTTTAAAATTGCCTTATTTTATTTTTTTTTCTCTGAAATAGGCAACATGTAATACTTCGATTACATGTTTTTGTGAAATGAGATTCATTAGTGTCAAAAACAATGGCAATGCCATACAGCTGCTTTAAAAAAGCCACTATGAAAATACTGCTTTAAAAAAAGTCACTATGAAAACACTGCTTTAATTTTTAAAAAAGGCACTATGAAATTCTACAAAGATGATGAAGTATTTTTTAGTTTCTACCTACTATGATTTCTGATTGGTGGTGATATTTTCCGATGGAATTGGTCTAGACGCTGTCTCTGAAGCTCTACTATTTCATCTGCGTCAGTTTGTTGCTCCATTGCTTTGTCAGCTTCAAAAATGAACAACACAAAATCATATAGAATATTAATTTCGATGTTTTCTACATCCTTACTTATAAATTTTCAGAAACAAAATTAACACCTTGCCATGTATTTTTATTTTCTACTTACTCTGATTTCCAATTGGTGATGAGGTTATATTCCGATTGAATTTGTCTAGACGCTGTCTCTGAAGCTCTACTATTTCGTCTGTGTCAGTTTGTTGCTCCATTGCTTTGTCAGCTTCAAAAATAAATAACAAAAAATCATATAGAATATTAATTTTTATGTTTTCTAAAACCTTACAAATTTTCCGAAACAAAATTAACATACCTTGGGGTATTGCCTGACTTCAGGATAACAATAACTTTTTTGCCCTTGAGATTTCGACTCCAAACCCAAGTTGAGTACATTTCTAAACTCACTAAACCTGTGTTTTGGCAACTTGACAAACAACACCTACCTTGCTTATTTACCTTGGTTTTTTTCACTGAAATATGCAACATGTTATGCTTGAATTACATGTTTTTGTGAAATGAGATTCAAGTGTCGAAAACAATGGCAATGCCATACTGCTTTAAAAAAGCCACTATGAAAATACTGCTTTAAAAAAAGTCACTATGAAAATACTACTTTAATTTTTTAAAAAGGCACTATGAGATTCTACAAAGATGATGAAGTATTTTCTAGTTTCTACCTACTATGATTTCTGATTGGTGGTGATCTGATTGGTGGTGATCTGATTGGTGGTGATCTGATTGGTGGTGATATTTTCCGATGGAATTGGTCTAGACGCTGTCTCTGAAGCTCTACTATTTCGTCTGCGTCACTTTGTTGCTCCTTTGCTTTGTCAGCTTCAAAAATTAATAACAAAAAATCACATAGAATATTAATTTTGATGTTTTCTAAATCCTTACTTATACATTTTCAGAAACAAAATTAACACCTTGCCATGTATTTTTTATTTTATACTTACTCTCATTTCCGATTGGTGATGAGGTTATATTCCGATGGAATTTGTCTAGACGCTGTCTCTGAAGCTCTGCTATTTCGTCTGTGTCAGTTTGTTGCTCCATTGCTTTGTCAGCTTCAAAAATAAATAACAAAAATGATCATACAGACTATTCATTTTAAAGTTTTTTAAAACCTTACAAATTTTCTGAAACAAAATTAACAATAACACCTTGCGGTATTGCCTGACTTGAGGATAACGATAGCTTTTTTTGCCTTTGAGATGATCGACTCCTGTACCCAAGTGAGTACATTTCTCACTCACTAAACCTGTGTTTTTGGCAATTTGAAAAACAACACCTACCTTGCTTGAACTTGATATTTACTGTAATGACAGTTGCACTTTAGGCAGTAACGTTAGGCCTACTTAAATGGAGATTAACAAAAATCAAATGCATCCCAAAGGATCCAAAAGAAACATGCTGAATTGTTTACTCTAATAATAATTAATTTTACTGAATTTTACCTAGCCTAACTTATGTGAAATGCTTCTATTATTAGGGCCTAGGCTAGGCCTTAGGGCCGACCTATGTTGTTTTAAAATGAAACCCACCCTCAATGTCACAAGTGAAATGTGTCAGCAACAATTCCTACCAAATAAAATAGGCCCTAGCATTAACAAACGACAGGGAAAGAAATAATATTTTTTTAGCTTTAAGGTGAACATTTTTAGGCTAGGCCTAACGTTACCTTGTGTAGGCCTAGGCCTACAGTCAGCTGCAGCTTTTGGCACTGCTGTCTTTCCGGCATGTCCAGAGGATTTTCGACCCTTTGCGCATTCTTCCAGTTCTTTGCGGTTTTCTGAAAATTTAAATATTCAAGAATCACAGTCAGCTCAGCCATGATAACAAGACAGGACCTCAAACATCTATTTTTTTTCTTGCTTAGACCTAACTGTTACGTTAGTCTTAAAGTTAAACGTTAGGCCTCTTAGGGCCTAGGCTAAGGCCTACTTAGACTTAGGCCTAACGTTAGGCCTCAACCATGCTAGGCCAAACGTTAGTAAATAGGCCTAGTAACCTAGTAGGAACTAGGATAGGCCTACGTACTACGTAGGGCCTAGGCTACATGTCATTTATTAATATTACATTGCACTGTCACCATGGTCACTGTTAATATTATTTTGAAGCAACCTTGGCCTTTTGTAGGAAAGTTACTAACGTTAAGTTAGGGGCCTAGGCTAGTTAAAATAAATTAATGTCATGATTGTGGCTGGGATCATTCATATTCCAGGCATGAAACTTGGACTTTTAAATAAGAGGAAATTCCAATCTTTACCACGCATTTGTAGGCCTAAGTTACAGTGTTTTTCACTTTTCAATGGCATAAGAATGAGTGAAGCGAAAAAAGTGAGTAAATCAGCTGATCCGAGGAAAGGTTGCATGCCTGATTATGATATTCATAGGCCTTACGTTAGGCTAAATCCATGTTAACGTTATCGGTCCACTTAGTGACTTACCAGAGATTTGAAGGATTGACGCATCATACATCTTTCCGGCAAATTTAGCAGAAATCTTCTCCCCGACATGGTACGCTTTGTACTCTTTACGGGGCTTCAGAATTTTCGACATGTGATACACGTTAACAAGGCCTTCGCCTTCCCATTCAATAAGGACGTACATCCTTATTCTTGCTGTTATTAATTAGTGATTGTAAGAGTAAAAACTGTCAGTGTCACTTCAGCTTATGCAGCGCGACTCGACAAAAAATAAAACCGCGGAAAGATCGTTAAGTTGGCGGCGGAACATTTAGGCCAGACTTTAAACCAATCAGGACAGCGTATTTAATCGTACGACATTACGTGTAAAGCCGATTCAAAATCACTTGGCTTATGGCTATGGATCGACCTAAAATAATATTAAGCGCGCAGCAGTACACCACAGAAAGCTGTCATTCAAAGCCGCAGCCATGTGATTCGGAGGCGGCATTTCGTTGATCACGTGATCACGGTAGAAACACGTACTCCTTGCGGTGATACTTGTAGTCTTGTACATACTGACGTTGTGATAAAAAAACCTTGATTTTAAAAATATCAGGTAACGACACTAAAATTTACAATCCCTATAAATAAAAAAAACAACAACAACAACGTAAAATGTCACGTACTTAAAACGAAATTAAGCGAAGCGCCGGATAAAAGAGAGCGTCGCTCATTGGCTGCTACTTGGATATTTTATCGCTTTTAACCAATCGCAATTTAGTTTGCATGTGAAAGCCAAGTAAAGTCTGGCACCATTTATTGACATACGGCAACGCGTGTTTTTTCTGTGTATTAGTTTAGGTACAAGACACGTCTGTCGTGCACTGCATTCAATGCTTTCAATGCACTAGCGATGGCAAGTTGTGGTACGTGTATGGTTTACGCGTAGTGACCGCAGCCCGCGGCGGGGAAAATCAATCTTTCGGTGTAGGCCTATGTTTTCTACCTCCAAGCTTAATCAGACTAACAAGTACCGGTAGGCCCTACTACTATACTAGTAGTACTGGTTTGAGAAAAGGACGGGACACAATGGTCAAAAGTCAGAGTTCTAGTCCTTTCTGTAGGCCTAACGTTAGTCATGTTAGGCCTAGTAAAGAAAGCTGCTTTGTTGCCATTTCTGTTGGCGATGTCAGTCGTAAAAAATATAAATGCCTTCGCTGTAACCGGTTGCTGTCATCAAAAAGAAATGTCATGGTTCACCTTCATTCGGCTCATCACATGAGTAAGTATGCCCGCTTGGGATTGTGTATTTCAGGACCCCTTCGTATTTACGCAATTTAGATTAATATAAAAATATTAATCTATCATTTTTATCAAAACTGGTTCTGGTATTTGTGGTAACTTTCACCCCGCACATTACAATAACATGCTAAATTTAACTTGAACTTCGAAGCCACTGGCAACTCTGTATTACTATTATTTAATTAAGGGCCTACATGTAATTCGATTGAACTGCCCCGAGTGTGGCTCGAGTCTAAACCTACATGTATGGTACTGGGGTAATTAGGCTAGTACTTAGTACTCCGTCTCTTGTCTTGAATTTGGGATGTAGGGCTATGGTCAAACTATCCCCACTGACGTCATGACTGTAATTAAAATACAGAAAGAACAATTGTGACTTTCCAGCCAAATTATTGACGTCTGTTTCTAGAAAAAAATTATAGTGTCAATATCTGAAATAAATTCCTCCTTTTTCAGGTCCAGTGAAACGTGTAACAAAAAGGTATTTGCAAACCGACGACCAAAATGTACATGTCCCAAGATCAACTTTGCACAGATGGAAGAAATACTCAATCGCCAGTCCATGTGAAGAGTCAACATCTTCAGAGTTTACAGAGATGCAGACAGAAGGCGACTCACCTGCACCTCTTCAGCTGTCACCCTTATCAACCACCTCAAGAAACTCTGTCGCTGTCGAAATTGAATTATCAGAATTTAAAGGAGGTAATTTTAACTGACAGGAAGTACATGTACATATAATATCACTACAGATTCTGGAAGTTATTGGGTATTTGTTTTCCGATAATTATGGCAATTGTGACATTTTTGGCAACAATTTTTTTTTTCTTTTGAGGAATGGTGAAATTATTTGTGGGTAATTGTTCTGGAAGCCCACTTATTTATTTCTGCTGTGGCTAGTTTTCTGAATGATTGTTAATTTATTCATGATGATTGTGAGACTGAAGCATTTGGAATTTTTTTATATTTGAATTTTATCAGAGAATTTATCTAGCTTCCCTGGCAATTTTCATGTCCAACACAATAGGCTAAATCATACTATGCATATTGTAGTTTTACATGTTTTAAGGGAACTTGAAGTCTGTACATTATGTCTGTCGATGCCATGTGGATTGCTGTACTGCATCACACAACTAAAGTTGGAAGTTTATGTCAGTAACCTCAAATCTTCACTTAAAGCCCAACTCGAAAGGTCGGAATGGTATTTGAGTTTTGTATTTCTGGTAGGATATGGACTCAAAATACATTGAAGTTCATTTTTGACAAGTATTCCACTGGATACACTCTTT